>RZOE01000108.1:700000-975000 GCA_003992445.1 Leishmania aethiopica | reverse complement strand
TTCCCACTCTCCTGTCCCTACAAACAAAAAAGAAAACAAAGGAAACGCCTCTGAGTTGTCTCACAGAAGTGTGACTCGGCTTTGCGGCAAACGCGGGCGCATTACCAAGAGCGCCATGTCGCCACAGATAAAGCCAACGGCGGGGTAAAAGAAAACACAGAAATGCGGATGCGGGTGAGGTGTGCATACGCAGCAGCGTCGCAGAGGACTCAAAGAGGGCAAGCCACAACACAGCTGCAATGAGCTTATTCACCGTTTCTCCCCGATTTCTAGCGTGCCATGTGAGACCGCGCTAATGTGTCACTCCGCACATCTGCCTGAGGCACATGGATACCGGAGGAAGAGCGTCCGGGTGCACAAACAAAAAGGGCAATGTGCCGCCGCAGAGGGGCGCTGAGCGCCGATATTGCTGTTTCACTTTTCGTTTTTCTTCGACTGATCCGCAGCTGTCGTAGTGCTTCTTCAGGTGCGGGGCAGCAGAGAGAGCGAATACGGCACTGACCTTTCCGCCCTTCCTAGTACTCATCAAAGATGCAAACAAGAGCAAGCGCATGCGCGCAAACAATAGCCGCGAGGAAGAGCTCTAGAGAGCGGCATCTTCGGCAACGTCACGGTAACCCTTCCTATGGTTGTCTCTGACCTCTTCCCCTGTGTACTCATCCCTGCCCCTCGTCACGCAGAAGAGACGCACACGCGTTGGATCGGTCGGCATACAAACGGGTCCGCCAGCTGGCCTGCGGAAGAAAAAAAAAAGATCGAGTTGATCAGCGGCACAACACGTGGAAAGGGTGGGGAACCACCAAAAGAAAGCGAACGAAAAGAGCGGAACAGAAGAGCCTGCGAGCGAGAGAACCGAAGCTTTCCAGTGCACAAGAGAAGACGACGAAGAAGCACCCAAAGAGAAGGCCCAGCAGCCGCCGCAGATCTAGCGAATGGGCGATGGGGAGGCGCATGGGTATCTTTGGCGTGGCTGCGAGCTTCCCAACACCGTAGCGACGTGGGAAGAGTGGGTAAGGGAACGACGGAGGTGCTGTGCTGTTCAGCACCATCACATACGCAACAGACTGTGGGCGAAAAGAGCCTAAGAGAGACAGAGAGACTGGAAACAGAACAAAAAAGAGGCGGCACGGCGGCTCAAAGGGCGATCGATAGGAGAGAACACAGCAGTTCCCGCTTGCGCCGCCGCCGCCGCCGTTGCGCAGTTCCCCTCGTCGTTTGCGATTTGGATGGCACATTCAGGTGCTGAAGGCGGTGCACTGCGCGGGTGCCTGTCAGACGCAGATACTTGCCTGTGGCTGGTGCGCTTGGGGTGCCTGTGCAACTCATCCCGCTCTAGTGCTGCAGCGGGAGGCGCGTTGTGGACGGCGAATTCTCCTTTGATCAGTCGAGAAGCCACACAGCGGCTGGGGAAGCGAAAGCAACGAAAAGCAACGCAGTAATATATATATATATATGTATATATATGAGCGGACGCTGTTTGGATCCTCAGCGGCGAGTCACATCCGTCGGCTGAAGTCGGTGCGTGTTGTGGTGCGCGCACGTCGCTGCTTCTCAAAGCCCTTGTCAACTTCCTCGCATAGGCTCCTTGTTTTTGCGGGCACCGTTCGCGACAGCCGGCGCTTTTTCTTTTGATGCGAAGATAACACCAGAAAACGCAGAGGGTATGCACAGAAAAACGTGTCAGGGAAGATATGCAGGAGAAGAGAGAGCACGTCGGCAGAGACGGTGGAGGACGGGGGGTGGTAACCAAGGCGCCGAAAAGGGGGGGGGACTCGCGATACACAGGAGGAGGGGAAACCGCATCGGTTTGGCTGACGCTATGCCCACGTGTGTGACGCACGCACGTTTCAAGATACTCACGCTTTCCTTTGAACTCTCTTGTTTTGTATGGGGGCACTTGGGGCTGTGGAAAGTTAGGTCCATGCGCTGCACTGCAACGGGGACGACAGGATGACACCAGCGGACATGTGCAAAGTCCAGGAGCCGGGGGAGTTACACAGTAGAAGCTGGGACTGCACAGAGGACACTCAAGCGAGCACCCAGCAAAAGACGGAACGCACTGGCCAACAGAGCAGAAAAATGCCAAAGTGAAAACAAATAGCACACGTGCCGGCGGCTTTTGTGCGAGCGCTCCGTACACCAGACGCCATTGATAGCCCCCCCCCCCTCCCCCTCTTCGCTACCTCTTGTGCCCCTTTCCCTCGCCGTCCTCACAGCTTCTGTGCCCCCGACCGCTGAGCTGGCCGCCGCACACACCGGCACACCGCACCTTACCAGTACAGAGTCTCCTCGAGAGCTTGCACGTACAGGCCACTCGCACGCGCCGCGGTGCGTCTCACTGGTGTATTCAAGGAAGAAGAGGCTTCACTGCCGATGGCACCTTGCGCAGCCACGAGTGCCCACCGTACTTGGCAAGGGAGCAGGCATCGGCGCTGATCACACCACGGCAGCAAGCCGCGCCGCACAGGCACTCGAACGGCTTCATCGTTCCGTCGCAAAAGGTGGCGTAGTCCATGCTCAAGTCCTCGCCGGCCGCAATATCGCGCGCCGCGATGACGTTAAGGGAGTGCGGTGCAGCAAAGATGCAGTTCGGGTCGCACGAATGATTGATGGGCCGCCAACGCTGCGGGTCCTCCTCCCAGATGGCGTACACGTGGCCCTCGGAGTCCAGCGGCCACGCGTACTCGGTGAAGGTCTTCTTGAGCGGGCCATCCCAGTGCCGTTCCACGTGCGGGCGAGTCACCACCGCAAAGCTGCGGCACTCATCCTCGAACACCACATCACCCTTGCGAAGGGCTTTGGCGGCACACAGGTGGTACCCTTTGCGGGTGTCCTCGTGCAGTTTGAGTTCAAAGGTGGGAGCGGGGTGGAACTTTTGCGCCTCTGCCAGCAGCGAGGCGACCAGCTCTGCCGCCGTCGGCGCCGCCGACAGCAAGTTGGGCGCGGCCTCCTGCAGCCCGAGGTGAGGCAGGGCTGGATTCAGCACAAGATCTTCGAAGCACCACTTGCCGGGATTCTCTTTCAGCGTGTTGAGCGTCAAAGACGCGACGCCGCAGTCGTACAAGACGTACCGGCTGACCGCCGCCCCAAAACGCTGCGCGGCTTCCTCCGCATGGGCAGCCCACAACGGCGCCGCCGCGCATGACTCAACAGGAACGACGGCCGCCGCCCCCTTCACGGAGCCGCCAGCGACGAGCACGCGCACCGCACGCTCCTTTGACGTGTTCACCTCCCACGCGACGATCTTTCCATGCTCATGAAAGGCACGTACTAGGGTCGCCTCCACGGCATCCTGAACCGTGCAGCAGTCGCGGCACAGTCCAAGCAGCCTGCATGTATTGCGGATCTGTACCGGGGCCTTCAGCCTGTGAGCGGCGCGCCTCGCCGCCTCCAGAGAATCGACAACTGCAAACGGCGGCAGCGGTACACCTGCGTAGAAGAGCATCATGAGAAGCACGTCGAACGGATAGTTGAGCGTCGCAGCACGGCACCCCGTGTAGGACAGCGACGCGTGCTGAAAGAAGAGAGTGGCGAGTGCGGGCGTGACGCCACCGTTGGCGCCGCCCGACCCGTCAGTGCAGAGGTTGACCACGGCCCCGTACACGGACGGACTCGCAGCGTGGATGTGCTGCACAGCGCACTGCAGCTGAGCAGCATCCTTCACAGGGAAGAAATCACACGAGCTGGGGCACGTGCGCTGAAACGCATCCAACTGCTCAGGCCTGGTGGCGGCATCATGCACGACGGCAACGCGCTGGCTTATGGACATGGGCTGCGACCGATATACCTCGGACCTACCCTGACGTCGTGGTGACGCGTGGGACTGCTTCGTCGTCAAGTCTATGCGATAAACGATAGAAGATAAAGAGAGACTGCAGAAAACAAAAAAAGGGCACACGACAGCCGTGTGCCTGCGCCTGATCTCGTCTCCACCAGAGCACGTCTGCGTGTTCCTGTATCGGCTCCTTTGCCCGAGATGCACGCCACGTGCAGTCACCGTCAGGGGGTGCGGAATGTGGTGCCGGGCTGGGGCGTGCGAGGTGATGAAAGATAGAATGCAAAACAAAACGAAAGTGCTTGCTAGGGAAGACGAGAGGCCGGTTTCCCGAACGTATGGGGAGGCTCTACGGGATCTATCTGTGTGTGTGTGTGTGTGTGTGTGCGATGAATGAGGCCCTTCTCCGTGACGCTGTGCTGACGCCAGGCGAGGAGGGGAGACCGGAGGAGGAGGTGGGGGCAGAGGCCGAGCGCAAGAAAACAAACTAAGCGGAGTCAACGTGCGCGCCACCGAGTCTCGAGGCAGAGAGGATAACGAGAACGCGACACAAGGGGAGGGGCGGAAAAACGGTGGCGTGTCCACAACAATCACAAAAATCGTTGTAGCATGTGTGCTAGTCAATGCGGGTGTGGGGCGCAAGCGCGTGTCAGTGAGAACACCAAGAGAAGGAAGAGAATACCTTGAAGGAAATTTGTCTCGGCTGCGGTGCCGATGACAAGAAGAGGGGCGAAGGTGGAGGGGCGACAGCTGCGCAGGTAGGAGATGTACAAGATAGGTGATTGACTAGGGAGAGCAATCGGTGACAAGCAGCAAGAGGGAAAGGGTGAAGGAAAAGCACAAAGAGGGCGTCCTCTGAAAAGGCGCAGCACTGGTACGTCGGCAAGCACGCCGCTGCCAGCATCACCTCAATCCGTCATGCGTCTATCCGCCAAAGGACGGCACGGAGAGCGCGCTACACCACGCTTTCTGGCGTGCCTAGTCAAGCAAGCCCGTCGCATCGCCGTTTGCTTAAAGACTGGCAGATGGCAAGAAGAACGGAAACGGCACCCTCGTGTAGCGAAGACGAGCCTTAAACACAAATCCTTCAGCTGCTGTGTGCTCGCGATGGTCTATGCATCTTTCGCTCAACTTCTCATTTGTGTGGGTGGGTGGGCGGGTTTGTGCCTGTCTACGTGTTTGCTCGGGTTGTAAGACGGGGGGGGGAGCAGGCCTTCAAAGAAAGCAGCGAAGCGCAAACCATACACACTTCGTGCCACTGACCGGCGTGGCGGCAGTCAAGCACAGGAAAGGACGCGTACACGCGCATACGCCATGCCCCACTCTCTTTCCATCGATTCCCGTATTTCCTTGTGCTTGCTAGTGTCGCCTGATTTGTCGTGGAGTGACGCCATCGACAAGGACGCGAAACAACATCCGCCCAGGTGGTCGTTCGCGGAGCGAAGGCAGTGCACAAGGGGCCTAGAAGAGCGAATGGTAGAGAAAAGCCAGGAGATACATGGCGAACATCACGGCCACCACGACAAACACGTAGAAGAGACGGCCCAGCTTGAACAGGTACAGAGCGTAGAGGTGCTCGAGATAGTGGAGGATCACCTTGCCGGTCAGCTTCGATTCGCCATAGGTGCGAGCCGCAAAATTGAAGCCTACCTCCTCGAAGCACTGCACGCGGCACTTGACGAACAGCTCCAGCGCAATCTTGTACCCGATCGAGTTCACCTCGCCGGCGTGCCGCTTGAAGACACCATCGCGAATCCCGAAGAAGCCCGACATGGGATCGGAAAGGGTGGTGAGAGGCCGGGCCAGCAGGCGCGCCCCCCAAGAAATGAGGCGCCGGTGCGCCGGCCAGTTCTTGTCGATCTCGATCCCGGCGCCGTAGCGCGTGCCGCAGACGAACTCGACCCCATCGCGGCTGAGGGCTTTGAACAGCGCTGGCACGCACTCGGGCGGGTGCTGTAGGTCGGCATCCATCACAAGCTTGTAGGCACCACTGGTGTGGCGCAGACCGTGAATGACGGCGCTGCTCAGCCCACGCTCCGTCGTACGAACATCCATGTGCACGTTGAAACCCTCTTTATGAAGCCTCTCAACAACCTCCTTCGACCCATCACGCGAGTTATCGTCCACGATGAGCATCTCGACATTCTGCGTGGGGAGACCCTGTTCCGTCACGGCAGCGAAAACGCGGCGTATCAGCGGCTCCAAGTTCCCGCATTCCTTGTATGCGGGAACGATAATGGAGTACTGCATGCTTCCGAGATACAAGAAAAAGAGCGCGGTAGCGATCGTACTACTCGCGAAAACTAGATAAACACAACGACACACAAACGGTTGGCGTGCGCACAGCTGCAGGGGCGGGTGTGCTGTCGGTGAAGTGTGAAACGCGTATCAGCCGGAGCGCAGGAGTAGATACACAAAAACCAGTTGAGGTGGAGGTTCAGAAGCTCTCAGAAGGCCCTGCACATCGGCGTGGAGGCGATTCCGTGGAGCAGGGGCAGCGTGCACGGCACTTTTATATTCAGCGTGTCCACTCTCTGCCATACAGCACGAGCTCAGCTCCACACCACAGCGGCCCTGCCACACGCCTCATCGCCTGGTGCGAGGCGGCGCTGGAAACGCGCGTTACAGCAACGCGACGACTCCGTCGCCGGTGCACGGCCCCGGCCCACATACTCTACCCATCACGGCCGCCTCGCAGGTCGGCTCACAGCCGCTCCTCCAATCACGCCGGCCGCCACCTCTGGTGCCTTCCACCCACCCACCCCTCCTCGTGGGGTGGCACTCACGCTTCCCCACCACCAGTAGGCAGTGTGAGGACCGGGGCGTGAGAGACGCGTCCGAGCCACGCTGACAATCTGCCCATCGCACGGATGGTGCAAGCGTGCTCGCTGCCGCAGGTCTCTCCAGCGCAGCACCATCCACGACCCAACTACAAGCATCCCTAGCGACACATTGCTCTGACCTCCCCACGTCGCAGATACTTGACCCTGTCACCACCAGAGGTGGTTCGGCACATGGAGGGGATAGGCACTGCCGTGGCCTTACCACCGATTCGGTACTGGATCCTGAGATGTCACGCGCTGACATGGGCCCGCCGTCATCAGGCAATGCGCACATCCTATGGAAGAAAAACACAACCGAGACGATAGCGATGGTGGCAGACACACGCCTGCTAGAGGAGGTCGTCCGCACAACCGGAGAGACCGTCGCGGGCGGTCGCACTAACCTTGCCACAGCTACACAACTGCCGGAAGAGTCGCTTACAGAAGATCGACAGCTCCACTCGCTCGCACGACTACGTGATCACGCCGGATGAGCTCCCCGTATTGCGACACGCGCATCTCCGGAGGGATCTTCGTTGAGTACACTTTCTACCTGGTGAGCTTCGATTTCGTCTGTTTTTTAAATCTTTTCATACCTCTCTTGCTTCGTTGTATAGAAAGAGACCTGCAGCGTGTCGCTACCGCCATAGCTTGCCTATGACCATCCGCGCTGAATGGCGCACGCACGGAGCACGCTAACTGCCACGCCGCGCAGTTGGCGCTCAACGAGTCCTGCGCCGTCAAGAGGGAGACGGAAGGGCGAGAGGGATAACAGAGATGGAAACGCTACACGACTAAAAAAGAACGAGAAAAGAGGTGCAAGAGCGAGGTCGCACTGCCGGAGATAGTCTACTGGATTTTCAGCAGCTCAATCTCGAACAGCAGTGCGGCGTTTGACGGGATGTTCCAGGCAGGAAAGCCGCGATCACCGTAGGCGTAGTCGGCCGTCATGAGCAACTCTGCCGTCTCCCCGAGCTGCATCTGCATCATGCCCTCATCCCAGCCGCGAATCACCTGGCCGACGCCCACGTTGAAGGTGAACGGGTTATTGTCATCGCGGGTGGACCAGAACTTCTTCTTCCCATCCGCTAAGTACCCGGTGCAGTGCACGGTGATCGTCTGCCCGAGCTTTGGAGTGGCGCCACTGCCCGCCTTCATGACCGTACGAATAACGCCCATTCACACGAGGGTGCGCTTGCGGGGGTAGTCGGAAGCTTAGAGAGAGGAACGGGGGAGGCGAAACAAAAAAAAACGAGGCCACGGCAGCGGTACGCGCAAAGGGAACCTTGGCGGCCACGCCGCGAGAGCGAGCGAGGAGGAGAGCGGCAGGCATGCAGAGAAGTAACGGCATGGAGAAAAAAGGGGGGCGGTAGTAGCTAGAGGAAAGGCCGTGCAAGTGCAAGCTCGTGCATTCTTCGTTTCGGTGCACACTGGCACCCGATGGAGGATCGGTCAGGACACCGCGGGAAAACGCACAAGGGATGCGATAGTGTCATTGAAAGCGCCCTTCAGCCATTCAAGGTGACAGAGGGGAGAGGTGGCTCAACATGGTCGACTCAGCTTCACCCCCTCCTGTGGTGTGGCGTTTTTTTTTTGGCACACACGGATGCACATGTTAGGGAAGAAAAAAGGGGGCCCGATTCGCCTGCGTGCCCTCGCTCCCTTGAAAAGAGCGGATGCGCCTTAAAAGAGAAGCGGGCGCATGCGTGCCGCGCAAAGCGCGGTATGTGGGTATGGGTCGGTGCACCGAGGGCAAGAGAGTGCGGAAGAGTGCTTGGGGTGGGAGGGGAGATGACGACGAGCTGCGTTTGCAGCGTCAGGAGTGCAGTTCCCTTTTTTCCGACAGTTGTGCGCTTTTGCGGTTGAAGAATCAAAGTCGATGTATACAATAACCAGCGCCGGTCTTTCGTCACCAACAGCAACGCCGCAATCTCAGAGAGAGGGCGCGCGCGTATGTTCACATGAGAGAGAGAGAGGCGGCGGGGGCGCGGCATCGCGTCTGCTGGCAAGAGGGACCACGGCGCAAAACAGTAATACAAAAAGAGAAAGAAGGGAGGTGCCTTTTCCGGTTCCTTGCGCTCACACGCGCACAGCCGCCACGCACAGAGGTGCACAGGCGGCAAGGTGGCGCGGGCCATCAGCGGAACTGCTCTCGCACACGCCCCTTGAGGGAGTCGTTCTCCTGCTCGAGCTTTCTGTTGCGCACCATCAGCTTTTCCGCCCGCGTCTCCTCCAGTAGCAGCTGTTTGCGCATCTCCTCGCGTCGCTGCGCCAGTGCATTAACACTGCTCCTCGACTCCTCCTGCACCACCCTCAGTTTCTGTTTCACCTCGGCCACCTCGCGCTTGAGGTCCTCGCACTGGACGCGAGACTTCTCCAAACGCTGCTCCAGCTGGCGGCGATCTGCCTCGAGCGACTGGCATTTGCCTGCGAGAGTGTGGCGGCTGTCTGAGGCGGCTCCGCCGCTCTGAATGGCGGCAATCAGTAATACCGCGTCGCTGTACGAGCAGGCGAACTGCGGTGACAGGTGCGGAACAAGCGAGCGAAGCTCGTAAAAGGCCGCCTCGTCGCGCTCCTCCCAGACATGCGAGGCTTCCTTCATTGGCTCCGGCGGCGAGACCGGCTGCGAGGAAGAGCAGCGGCGTGCAGCTCTCTGACGGACCGTGGCGGTCTCGGCCCGCGAGGCGCGATACTCCGCCTCCAGCTGCTGTAATCGCTGTGCCTGGGCATCTGACGTCGTCAGCGGTATGAGGGTATTTGACGCGATAGTCGGCACCTCTGGAAGGTTATCGTCATCGCTGTCGAAGAGCATTCGTATAACTAAAGGGCAGACCGTTCTCGGATCCACATTTTATAAGTCGGTCAAGACGCTTGAGGCGCACGTTTCGATTCTCTATCAACACGAAAAATGCCGAGCGTGGTTGTATGTCGTGGACTCAAGCGACACTTCTCTCAGCAGCAAGTAGCTTGCACACTCGGGCACGCCAGCTGCAGACACACACAAACACACACGCACGCACGCACGGCTTTTTCTTCTTCCTCTTGGGCATGCCGTGTTGAGAAAGGGGAGTCGCGTGTGGGGGAGGGCGGGAAGGACACGGTAAAAGCGAGTAGTAAGATATTGAGCAGCACACGCCAGTCATCCCTGCCGCTGGCTCCTACCGTAGAACGTTGGAGGAGTGCATGCGGCGTAAAAGGGGTACGCAGCACGCGATGGCACTGCGACGCGCGCAGCACCGCTTTGGCATCAACGCCTCAACAGAGAGTTTGTACGGAGAAGGAAAGGTACGATCCGCCCCGTCTACGCACGGTCGCGTCTCACTCGATCTTTCGCTCTTTTCGCCTTGCTCCGAGTCGACGGAAGCGCTACACCGATGCACCGTCGAGGTAGATGCCACGCGCACACGCACACACACACACACACGCACACAAGCCTGCAAAGACGCTTCTCCTCCTCCCCTGTGGGATGTCTTTCGGCAGTGTGTATGTGTGTAGGGGGTGTGCGGCAGCGCTATCAGGTTGATTTGTTAGCCCTCTCCTTTCATTGAAGCGATGGGGATAGTTAGAAGCTCTTAGGGACACACGTGCACACACGCAGGGCCACAACAAAAAAGGCAAACGGAAAGCAGAGAAGAGACGAGCGCGCACACACACACACCCGGGCGCAAGAGTGAAAAACAAAAAAGCGAGAGCGAGACACGTGTGCGTCTGCACATCTCTTCGTGGCCATCAAGAAACGGCCTTGTCCACTCACCGAGACGCTCCCCTCTCTCTCATGCGCTCTCCCTCCCTTTTCGTCTTCCTGACGAGTTGCAGCGGCAGTTTTGCATTCACGGCGCAGCCACTCCCCAACTTTACTTAAAACTCAAAAAGAACCTCACTCCCACCCAACGACACGCACGCAGACACAAGCACACACACACACACGGACACGCACACGCGCTTGGGTAGCTAGCGCCTCACTCGACCGGGCGCATACGCGGCGACACACGGAAGATCACGACAACGAAAGAAAACGAAATACAGAGAAGTGCATGTGGGACTCGGACAGGCGCACGGGCGACGCACTCCCTCGGCGGTGCTACCGCAAACATCAGCGTCGTAGGGGGCACTCTCAGGCACTCCTCTGCGCAAACGACCGCCCTTCACAGCCGCCGACCTTGCGTCGTCCAGTGTCGCCGTGCTCAGTTGTCGTTACGGTTGAAGAGGTTGCTTGCCATAGGCTGCGCAGCCATCTTCTGACGCGGGTGGCGGTTCGCGTTGTTGCTGTTCCTGTTCGCGCTGCCAGCGTTATTGCCGACGCCGCCGTGCAGCTGCTGCTGGTTGGGGCGACGCTTCTGGTCACGCGGATCCTTGCGCTTGTTGCCGCCTTCATCGCGGTTGCGGGTCTGGTTGAACTTGCGCTTCGCCATTTCGATGTCGCGCTGCGTGTTCTTGATCTTGTTCAGCAACTTCTGCTCTATGCCGCCAAACGTCATACTGGGCACCACCTCGACGTTGTCGTCCTGCACAATGCAGTCGAACTCGGAGCTAGACGTGAAGACGCCCTGCAGTAGGTCCGCCGTCACGCCGTCGTGCACCAGCTGGCGAGAGCGCATCTTGAGCGCGAACAGCGGCGCGTAGCCGTCGTCGACCTCCAGCAGCGTCTCCAGAAGGTTCATCTTGGTGTTCTGGTACACCTTGAAGTACCCGCGGAGCTTGATGATGTCCTGCTGCTGCTGCACCGCGCGACGGAACATGCGCGCCTGCAGCTCGCGACCCTCCGACCCCTTCACCGGCGACCCATCCGACGGCGGCACGGTGAGAAATTTGGGGCTACAGCGGTCAAACACGTCACGGAAGCGCTCCTCGTCACCGGTGCGCAGGCTTTCGCGGTCGTCCTCGAAGGCGGCCACCTTGCGGCTGTCGAGGTAGGAGGTAAGGTTGTTGATCGGCATGCCACCCAGCACACGAGCGCAGACGTACATGTATGCCGCATCCTGCTGCACGCGCTCGGAGAAGCGACGGCCGTTAAGCTTTACCGTGACGCAGCGGCGGAAGGCGTTGCTGGCGTCCTCGAAGCGGTGGATCATCAGATAGCTGAAGCCGATGTGGTAGAACACGGAGACGGCGCACGGCGACACGCGCGTCAGCACGGCACGGCCCTTGTTGTACACGTCGAGGGGCTCCAGATCCGTGAGGGCGGAGTAGTAGTCGCCGAGGAGCACGTTCAGCTTCGACTTGGTCACAATTGCGTAGAAGCCGCTAAGCGCACCTGTGTTCGGGCCGCGGTGAATGTCATCCAGGAAGTCCGGCTCCTTCACCAGTTCGAGCAGGCGCGAGTTGTCGACGACCTCGTTGAGAAGACGTGACACCTCCGGCACAGCCCAGATGCCCTCCGTGGCAAAGACCTTCTGATACACCACCGTCATCTGATAGAGAAACTCGTCAAAGATGTCCCACAGCATCCAGTTCGGCAGCTCGTAGCTCTTCAGCATCGGGAGCAGCTCACCGTACGTCTTCCACGCCCCCTCCGCGTCGGGCGCCCTCACGGAGCGGTTGTCCATAAACAGGTGCTTGTAGAAGAGGAAACTGTAGACCAGCTCCGCCATGCGGTTGCCGCGGAAACACGACGACACCTGCTCGAGCCGGAGCGCCGGCCAGGAGCGGAACTGACCGTGGCCGGCCATGTAATAGTTCTTGGTCAGCGCATCAAACTGCGACTCGTAGAGGTCGTGCATCGCTGCCGCGTCGCGGCGCTCCACCGCGCGGTTCAGTCCACGAAAGAACTGGTACACATCGCGGGGAATATCGGTCTCAATATCGGGGTTGGTCGCCATCTTTGCAAAAACGCGTGTGAGTGTCCTCTGTGTTGTCGTTGTTGTTTTTTGGGGGAGCTCAGCGGGCGGCTAAGCGACGATTCGGAAGCGAACAGGAAAATGAAGATGGCACAATCAGACACAACCACCAAGAGCAGATGCACACACAGACACACCTGGTAGACGGGGAAAAAGGGGGGGTGTAAGGTGGGTAGGAGTGGATCACTGCGCAGCCGTGTTTTTGTGGTGGAACGGGGTGGGGGGCACCGGTGGTGTTGGTAGAGACCCATCGGTGCGCCGCAGGAACAGCAGCGGGGAAAACGAAGAAAAGAAAGGATGGAGACAGACAGAGAATGGAAGTGAGTGCAATGGAGGAGGATAGTCGTAGTGCCAACGGAGCGATGCTGATGGTGAGGGCAAGAAGTATGTACACTGCCTCGTGGATCGCTCGAGTATCGGTGTGGGGGACACTGGCGATGACAATACACTGAGGGCCCCTTGCCCATGCAATCGCAGAATGTGCTTGAATGTGACGCGCATCTCCACGAGAAAAGGAGACGACTCTCTCGACTTTCACCGCGGCGCGCGGCAAACCGTAACCATACGAGCAAAGCGCGGCGAGGGGCTTCCATGGCGGGATGCTGCACTGGTGTTGTGCGCTAAGGTGCCGTTGATGTACCGCTGTTGGTGTACCGCTGGCACCTCGCCGTCAGTCAAAGCGGAAGCAAGCGGCGCTGAGACAGTGTGCAGGCAGGCATATATGACGGCAGACAAGCACGCCCACGCGCGTCGATGCACGCGTGTGTGCGCGAAGAAGACGAGAGAGGGGCACACAGCGGATAAGGGGCAAAAAAAAAAAGGAAAGGTGTTGCGAAGAGAAGAGCTTGAGGCCCACTTCGATGCCGAGAATGAGAAGACTCCTTCCAAGGCTTGCAGGTCATCCTGCTGTACGTCACCACTGCGTTGTTGTTTCTCTTGTCGTTTGGCCTCGCTGCCTCCGCTACCGCACATCCCGCCACCCCTTCGAGGCAAAGCGCACCGAAATCGTCGCACGTGAAACGAGAGAACCAACACACGGCTAAGCAGCGAAAGGGCAAGCAGACACACGCGCGGGCGCATGCACCCATTCTCCACGTCTGCAGGCAGGGTGTGTGTCGTTGTCTTCCAGTAACAAAAAACGACAGACGGTGAGGCGGACGCAAAAAGAAAAAGGGCCGCAAAAGGCGCGCCGCAGTCCTCGGCCCTGCCTCGCGCAGCTTTGAGCACCGTCGCCTTCTATCAGGTCCTCTGTCCGCACACACGCACACACCGCCTTCGGGCATATCCTTGCATGCCCACGCGCAACACTGACCCACAGGCATTATGACCACGGATGCGTGCAATAGGCGGGGACTGGGATGAAGAAGGTTGCGCGCATGTGTGCATGCGTGCGTGAGTGCACGGACCGCAGGCAGGTGAATCTTCAAAGGGGCGCGGAGCAGTCGAGAAGAGGAAGTGAGGTCCGGAAGAGGAGGGGCGAGGAGGGGAGGGCGAAGACGCTCGCAAACGGAAGACAAAAAAAAAAACATGAAAGCCCGAACAGAAGACGAAGAAGTGTGAGCGGTAAGAAATCGTTTTAGGAGGAAAGTGAAACGGGAAAGAGGTCAGGGAGGAGAAGGAAAGACCCGAAAGGCCAGAAAGTGAAGGGAGACGAAAAGGTCGAGGCGGTCTGCTGAACATGGAGTTGAGCCTGTTGCTCAGCGAGAGAAGGCCTCGCATGTCTTTTGGTGGAGTTTGTGTGTTACCTTTTGGTCTCGTATCGAGTGTCCAAAAACACTGGCGATGGTCTTGATAGGGCGGTGTGCTCTCCCTCTCTGCTGAACAGCCGCTCATCCATGTGCGGGCACCCACGCAACACGACACGGTGCCGTCGCCGCACATGGCCCACGCTTGGAACAAGACAAAAAAAGAGAGAGGCCATGAACTACGGGCAGGACAGCAACAAGAAACACGCAAAGGTCCGATATCACCGGCGGCTGAGGAAGGTGGGGGGAGAAAATAGGCAGCCACAGGAGCCTCGGATACCTGCCTCATGACCGCAAATCACAGCGACGACTCCACGAATCCCACCTGAAGAACGCTGGCCTGATATCCTTTTGTGTGTGTGTTCTTCGTCCTTTCGAGAACCCCGCCTTCAGCCGTCACGTGACTGCCAGACTTCACCACGGAAGAAGGTCGAATCAAACTGATAGGGAGGTCGGTCCACACAGGGTGGTAGGCGTTGTGTTCCTGCGTCCGGCACAAGAGAGGGAGTCCGTGAGTGAGTCGGTGCGGGGAGCGCATGATGAATACCGCTCCACCTCCTTCTCCTCCGCGCCCTGCCCGACTGCCTCTCGCCTCTGCCAAGGACGGGAAGCCTCTACAGCAGTACCTAAGGTGTGTAGTGCCACGGAGCCTGTGATCGCGCATTGATGCGTGCGGCGGACTGGGTAGCTGCATGTGTGTAAGTGTGCGAAGGCTCTCGACCTAGTCGAGGCGGTTTGCTGTTTCTTCAGCGTGTCCACTCTCTGCCATACAGCACGAGCTCAGCTCCACACCACAGCGGCCCTGCCACACGCCTCATCGCCTGGTGCGAGGCGGCGCCGGAAACGCGCGTTACAGCAACGCGACGACTCCGTCGCCGGTGCACGGCCCCGGCCCACATACTCTACCCATCACGGCCGCCTCGCAAGTCGGCTCACAGCCGCTCCTCCAATCACGCCGGCCGCCACCTCTGGTGCCTTCCACCCACCCACCCCTCCTCGTGGGGTGGCACTCACGCTCCCCCACCACCAGTAGGCAGTGTGAGGACCGGGGCGTGAGAGACGCGTCCGAGCCACGCTGACAATCTGCCCATCGCACGGATGGTGCAAGCGTGCTCGCTGCCGCAGGTCTCTCCAGCGCAGCACCATCCACGACCCAACCACAAGCATCCCTAGCGACACATTGCTCTGACCTCCCCACGTCGCAGATACTTGACCCTGTCACCACCAGAGGTGGTTCGGCACATGGAGGGGATAGGCACTGCCGTGGCCTTACCACCGATTCGGTACTGGATCCTGAGATGTCACGCGCTGTCATGGGCCCGCCGTCATCAGGGTGTCGCGAGGGGAACAGAAGCGGAAAAGAGAAGAGAGACGGAAGCCGGCCAACGGCACGACACAAAACAAAACGGGATTTTTTTGCGGTGCGCTCGCCGAACGCTGTCGGACATGCCGGTGAGCAACTCACAGCTTGGCGTTCATGACGGGTTTCAGCTGCTTGTACAGCTCTTCGTAGATCACGCGGCGCTTCTTGTACTGCTCGTGCTTCTTCATGTCGGGCTTGTGAGTCTCCTTCAGCGGCAGGCAAGGCAGTAGCTCCTCGAGGGGGCGCTTCTCTACGGCGATCTGTGCGAGGCGGCAGGCGCCGAGGGCAGGGCCCACCTCCGAGCCGATGCAGTAGTCCATCGGGTAGCCGCTGACATCGGCCAGCATCTGGCGCCAGAAGCGGCTGCGCGAGCCGCCGCCGATGAGGGCAATGTTGCTCGGCTCCACACCGCAGCGGTGCACGGCGTCCATGCCCTGAGCCATGGCAAAGCTCACGCCCTCCAGCACCGCGCGCGCCAGCTCTGGGCGGCTGTGGTGAGAGGTGAGGCCAAAGAAGACGCCCTTCGCGTTCGGGTTGTTGTGCGGCGTGCGCTCGCCGGCGAGGTGGGGCAGGAAGTACAAGGGACGCTCATCGAAGCTCTTCGCCGTCGTCGCTTCGCGAACGAATTCGTCGACGCTCCTGCACCTTGTCAGCTTCGCGGCCCACTCCAGGCACACAGCGCAGCTGAGGATCACCGACATCAAGTGCCAGCGCTCCGGAAGCGCGTGGCAGAAGCTGTGGACCGCCTCCTTCGTGTTGTAGTGGAAGCCGTCAGAGACGACAAAGTACACGCCCGACGTTCCGAGGGAGAGCATCGCCTGGCCCGGCTTGAAGAGACCTGCACCGACAGCGCCGGCTTCATTGTCGCCGCCACCGCCCACCACTGGCACGCGGTTCATGTTCCAGCGCTTCGCCACGTCCGCCGACAGCTTGCCGGTAATCTCCGACCCCTCATACAGCTTCGGCATATTGGCGCGGCTGAGCCCGGTCGCGCGCAGAATGTCATCATTCCAGTCACGCTTGCCTGTGTCCATCCACATGGACCCGGAGGAGTCCGACATCTCAGAGGCAAAGTCGCCAGTCATGAGGAAGCGGACGTAGTCTTTCGGGAGCAGCACTTTGTCCACCTTGGCGAAGAGCTCCGGCTCGTGCTTCTTGACCCACAGGAGCTTACCAGCCGTAAAGCCGGGCATCATCAGGTTACCAGTGATGTCGCGCGACTTGGGCACTGCCTTCTCGAGCTCCTCGCACTCGCGGTAGCAGCGGCCGTCGCACCAGAGGATGCACGGACGCAGCACCTTGTGGTTCTTGTCGAGGAGCGTGGCCCCGTGCATCTGGCCCGACAGGCCAATTGCGCGGACGCTGCTCATGTCCTGGCGCTTCTTGAGCACGTTCATGGCGCTATTGATGGCCGTCCACCACGAGTCAGGGTCCTGCTCATTCCACAGCGGGTGCGGGCTGGACACCGTCAGGGGGGCAGAGGCACTGTCGGCGATTTGCCCATCACTCCTCATCAAGGCAATCTTGATGCCCGAGGTACCAATGTCAATACCGGCGTACATGATCGTCGCACAGAGCGGTGATTGGGAAGGGAAAGGAAACAGAGGAGTGCGCTCGTGTTGTCAGGTTCTGAGTTAGGGGTGCGCGTAGAGGATAACACACACACGCGCGAAAAGAGAAGAGGGCCGCGTGCGGATGGCGATAGACTGAGAGCGCAAGGCAGAGGAGAGGCAGAGAGAGGGACAATGTGGCGAGCGCTCATCTGCGTGAAGGCGGCAGCGCACATGAGTGCAACGCGCAGAAGCCCGACGGCCAACGACTGCGTTTCCTTTTCGTTTTATTTTTTCTCGAGGGGCGCAAGTGTTCCCGCATTGCAGAGCAGTGAGGGGCGGAGGCAGAAAAAAGGGTAGGAAGAGAGTACGACAGTCCGAGAACGAGCCGTCGTGGGGAAGCGGCCAGAGACACGGTGCACTGCACGACGCAGTTAGGGAGCATACGCAGAGGTTGGCGGGGTAGCAAAAAAGAATGTGCGCCACCCCCCCCCCCCCCACACACACACATACACACTAAACACCTCCGCTGTTGGTTGCTCGCGACAAGGGAGCATAGTGGGAGCGGCGCAGTACACGTGTAAAAGTAAAGCGTAGCTATCGGTGACAGCAGCAGCAGCGTCCGTCGCACCACCTCTTCGAGCTCGACCATATCAGCGCAGCCAAGAAAAAAGCGGTGTGGTGAGTCGATCGGGTAACACCATCGAGGCATCCAGCCGAGATGCACCGAAGCACCTCGCTGGCGTCTAGTCAGAAGGACGTTGGCGGGGGGGGGGGGCTGTGAAAGCTTGACGCCCATCCATGAAGCAGTACCGCCTTCTCTCGCATGCACGAAAATCCGCGAGGCACCAGGTGGAACGGGAGAAGAGGCAGAGAAGATCGACAACGTGCGCTGCGCAGATCAGATCATGCATCATGGTGTGAGCGTTGCAGGTTCGTCAAGCAATAATGGCGGCGCATCCCCTGCAGCACGGATACAACACCCTCCACCCTACCTTCCGTCAGCGCCTCGTCCAACAAGGGGACGTCGAAGACAACGCCGGCATTGAAGCGGAGGAATTCGAGGCAGCGCCGTACGTTGAAGAGCTTCGCGGGCTTCTTGGAAGTGGGCTGCACACAGTCGAGAAACGAGCAGCGGCGGCGCTCCAATCGCCCAATCAGGTAGGCGAGAACAACGCCGTCGGAGAAGAGCAGGCAAGGGTGCCGCCAGGAGAAGGTGGCAGCGTCAAAGACAAAGGACTCATCCGCAGCGGTGTAGCGATACTCGGTCCCCAGCTGCTGGCGCAGCCACCCACACAGCCCCCCACGGCCTTGTGGCTCGTCTGCGGGCACCGCTTCGCGACGGAGAATACCAGAGCTGCTGCTCGCGATGGCCGGGACACGACGGGGACTCAACGAGCGGTGTGCTGGTGACGGCGGCGCACTCCGGCGGAGAGCAGCTTTAGCGACAGTGGACGGCGTCTGCGCCAATGAAGCTGGCGGCCACGAAGATGGCGACGATGCCGCGACAGCTTCACCGTCGGGTGCGCGACTCGAGACCTTGGCAGGCGTGCAGCCTGCTACCGCTACCGCATCCTTGCTCAGCAGCGCAGAGCGCACGCCAGGTGGCTGCGGTGTACCCTCCACAGCAGCACGTACGTGCAGTAGGAGATGGAGGATGTGCACCCGATCACCTCGGATGACGGCCGCCACGGACTCCTCGGAGATGAACGAGAGCGGCAACTTTTTTTTCGATGCAGTCTGCAAGCTGTGCAGGGCGCTGGTGATGTTGGCGACACAGCAGGCTACAGTACGGGGATTCGCGAAGAAGGGCTGCAGAGCGGAGGATGAGGCGGCCTCCTTCGCCGCCGCTTCCACTCCGCTGCGCCGAGCAAGCAGCACGAGCAGCACGCCGTTGCATAGGAAGGGCCACACCGACGGCACGCTGATAGACGACGGCGCCACTGACCGAACGACGAATCCGGACCACTTCGCCATGTACGGCGCGGCCGTCGCGATGGGTAGGAGACACTCATCCCCGGGCAACTGGTAGACGGAGTCGTCAGGCAGCGCTCCCCATGCGTGCAGAAAACGGCAACATCCCGCCTCCATGGCGGCAAGCTCGGTGGGTGGGACAGGCGAGTAGTCGGCAGTGTCGGCGGGCGGCTGCCAGCACATGTGCTGCTTCCATACAGGCAGCTCCTCTGGAGCGGGCAGGTAGGTGGAAATGAGGTGCACAAAGAGAGAGAGCAACGCCGTCGGAGAGGCGCGCAGGTAAACCTCCTCCGGCGTCATCGCCCAAGCAGGGCGAGGCATCAGCCCTTGCGCTGTACTCGGGGTGCTACGCAGGGCGGCAAGCGCTACCGCGTAGTTCACGCGCACTTCGTCGAGTGTGCGGGGGCAGCGACACAGGACCGGATCAGAAAGCGATGGTTCGCCGCCCTCTCTAAGGGTCGCGACAAGCTGGCACAGCGCAGTTCCGTTCAAGACGGCGTCTCTGAAGACGTGAGGCGCCGTCACGGATGTGTCCTCGGCCTCCATGACCGAGATGATGTTCATGCGATAGAGATAGTCCCGCACCGCGCGGCGCACCTCGGCATCCTGTGGACCCGCCGTGCGGCGATGCCACTCGACCGATGGGGATGCAGCTGGCATGGCCGCAGCGCGACGCTGCATGTCGGTGTAGAGCTGCCGTGCAAGTGGGGTGAGTCGCCTCAGATCAACCAGCGCCCGCGAGACCCCCGAGAAGGGTATGCACCATGCCGTTGTGGCTGAATCAGTGTGGGCTTCTGATGAAGCAGCATTGGCAGCGGTCGTGCCATCCCCCGCCCTCGGCCCCCCAGCAGCGGCTACATGTTTGACGTGACCCGCTGGTTCTCGGGCTGGAGAGCTCTGCCCTTTGACCGCCTTCACCGACTGTGATGCTGGGATTTGGGGGCGAGTGGTGAGCGCCACTCCCGTGGTGTTGTTTGATAGTAGGGACGTGCCGCTAGAGGGCGTCGCCTTTGTCACCGTGGAGCGTGAGCAGCTTCGCGTGCGCGGCGTTGCGGTCACAGTGGTCAAAGCGCCGTTGCCGTCGGGCTCGTTAGCCGCCTCCTCACTGCAGCGAAAATCATGGGAAAACGCTACGTGTGTCGTTGGTGCCGTGGTCAGTGGCAAGAAGCAGAACCTTGGCTTCTCGGAAGTGCTCTGGAGGCCTGGGCAGTGGCCGTGACATCTTGCACGCTCTGCCCCTATTTTACGGGCGGCTGTGCGTTGAAGGCGCGCCTGAACGTCTGGCGAACGTCTCAGCTCTGCAAGATTCGTCCTTAATTCCTCGATGAGGTTCTGGGCAACCGCGTAGACGTCCGCCATTGTGTCACACCGGCGCGCATGCACCATTGCCCAAACATACAACGGATCTGTGCGTCTATGTGTGTGTGCGTATGCGTGTGTGCTGCTCCATAAGTTGTGTGTCAGCCTGTTCTACCAAGTCTATGCGTCTATATTGAATCGTGTGAGCTGGTGTATGTGTGCGTGAGCGTACACCGAGGGGGACGTTGTTGCTGCGTGCGCCCACGCAGATATGGGTGGGCGGGAACGTCTACAGCTTCGTGTTACAGAGAGTGAGACGTATGGGGCAGATGACAGCCCTCCTCTCGCTCCGCTTCGCTTGTTTTTCGCGTCGTCAAGCTTGGCTCGGAATGGAGACGGAATTCTCGCGCGCCTTCCGTGGAAGCAGCGCTTGCTCTCCTTTCGTTTTTTTCTGGACCGGAGAGGAGAAGTCAACACGCCGTAAGACAACTCCCACGCAGGCGGTGCCCGCCAGGGCAGAACAAGGAAAAGGTGAAGAGTGAGAAGCGGCAGTTTGCGGGCATCGGCGAAAGGCGGGGCGTTTCAGAACGAAGAGAAAGAAGAGCGAGCTAGACCACACGCGCATGGTAGTCTATGTGTGTGTGTGTGTGTGTGTGTGGTGCCTCTCCGTCTCACAGCCTTTTCGCATCCACTTAGTACGACCACACACACACACACACACACACACATACGTACATACATACGCATACACAGTCCCTCTCTCTGCGGCTCCCGCAATGCAAAAACCAATGAGTATGGTGAAGTCGCATTGAACTCGAGAAGAGATCCTCAAGATTTGCCAATGCACGCCTCCCCTCGCGATGCTCACCTACAGTGGCCATGCTGTTCTTGTGTCCTCGCTTCTCCTCCGTTTGGTGTCATCGCAACAATGGCTGCAGCGGGGCACGCTCTCAGTGACCCGTCACGGCGCGCACGGGAAGTCCAGCCGCGAGCACAGGCACGGTCGCTGGCGCTCGAAAGCCTTCATATGAAGGGGGTGGGAGGGGCACCTAGCGGGTGCGGTGCTGGACGTCGTCTGTACCACCACAAACGCCGCAATCGCGTTAATGATGAAGGAAAGACAACAGCAGCAGTGAATTAGTCACTGTGCTTGTCGGATGCCGTGGCGCAGCTGTCCTTCGACATCGCCGTTTCATCGTCCTCATCATCACCTGAGCTGCTCCGCTCGTCGTCGCTGGAGTGAGAGCAGGCACAGGAATTGTCAAAGTTGTAGTCGAAGTGGGACCCGCTCTCCTCCGAGTCGAGGGCAAGCTCGTTGATGTTGAGTCGATCGCGACGCACCAGTCCGCACTTGGTGCAGTGCAGGGAAGTCTTGTCGACGTTGGTCTGCTCTCGCGCGCGCTTACGAAACGTTGCCGCCATAGTTCTCTTCTGCAGTCGAGAGCGCATCGCGTTGGCGTCCATTGTCGCGAGCTCCGCAGCGGATATGCCAGCTTTCCTCTCCTGAGACCCCGCGCCAAGCTCCCCGCTCAAGTTCTTGACGTTGGCGACAATGCAAATGATCTGGTCTCTGAATTCCTCCTCCGTGTCGTTGTTCGCGCGCACCGCCGCAACGACCTGCGAAGCATAGTGCCTCGCGTCCGCACTCTTGCCCTTGAAGTCGTCCACCTTTTGAAGCGCGATGGCGAGCAGGTTCACAATCTTGTCGTCCGGACTGCTGGATGAGGTCGCGGACGACGCCATTGTTCGGTGGCAAAACGTCAACGATTGTGTGTGTGTGTGCGCGCGCGCTCCTGGAGCTGCTGAGCCAACAGGAGACAGCAGCGACGGAATAGAGAGAGGGAGAGGGAAGCAATGCCAATGAGCGCAGGGAAGAGAAGCGCCATGAAGCAAAACAACGCACAACGCTGGCGAGTTCTGACGGACATGTCGAAGGCTGGAGACGACGCCTCTCCCCTCCAGTGACGTTTCCTGCGACAGTGTGCGACTTTGTCTCCGTGCCAGTAGCAGATGTACGCTGCGGTTGCGTCGATGGGCTCACGATATGACAGCCGCCTCAGTGAAAGTGTGCACTGTGCAGCTTCTGCTTTTATTTCCTGCAATGAACTCTCTCGTTCTGGTCGCATACCTTGCGTCACCACCTTGCTGGTCGTCGCCCCCTTGCTGTTGAGTGTGGGCGGTGTAGATGAGAGGTGTGCGCTGGTGCGTGTGTACTCAGGTGTAGTGCAGCAGCCAGTAGGACACGCCTGCACACCACGTACCCAGGAATAAACACATTGTGCACATGGTGAACAAGCCAAACGCCACCACCGTCGACGATCCTTCCATGTGTCCTAGCAGCGTGTAGGAGAGCTGATCCAGCACGTTGTCAAAGTAGCCAGGGTTCATCATCATCGCGGCGCGCGGGGGCAGCAGGTCGGGCACGACTGGCCGGAACGGATCGTCCCAGAACGCAGCCCGAACCGTCGATGCGGGCGCTACTATCTTCGATGGCATGTCTGTGTCGCGGTACGGCGTCACAGCCGGCAGCTCCTGTGTTTGGCCAAAACGCCGCCTGTAGGCGGCCTCAAGGCGGCTGTTCGACGCGTCGCGGATGCGCTCGGGATCGAGCGCACGACATCGTACCGCATCCGCGTCGCGGCAGTAAACGTGCACGCTCGGGTCCACACGCTGCAGCTCCGACACTGTGAGGGAAGAGGCGTACACCTCGTCCATGACCGCTTCGTCGTCGCTCGCGTCAGGCACGGGACGCCGCCATTCTTCAATAAGCGCCTGCGCTACGGTGTAGCGGTGGTGCCGGTAAGCGGCGGTCAAGGGGTGGTGAGCGTAGCCGATGTCAATCGGCTCGGTGCGGAACCGGCGCGCGACGTTGCGGATCATGCGCCGCGCCTCCTCCGTCTCCTCTTCCTGGACGCACGCGAGCGCGTAGAGAGGGTGCATGTGGCCCTTGCCGTCGAAGCGGGTCCCGTTCGAGAACACTGAATCCAGCAGCAACGCTACCTGCCTCCCTTCCACGGCGCGGATAGCGGCGTTTAGCTGCTCCACCTCGTCCGGTGAGTGAAAGAGACCGAAGCTGTAGCCGCAGGAGAGGAGTAGGCCAAGCAAGCCCAGTAGCATACCCGCCATATAGAAGCGGGCGGCAGACTCCGCCTCTCGGCGCCTCATCAAAGCGCCGTTGGGTGCCCTTTGTTTTCTGCGTGTTTCGAATGCTTTGGTGCGACGCTGCACGAGTATGCTCGCACGAGTATGTGCGCGGACAACGTGTCCCGCGGAGCTGGAATGGTGAGAAGTTGCGGGTGGACGCTGCTTTCCGTAGCCATGCGGTCAGCGTCCCCCGGTAGTGCTCCAGCACATGTAGCGTGAAAGCAGAGACCAAACGAAAAGACGAAAGGAGAAGCGGCAGTGGATGGTGGAGGGGCGGCGTTCGAGCTCGCATCCAGCGCGAACATGCAACAAGTACAAAAAAAAAAAAACAAGGATGTGGCATCCGTCATCGCGTACAGCAAACTCGTCCCTTCACGCCCGTCAGAGACGCGCGAAGGGTACGGACCTCTTGCAGTAGGCGCCATGCCGCTTCGGTTGCTGCTGTTTCATTGTTCATGTGTCGGCACTGAGGTCCGGTTCTTCTGCTCTTTCGCCCCCTCCCGTCTTGCGGCGTCCATCACCGCCATCGCTTTCCCGCCGGGTTCTGCCGCTCTGGTGAGGGGATCCTCGACAGGCGAGCACAGAGAGAGAGAAAGAGAGACACAGGTGCCAGGAAAAGAACACGAAGAAGACAACCAAAAATCGGGAGCCACACACACACACACACATAGCGGAAAAGAGGCCCATGTCCACGATTCGCGTACAATTACAGCGCAGGCCTCGGCGTTTAGTTGGCGGAGTTCAGTATCGGCTGAGTGGAGAACTCCACTCATTGCGGCGAGCCCGCGAGAGGATCGCGCGCTACCACGTTCGAAGGTGTCAGGAGTGCGTTCACCGCCGCTGCCGAGTTCGCTTCCGGCGCGTCCATGATGGCCTTGGCGACGCGAGCCACGAGTTCACAAGTCACAAAGGAAGTAAGGCCCCAGACCAGCTCACCCGGAAAGTCCTCGGGCAGCATCGGATCGAAGCTGCAGTCATCCACCACCCCAGTCGCCTTAGGAGACCGACAAACCGCAGAGGAGACGACCGTCTGAGCAGGGCTGGCAAAGAAGCAGGGAAAGAAGCACGGTCGATCGCTCGTGAAGGAGCGGTACTTGATGACCCGTGCGTGCCCCGTCGACGCCCTCAACAGCAGCGTCGACATGTGAAGGTAGTGAATGGAATCGACCTCGGCGGGGCTCGCGCGGTATGGCTGCGCAGGACTAGTCGCGACAGCCACAAACGGCGTCACACGCGCGCTTAGAGCTTTCGTGGTAATCGGCGTTAGAGACCCGATCATTTCGTACGCAGATGGCGGGAGGCCCACCTCCTCCAGCGTCTCACGCTGTGCTGCGTTGCGTAGCGTCTCGTCGGCATCGACGTGGCCACCCGGGAAGCTCATTTCGCCCTTGTGTGAGCCCATCGTCGCAGTGCGCTTCGTCAGCGTGATGCACATATCCTGAAAGCCGTTCCCCGTCGCTGCGGGGGATAGCAGCACGAGCACGGCACACTGGCGCGGCGCCGTCACCTCCACTGGCGCTTTTTGCGGTGAGAAGCCGACAGTTGAGGCGGTGCCGTTGTCGACGGTGTGGAGGTAGAAATGAGACGGGAAGGTGACCGACTCGATAGGAAACTCAAGCGCTCGTCGCATCAGTGGCACCCACCCCTGCGTGCTCTGTGGCAGACGCGCCGCTGCGGCTGTGGTCCGGATCATGTGGCGACGGCGTCGTTTAGAACAAAGTACCGTGTGGGGATAGGAGAAGCGGAGAGGAGACGTGTGACAACACATGCACGCACAGACACGCACACAGACGTTTTTAGCAAGGGAATAGAAGGAGAGCAGAGGTCCCAGACGGAGATAAGTATGTGTGTGTATATGTGCGTATGCGTGACAGTCTTCGCCAGTAGAGTGTGTGATAAGCACACGTACAAAAAAAGTCAAGAAGATGCGAGAGCGAGCGCGCGACTCTCTCCTCCGCCTCCTCACGGTATTATCGAGTAGCTCCAGATGACGCGCAAGGTCCTTTGCCGCAGAAAAAGAAAGAGGGGGAAGAAAGGAAACAGCCGCACACGTGAGGTGCGCCGACAGGAATGCATGTGCGGAGGAAGAGGGCGTAAAGAGGGAGAGATTAGGGAGTGGGAAGAGCTCCGCGCCATGACTGGGCCAGTCCTCTTCCTCCTTCGGAACGCACTGGCCGCCAGGAGTGGACGCGGAGAGGGGAGTCGAGAGGGTACAGAGAAGAGTGAGAGAAGACAAGCGGGTGTTTTCAAGGCAGTGCGCGCCGATGCAAGGCATACTGTGACGGAGAGCGATGACAAGCAGCGTTGTCCCTCCACAGGAGACACCGGTAGTGCAGAGAAGGAGAAGTAAAAGAAACGGAAAGCGAAGAGACCGCGACCTACAGCACGTGTGCAACGCGACTGCAAGCACGCCTCAGCGATTCGCATGCTGCGCATCCCTCCATCTGCACTGAGCAGTGTGGGCATCCTTTCGTCTTTTCTTTTTGCGAAGCTGTCTGGCTGGCACAGTGGACGTTCGTCACGCACAAAAATTGTCTGCCCCGTGCAACGAAGCCAACAAAAAAGGGCCTGTGCGCAAACAAGCAGACGGGCTGGCACGACAACGCGCTGAGCTCCGTCGTCACACAGGCGGCACCAGCCACATGGCAGACACCTACACACATGCAACAAAGACAAGTGGGAGAAGGCGAGGTGCGCACGCATGCAAGCCGCCTTATGCTAAAGCTCACGCCTGCGCCACCCCTCGCCACTTATTCGCCACCGAACTTGACGCCTTGGTAGGGCTGTGTTGTGGCCCCGTCGAGGTTAAAGAGAGTCACCTTGAAGGGACGCATTGCCGACACGGGGCGATGGTTCAGAGCGTGCAAGTACATGCGAATCGCCTGCTCCTCGGAGAGGCGGCCGACATCAGCAACTGGAACGGCAGCAGAGGAAAATCGAGCGAGATACGCTGGACGAGTCTGCCCGTAGCCGAGGGCTGCGCCGCTAGCGAGCTCGTCGAAGGTCATGACTGTACCTTTTTTCGAGAGCATCGCCGTCGTCTGCACCTCGCCGTGGTCGAGAATGTAGCGCAGCAACGTCTCCTCCATCCCCTTGAACCCGTCCTCCGTGGTGCACACGAGCACAGAGAAGTCCCTGGGGCCGCCGTCCGAGACGATGACGACGTGGTTCGGGTGGCGTGCAACGAGCGACTGCAGCATCGTGTGAGCTGCTCTGGGCTCAGACGCTTGTTGATGGCCGGGTTGTAGAAGATGTCGCTCTGGGTAGTATAGAAGCGCAGAAGGGCGCTGGTATCGCCGCCGGCGGTGCGCTGGGCGTGGTAGATGGCGTGGTCGAGAAGGAGGTTCGACCACAGCGTGCACTGCCTGTCCAGCGTAGCCGGTGAGTGCTGCTCGGTGAAGAAGGGCGGTAGCCCAAAAAAAACCCAGTGCTCGGAGGACATGGATGCGGCAGGTCTCTGAGAAAGTAAGCCCCTGCGCAGCACACGGCGAGTTACTTAGAAACAAAGAGAAAAGACCAGCCAAAGGCGTTGGGCACCAGTGCACAACAGCTACTGCAGTGATGCTCTGTAACTTGCATGCAGCGGTGCGTAGCGGTGGGCAAGATGGTGTGTGCGCACACTCACGCACAACGTGGAGCACCAAGCCTTCAGAGGACCTACGCCGGCGACTCTAGACACGGCGAAAAGATGAGAAAGGACCGCGTTACAGGCGGCAGGGGAGGCGTGAGAGAGGTGCCTGTTCTTTCGGGGGCAAATGAGCCCGCTTCATCGTCAAGAGGGTGCCACGTCGGTAGGAAGTGGAAATGCCTTCGAAGCGCTGTGCGCGACCCGCACACGCGCACACACCTATATACATGTAAGCGCATACATACACATGTGATCCACACAGCGCCTCATTTCTCCAAGTTGCAGCCTAGCTTCTTTACGCCACAGAGGAGGAGGGGCCTGTTACACAACGCCGAACACACTGGTTGGCACGCAGAACCATCCCTCCCCACCCCGCCTCGTCGTTGCCGCGAGGTGATGTCCGCCTCAAAGAGCACGGGGCACAAAGGAAGCAAGGCCTCGATGCTCGGAGAGCTGCATCACCGGAACCCGTGCAACAACGCCAAGGGCATCTTTGTTCCTCGCCTTCGTCCGCTCACCTCGCCCATCCGTGTTTTTGTTGTTGTTGTTTTCTTTGGGCCCATCCATAGCGCCAACGCGAGTCTCAAATACAAATAGCGTCCAGAAACCAAGGGAAAAGAAAGAAAAGGCGGCAGAGAACACACCACGGATCGATGCAACAGACGGAACAGCAGACACGCAGACAACAAAAGAGAGAGAGAGACCGATCACCCCGCGCCCAATCCCCTTCCCTCACTCTCCTCCTCTGCCGCTATGTTCTTCTCGCTTCCTAGCAACATCGAATCAGCCACACACAGGCAACGAGAGAGAGAGGGAGGGGGGTAAGAAACGACGCGGGAACGCGCACAGACACACGGAGATGGACCACACACACGGACAGCAACAGCGGCGCTCCTCGTCGCTCCCTCCGCGCTATGAAGCGAGTCGTCCCTCAACGATACCTCCAACCTCACCCCGTTCACTTCCCGTCCCTCTCCCGCGCCGCACGGATCCCATCTTTCTTTGTGCGCTCCGTGCGCTTGCTTTTCTTTTCTTCGCTCGCCGCCCATATCGTCCTCTAATGCACCGCCGTGATGACCTCTACTCCGTTCTTCGTCACCGCCTTCACAAAGAAGTATGAGTTGCTGATGACGACGCGGCGCTTCACCTCATCGCAGCACTTCTGCATGAGCTCAAGGCCCTCTTGTTGGGTCAAATCAGGACGCCAGAGGCAATCTAGCAGAGCAGTCACAAAGCAAGCACCGTAGCCGTGGCAGCCATACGGTACAGCCTGCAGGGTGCCGAGGTAGTCCAAGTAAAACAGCTGCGGTCCCACCGCACCGTCGTCATCTCGGAAACCGGCATGTCGTAGCCGGCAAAGAGGCAGCTCACCTGGTAAGCCCCCTCGCGACTGCGGATCGCACTGGCGAGGCAGTTGCGCATGAAGTTCGCCGTTGAATCGCAGCTGCTGTGGCGCCCGTGCTGACGCATGCGGTTGAGCATGAGGTTGCACTTGACGTATTCGGTGAAGTTCACGCGAGGGCCGTTCTCGCCAGTGCACGCGACCACCTGATGTGTGTCAAGCTGCGTAATCTTGTCCTCCGCGTCGGTTATCTTGATGTAGTAGAAGGCGTTGAGGCCGGCCGCAGCGACCATGACGTAGTCCTGGCAGCGGAACGCAATCGCAGTCTCCGCCATTGTGCTTGTGCGCGTCCGTGTTGGGGAAGGGGGACGTCGTCAAGGGTGCACCAATGAAGCGCCAGCACCGAAGAAAAATCGAGAGAAGTGAGGCTGTCGCGAATATGCGCAGAGGTGCAAAGCAGAATGGGTGCGAAAGCTTGTGAGCGGGTCTGGAGGACGGAGAGACTTTGTGCGGTGCCAGTGATAGTCCAAACGAGCGAGAGACTGGAGAGCGAGGGGCGGATGTGAAGAAGAGTGAGGGCGGGCGCAAGGGATCAACCAAGAGTAGGATCAAGGAAACCAGAAGGACCCCGATGGCGAAAGGAAGTGCAACAAAGTACGCACACAAGCTAAGCGCGCAGTAGCTGCAGGGGACAGGGGATGAGGGAAAGCGAAGCGGCCAACGTGGAACTTCACGGTCGGGATGCATGAATGCGAGAGTCAATGAGGGCGCGTGTGTTGGCCATCGATTGAAAAGACTACCATGAGGCTGTCCTCGCTGGACAGTCGACTTTTCTTCGCTGTCGTTGCTCTAGAGCATCAAGGGCGATCCCGCAACTAAGCACAACTGAGGTGCTCGAAAAGAGGGATTGCTGTGAGGTCGTCAACACAGCAGCATCCCCTTTTCGGATATTGCTGCTCTTTCTCGCATAGGCAGCAGGGAAAGCTGGAGAAGTGTGTGTGTGTGTGTGTGTGAGAGAGTGTGAGTTCTGGCAGCTGATCGACGGCTGATGCCTTAATCAGGCGCGATTGCACCCAAACACACATACGATCGAAGCATGAACGACGGAAACCCGTTGCATCGAGTGCGGCTCCTACGGCGCGACGGCGTGAAGGTAGGCCCCGCACCGACAGCTCCCCACAGCCGGCACACTCCTCCGCCACTTCCAGTGGTGTCCGCCAGCGGCCAGCGGCCTCTGCTGCAGGCTCGCACCACAATCCCTCCCCCCCCCCATGTTCTCCTAATTTGGCCGAAACGCGTCGTAAAAAGCGAGAATGTTCGCCGCTGTCTCGCCAAACGCGGACCCGCGATCAACCCGCAGGTCAGAGGATTGCAGCGCGTGCTTGTTGGCGTGGAGGATGTCCTGCACGTGCAAGCAGGTGAGATGGGACGGTGCAACGCCACGACCGTTGTGGTTGTCGAGAAGTTCGCCAAGGCACAGCAGGCAGTGCGCCACCGCCACAAAGAGCAGTTTGACCTTACAGACAATGTGAAGCAGCGTGTTACCGACTCCATCGACGTGGTGCACTGCCTCCGGGTACACCTGGAGAGCCTCCGCCAGGGCAGCGCAGTAGCCGCTCCAAGCCGCCTCTGCAGCGTCTACCCTCCCTTCACAGACTGTACAAGCTGTGAAGCGCACTGCCGCTGGTGCACAAGTGAGGTGAAGCGGATGTGGCGCGAGGCTGAAAGTCTTGGCTGCAACGGCCCGACGCGGAGGCAATCCGTCGTCGCATGTGCATCCCGGCAGGATACAGAGTAGACTTACGAGATGCCAGAGCGGGCGGATTATCCGCCCACAGGCGCAGCGAATAGGTCTCCTCCGCAGTCACTGTCTTGTCTTCCTGCTCCGGCGTGTGCTTCCGAGTTGCGTCCGCCACCAGCTGCGCTAGGTGTGCACAGGAGATCTGACATTTTCGACGGCACAGCCGCCTGCCGCTGGTGAGTCGAGCGGGGTAAGTCCTACACGGCATCTTTTCCTGCCCTCGGGTGCCCTGAGTGAACCACTCAAAGCACGGTTGGTCGTCGGTGATGCGTTGCTTGATGACGGCCTGCCAGGCCTCCAGATCCCCCAGGCGGCCATCGACATCCTCAAGAGATGCAACGCAGCTGTGTTAATAGCCGTCGTAGACTGCAAGCAGCATATCCTTCCGTATTGGCGCGGCAGCCTACATGACCAGTCGTGAAGCATCTCGCTCACTATACACCTGTGGCGCCAAACGGCGCCTCACTGGTACGCGCCCGGCGACACGATGTGCGCCGAGACCAATGACGGCAACGCGCGCTCCGTTGGAGATCCTTCCACGCGGAGACAGAGGTGTGAGTTGTTGGAGTGGAAAGAAAGTTTTGATTCGCAGCAGCCGTACCACCACGACCAAGTCGACGTGCAGCCATCACGTAAGTCAAGACACCGTGTACGGACCAGCAGCAGCATTATTCGAGTAAGGGGTAAGAGCGGGGAGGGGAGGGGGGGGGGGGCGCAAGTGCATGCGCGCAAATACGCATACACATGAATAACGAGGGCCGGCCTACACCTGTGAAGGTTAGGCAGCGTAGGCAACAGTGGTCTACCAGCACAGGAGGAGAATGGATTGCGCGAACGGCTTCATCCTGCCCTTCGCCGCCTCCTTGAGCGCCTGTTAGGTGCGCCACCTGCGTGTAAAAGATGTGTTTTATTTTTATGCCGACAACAAGCGATCTGCACAAGCTCAGGCACGCCTTCTGTGAACTCTGTAAGCCGGCCCTCTTTATTCATATGCTTCATGTATTCTGTGTGTGTGTGTGGGGGGGGGGGGGGGCATGTGTACGCGGGCGGGCGGGCGTGATGGCGGTGCACGCACACGCACTCAGCTCAGCATAGCAGCCATCCGCACACGCACGTATACATCCAGCCTATGCAGCAGATACCGGCAAACAAAAAGGCGAGGAGCGACTCGACTGCATTTTGCTCTCGGGCACCTCCTTCGCAGGAAGCAGCTCACCGCGAAACACACAGTGGCAAGGGAAGAGGCGAGAAAGAGAGAGCGACACCGGTAAGGGACCGCAGGCCGTATTGGCGCCGATGCCGTGCCTTCACAGAGCATCGAGCCTGCCCTTGTCTTCCCCACTAACCTGCCAGCACCCGAGATGCCGAGAGGCAGCCTGTGTCCTGGGTCGTCCTCAACAACGCTCTGCCTACTCGCTTTCCACTCCGTACCTCACTTCCTCTGCAGTCCCTTCTCCAGCACCGTGCGGCATGGGCGATATGTCTTGCGGTGTATCGGGCACAGTCCGTTCTTGGTCACGTACTTCATGTGCTGCTCGACCGGGTATCCTTTGTTTTCCCGAAAGCCGTAGCCCGGGTAGAGGGCGTCGATGTAGTTCATGAGCTCGTCACGGGTGACCTTGGCGAGACACGACGCAGCGGCGATGGAGAGGCTGCGCTTATCGCCCTCGATGATGGGCTGCACGTCGCCACCAATGCGAACGCTGGTGAAGTAGTCGTAGCTCGGGCCCGGTACGGCATGGCCGTCGATGAGAACTAGCGGAGGCTGTATTGGTTCAAAGTCGAAGTACTCGGTGGCCCCTTTCAGGAGCTCCAGGTGATGCGGCACCTGATAGCGCTTCTCGTTGTCGTGGTTGGCGGCGGTGCAGAAGCGGCTGAACAGGTACTGCGCGATGCTGGATGAGCGCGGCCGCGGCGCCGCCTCGTGCGAGAAGCGCGCGTCGCTCAGCATGTGCCAAATCGACTGAGCGGAGCGGTGCATCGTGTTCATGGAGGCGTTGTAGATGTTGTACTCATCAATGTAGGTGTGGTTGGCAATGCCGATGGACCAGAAGTACACGTAGTTGCCTGCGCTGTTGTACCCGTGATAGGTGATCAGATACGGCGTTTGCATGGAGAGCAGCTTCTTGAAGGGCAGCTTCGATAGCTTCGCGTGGGAGTCGAACTTCTTACTGCTCAGCGCCAACGATGTCGCCTCATCACCGGCGCAGTGGTGCACGACAAACTTCTTGCAACTGGCAATGTCGAAGAAGTCGACGTGTCCGGTGATCATGGCAAACACGAGGTCGCGCTGCCGCTCCGACACGGACTTGCTGTCGAAGATCTGAAACTGCTCGGGTGCCTCATACAGCTGGTCAAACTCGTTGTTGAAGCTGGAGACGGGAATGCGCGAGACGGCGGCGCCGACGACGGGGCCGGCAAGTGGGCCTCTGCCCGCCTCATCGCATCCGATCGTCACGGCTGTTTCCTTGATGCTGCGCCGCAGCCGCACGCCGTGCCTCTTCATGTGCGCCACCGCCACATCTCTCTCTCGCTCCAGCTTACGACGAGTCGCCGCAGAGATGCCACTGGTATCGGGAACCGGCAGCGTGCGGCCTAAGATGTTCGTCTGAGGCAGCAGACCGTCGCGATAGAGCTGGTACCCGACCAGGTCCAGCGTGCCATCGAGTGTAGGCTCGCCCGTGTCCGTCTGGCGATGCCCCACCTCCACCTTCTGCAGCGCGTTCCATGTCGGCGGTGGCCTGAAAGGGGAATAGGCGAGTCGCTTCTGCCGAAGAACGCGACTGGGCCGGAGCAGCCCACTGCCAAGGGCGGACGTACTACGTGCAAGAGGAACGAAGCGCCATGCGTGGAGCATGATAGGCAGTCACTTTTCGAGTGAGCTGCGGCCGCACGTAAGTGCGTGTGAGAGTATAGGTGTGGTGTGTGAAATCGTTGAAGTCACAGCTTCACGGAAGGCGCTGCGGACGTCTGAAGCTCGTCCAAGCCAGCGCTGCACGGCGATGAAACTCCTTTTGTGGGCACGCGAAACCAAAAGAAGAAAACCACAACAGTGTGAAGACGCGCCTTGAGAGGGCGAACGGTGCAGATGGAAAAAGACAGAAAAAAAACACAAGAGAGGTACTCGGGTCGAGTGATGTCTATGAACGCATGAGTGTATGGGCAGGTGTGTCAAAGAGCTCTCGTGCGCTGAGAAGGTCTATCTCTATCTCTGGACCTGCGCGTGACCAGGCGTATGTGTATGGAAGTGTGAGTGCGATGACAAGGGACGTGTTGAAGGCCACCGCTCAAGAGGAGGGGAGGGCAGTGCGCCTGTACGGCCTCGAGTGGCTAGTGTGTCGCTGCGTAGTTGAAGGCGTAGAAGCAGAGCAGGGAGTGGCGATGCGAGAGTCCGAGAGCGTATGTAGCATCCTCGATGTGGTGATTGCAGCTGTAATCGAAAGACAAACGAGAGGCAGGCGATGCAAGGCAAGGGCGGAGGGAGGGGAGGGCGGCTGGCGGGAGCCGTGTTGGATGCTCCCCGTACCCGCTGGCAAAGAGGGGAGAGGCAGAAAAGGAAGCATGCGCCAAGAAGAGGCAGTGCCGAGGTCGGGATACGGAAGGACAGGACTATTGTTGTCGTCTTTTAGAGCGGCATAGACTGCAAGATCGACACGTGTGCTGAAGCATCTTCTGCAGCCCCCCCCCCCTTCCCCCCTCTCCCTGCGGTAAACTCGAGATGCATTCTGTTCGATCCAAACGTGCGGGCAGAGCAATGCGCACAAGCTCTTCAAGGAAAAAAAAAATGCGGCACGCGTGTCAAAGGCGAGAACGCGACCTCCCGCGCCTCACTCTTTTGTGTGTGTGTGTGTTTTTTTTTATGCTCCTCATACCTTTACGCCCTACACCACATCGCAGCTTACGTTGTTAACAGAATTTAGCGAAAAGGACACACACGTACACACGCAGAGACAGAGACAGACACACTTCACACGGGCATGCGAAGAACACAGGCAACATACGCACACGCTAACACCGGCACCAAAAAGGGCGCGAACGAAAGGACAAAATACAGCGCTGCCGCACGCGCACGTTCTCGCATGCCAGCGACCTGCGAGGCGGAGAGACAACGCCTCACAGTGGCGGCTTCCACCCCTCCTCATTTACAGCGGCTGCAGGCGACGCTCTGACGGCAGCACCTTGAAACGGCGCTTGATAGTGACGCGGTGGCGACTGAACTTGTCATCTGGGCTGAAGCGGGCGGGGTGGGCGCTCAGAGTCGGCTTGCCCTCCGGATCCACCTTCTTTAGCGTGTAGACACGCTTACCGTCGACCATGTACACTCGAAGGTGCATGCTTGAACTAAGTATGTGTGTGTTTGGATACCAACCTGTGCGCGTGTGTAGAGATGGGACAGCAAAGACACAAGTGAAATGTGCTAGTCTCGTCTTCTTCGCGGGGTAAGCTGGAGTTCTGGGAACTACGGCAAAAAGCGCGAGCTGTGACGTCATCCAGCAGGAGCGGACAAGACCAAAGATGGGTGAGAGAGACAGAAATCAAACGTCATGTCAAAGGCTTTGATAGCATAACACAACACGAATACCACGCACAGGGCAATGTAAGCGCACTCACCGTGCTGAAGGATTCCGGCTACGGCGAAAAAAAAGGCGGTGGCTCGGGCCTGATGGTGCATGCAGAGACGGACCGATTGCTGGCGCGACGGCTCTAACGCGCGCCTGAGCCACACAAGCGGCGCATCGGCATGTGTCCTCTTCATTCCTCTTCCGAGCTTCGCTTCATTTTTATTTGCGCGTGTAACGATGACCTCAACGCCTGTCAAGATTACACACAAAAAAGGAAACAAGGCAACGAGAGGTCACATAACAGAAAAGGAGAAAGGGGAGACAAAAAGCGAGCCCCGCCCGGTTGGCTCTTGACACAGAAGCCAACAACAGACAGAAAACTAGAAAACACAAGGGGTGCTCACTTCTTTTCGTGTTCCGAAACTGTACAAGGGTGACGCGATACGGCTGCTGCGTCTATGTGCGCCTGCTCTTGTTCCTTCTTGTATTCTCCACCACAGAAAAGCGTGCGCGCCCGCGTCTGTGTGCCTGTGTGTGTGTGTGTTTGCGCGCGCGCGCAAAGACACCGCATGAAAAGAACAACAAAGAAAACGGCAGAAATGCTTTTTTCGTTTTTTCCTTGTTCCGCGTCACTTCACTCAAGACAGCGGTGCACGGAAGCAGAGAGCGGCGGCATCACAACGGGCGCTCTCTTCAACAAAGGGGGAGGAACAGTGTACGTATACATGCATATATATTGGAGCAAAGTGGTGCGGCAAGGCCCCCTGATGTGTTTGCAGGTAGGCACCTGGTCACCGCGAGCGCGGGGCTCGCGGTGACCAGGTCGCGCATGCGAACGTTCCAGCGCGTAAGGGCGGGGGAGCGGTGCAGCCTGAACAGAGTGTCTCACACGCATGGCCGAGGAAGAGCACAGACACACCCCAACAAAAAAAAAGAGAGACAACCGCAACCAAAAGTGTGCTACACCAAAAAAAAAGGTGAGAGGGAGCAAGGGTGCAGACATGGTACGGAAAAGAAAAGGCGAAACAAAAAAAAATGGGCAGAGGAGAGGGAAGAACGCGCGAAGGGCGCAAGGAATAAAGGACGCACACAGGCATGCACGACGGCACACGCGCATCGCCACAGGCACAGGCGCGCGCAAAGAGAGAGCGATCTCGAGTCACAGATGCCTTTTCACTTACGCAACTGTACGCCCGTCGTCGAGGTGTTGGATTACTGGGAGGTGGGTGCCGCAACACCGCCATCAGTCGCCGCTCTCTACACCGACATGTTTGGTAGTTTACATAAGGGTGAAAAGATGAGATGACGTGAAACAAAAACAAAGCGAAGCACCCGAAACCAGGGACAGAGGCGTTGGCCTATCACCACCCACCGGCGCACATTTTTCGCAGTTGCTCCCGCACTCAGTCACGCCTGTCTCGCCATTCCGCAAAAAACAAAATGATGCTCGAATACCCCTTCCCGGACACGAATGCCCTCCCCCACGACGCGAACAGCAGAGCTCGCGCGCTCTGCGCACCACACCGCTGCGGCGCAAAGGATAACCGAAAAGGCAGGCGAAAGCATCCACAAGCACAGCGAGAAGGGGCTCGCCTCCGCACTGCCCCACATAAGTGCAAGAAACGCCGCGTCACGGCCAGAGAAACGCTCCCGATGCACAAGCGGCAAAGGCAGCACAACGCGGAGGCACTTAAAGGTGGGGCCTCTGTTGCATCACACACCAAGCGAGTGGAACAAGTAGGCTGATTGGGGGGGGGGGGCAGTCTCGAGGCACACGCAAAAAAAAAACCGCTGCACTGCTCAATACGATTCTAAGTGATGTTCACGTTGGCGCAGGTGGGCCCGCAGCTTCCGGTCGTCGCGCATCAGACTCGTCAGGTAACATGTGTTATTCAGGATGGCAGCGTAGACGCTCTCCGGCAAGAAGCACGGCAGCTGCGCACGACACTTTCCTCTGCTGCGCACAAACGCCGTATTTGTGGGTGTGATGTCGCCTGGCTCCATGAGCCCCTCCATCCCTGCGCGTCGAGCCCGCGTCTCGGAGAAGTCGTCCATCAAGTGCGCTCGCGCAGCGGACCGCCGAAGTTGCGCAAACACAGCGGAGGTCATCTCGAAGCGGAGCAGTGACTCGGGCAGTCGGCCGATCATGTGAAAGCTGTAGACGTCCAGCTCGTAGCTGGGAACTGCAGCGTCATATGACGAGTTTCCAGCAGAGCTGAGAAGACTTGTGCGGCGCTGAATCGAACCAAAGCGTGCCCGCGCCTCTGCCCTTGCCCCGAACACCTCTCGTACCGCCTTAGGCACAGGACGAAAGGGTCGTTGCTGCACGGCAAGCTCAGCCTCATGCTGTGTCACGACGGCTTCCCAGTACGCCTCCTCCACATTACGACGCACCTTGCGGTAGTTGAGCTCTACCACGGCCTGCACACGCGCGCGGTGGCGCCGGAAGGCACGCTGGATGCGCACCACTCGCTCTTCTAGGAGATGAGCAGCGCAGCGCAGCTTCGTGCGCGGGATGCCTAGCACGTGAAGAAAGGTGTTAGTGGCTCGTTCGCTGCGACGCTGCCGCCGCCGGTGGACCTTGAGAAGCACGTGTTTGGCCACAATCGCCGTCGCCCACACCATCTGCTTGTGAAAGCGGTAGAGCTTCCAGATGGGGACGAAGAGAAGCCGCAGGGTGTGGTATGCCGCGAACTTGTCCGGCCGAGGGGTCGTGTGGCTCACAGCCTTCGCCGACTTCGAGTTGGCCGACAATTTCAGCTCATCCTCGATGGCAGTGGTGTCCAGCTGCAGCTTCAGCATGCGGCCCGGCTGGCTCGGCCGATGCCGCGGCCTTTTCGGAGAGCAGGTGGCGAGTGTAGAGCTTGACAAGCCGCCATCGAAGCCATCGTTGAGCTGCGACAAATCCTCGTCTTTCCCCGTGCCGAGCTTATCCGCCGCGAATGGAACACCTCGAGTGGCGAGCACCTTCTCGGAGTCTGCGGCAGAGAAAGTTCGAGGGCGTGCCTGTGGAAGGGAACCTTCACTCATCTTGCTCAGCCTGCGCTGTCGGCTATGTGAAACAGTTGCACAGATGTCGTGAGCGCTGCGCAGGGAGCGAGGCCACGGGACAGAAGCGGGTTCGGTGAAGATGTACTTGGGCACATGCCTTGGTGCGTTGAGTGAAACTCGTCGCGGCCGGCTACTCGCGGTGACGGTCACGTGGTAACTGCGATGATGTGGTGCTGCCGCTGCGGCCCCCGACATCGGAGGACGCGGTACCGCCGCCACCTGCGGAAGCGGCGTCGCCGACACAGTGCGCGGCTTCTGCATTGGTGGATAATAAGCAGCTTAATGGGAGAAGGGAGTGGACAGATACGATGATCTAGGTAAACAGCAAAAAAAAAGCGCGATAAAGCGAGGGTGAAAAGCAACGCAAAGAAGGGGAATGAGAAAACAACTTTAAAAAAAGATGCGCACGGGCAGAACGGCGGGTGTGCCGCGATGTGCGCAGGGCTCTGAGTAGCGTCTGTGTACAGGTATTTGTTTTGCGTTTCGGAAGCAGCTGAGAGGCGCCTCAAGCCCGTTTACTTACGAAACTGTTTGGCACCACGTCACCAGCAGTCCATAAAGCCCCCTGAGGCGGTGAGTAGCAAGCGAAGAAGGGGATGAGGAAAGAAAGAGAACGAGGATAGGCGCTAGAGGCAGCAGACACGCACAGTTGCGTGGATGCCACGTGTAGTTCGCAGGCGCTGCATCAGCCAGTAGAGAGTCGCCTTCAAGCTGCATCCATCAACGTCCACCCCAGCGCTGAGATAACACCTTGGCGATGATGAGTATATAATCACGTACCCGGGCTGGGCTGTATGCAGCGTTGTAGCACCGCACATCCGCTGTTGCGCAGCGTGTTCAAGGGACTCTCCTTGCTAGACATAATACGTCGGTTTTTGTTGCGCCGGAGAGCCCATGCGAGTCAGGCGTCGGCGCGTTACTCGTCTTTTGTTTTTTCGTTACAAGAAGAGAAGAACGACAACGACACAAGAAACAGGGGGCAAACATTGAGGGTGAGAAACAGCGCCAACAATGCAGATGGTATGGGTGTGTGCGCGTGTGTGCGTGCGTCTGTGTGTCACTGTCGCCAGGTACGAGCAGGTAGGCCGAGAATCACAGCGAACGTCCACACCCTCACGTCCTGCCACGGCATATCGCTCTCCCTCCCCCTCCCGAAAAAAAAAGAGCGCCTCCACTATCCCTCCAGATTCCCTTGCACACGAACAGAGATGGTGAGAGGAGGTAGGGGAAGCGGCCAACAACCGTTTCGGCACGCACCAGAGGTGGAAGCACAGCACATACACACACAGACAGCCAACAGAAAAGAAAATGCCAACTCTCCCATTCATCGCATCATCACGGACAGACACACACGCACACGCCTCTTTCCGACCCCGCTTCGTCCACGGCTCTCCCCCAACTGCCGCTTAAAGAGGCAAGCACAGAAGAAATGATGAGGGAGGCCGTGTGAGTTCACAAAGAAAAGCGGTCTGTCCCACTCTTGTCATCACAGCTGCTCCATCACTCATCTGCGTTTCGCCGCCGTTCCCTTCGCACGCTTCTGCGAACGCCACTTATTCAGAAGGACGTCCGGCGCGTTTTCGTAGCCCCATCGGTGATGATCCTTCACAAACGCCAACTCATCAGAGATCTGCTTGAACACCTTGGCGAAGTCCACTGGTTGCGCCGACGCTTGCGGCATCTGCTGCATCACCATCGCACTATGGTTTTCCGACTCGACATCCTCGCCGAGCAGCAGCTGGAGCAGACCCTGGTTGCCGGACATGATTAGAAAGTAGAGGCTGAGGGAGGTGACGTAGTTGCAGTTGAGCACGTCTATCTCGAGCCCGCGCTGCATCATCTCACGAAAGCGATGCGACAATGGAAACGGGAACTTGGCGACCACGAAGCCGGAGAAGAAGTAAGAGACCAGCATCATCATACCAATGTTCGGCACCATCATCATAAACTGGTTCTTTAGCAAACCCATCATGACATTCGGGTCGCTCATCATCTCCATCGGGTTGACAGGATCCACCTCCTTCTTCAACACGCCGTTCAGCATGCGCTCCGCCCGGTGCTTGAAGGACTCGGGTGACAGCGCAGCGCCGCTGCTGAGCAGTATGCGGCCGTAGTTTTCAATGTTCACATTGCAGATGCGGGCCATGTTTGGCTTGGAGGGGGAATTCATGAGGATGGTGACGTAGTGGCGCAGCACACCCATGAATAGGACAATCACAATCAAAGGCAGTAGCACCCAGTCCCGGATGCTGGGGTCCAACAGAATGTTCTGCTCAGCCGTCATTGTTCGAGCGCCGTCGGGGGTGCGACAAGAGAAGAAAGGCGATGGGAAAAGTACGACTGGTGTGCCAATCAAAGAAGAGATAAGAGCAGCGAGTAGAGCTGCGGCGCCGTGTGTGTGCAACGCGTATGTCACGGCGGCGTATCTTCGGTGCAGGACCGTGTGGAGTGCCTATTTCGCGCTCAGCTTTGGATGACCAGGAAAGCACCGCGATAGAGCCACGAGAGGCACGGAGAGGGAAACACGTCACCTAAAAGGCTCAGCACAAAGTCGGCGCGCCAAGACCACGTGTAGAGCACCAGTAGAAAGATCGAGAAAGAAAAAAAACGAAACCGAGTACCCTTTCAAAAGGGAGCGCGCGCGGGCAAGAGAGAGAAGTGGAAGGGGGGCGGTGTCGGTCGTCGGCGAATTCGTCGGTTGCGAGGAGGGAGGGAGGGAAGCGAGCGGGCATACAGAGAATCGGCCGATTGAGTACTGTCTCATCGCCAATGGAAGTGGTGCGTAAGAGCATTGCATCGCTTGTGTGGCGATCACACATCGAGAAGTGTTCGACTCTCATGAGAATTCGAGCAATCGGCCCATGTGCGGCAGCCGCAGCACCCCTTGCTGTAGAAAACTACGAGAGTAGGAGAGGGGGTGGGAGATCGACGAGGCTAGTGTGGGTGGCACATAAGGCTCGCGGGCTTTTAGTTTCGAAAGAAGAGCGGATGGAGAGGAGAGGCTGGGTCGATCTTGACGGAAAGCACTTCAGACTCCACCACGCACACGAATGGCACAAAGAGAGAAACGTCGAAGAGGCAACTAAAAAAAAAAAAAAGGGCTGCTGCAGAGTGAGGACAGTGCGGCACATGCACACCAGCAAGCAAGCATGAACACGCATCACATGCAGCAGATCAATAGCAAGCGGCCCCAGTGTCGGCGTGGGAAGAGGGAGGACGGCTTAGGGCACCGGCACATTGCACACGCAGCAGCACCCCCTCCATGACGGCGCTCGGCCACACGTTGTCCCATCCCCCAATGAAGAAGGCAGCGATGATTACCCGCCGTTCGCCTCCTCCTTCACATCCGGGAAGATCAACTCGGTGAACGATGTGATGCGTTGCGCGTAGCGGTTGGGCGGGATGGTGGAGAGCGTTTTCTGCTCCCACAAAAGCGACTTGAAGAAGTTGGCACTCTTTTTCTTCAACGTGTACGTGGTGAGAACGTCGATTACGCCGATGTAGTACACCTCCTGATCGTCAAAGCTGCGCACCCCGTTGGCAAACTCTGGAAACGTCGTTAGCGTCGTCCTCGTGCCGGACGGGTGATTGTCTTGTACAAGAGAGGCGGGCCTCACCTCGGCCGACGTCGATGCAGGCGCGACGGCGGAAGAGGATGCCACATTCGTACTCTCAATACCGCACCGCTTGTCTGACGGCCGCGTCTTGTCATCCTGGTAGGCGACGCCGATCAGCAGCGAGTAGTCCATCATGCCCGCATTTTTGAGAAAGTCATAGTCGCGCAGCAGTTCCTCCACAAGTCGCTTACGTGCGGTGCGTGGCGCCCAAAACAGCCGCGTGAGGTCCTTGTCGTGCAGCGTGGGCAGTCCTTGCGCGCCCTCGGTTCCCCTCACCACGACCGCGCTCTCCCTGCCGGGGTGCTGCTGAGACGCATCGATTGCTGGGTTGGCAAGGACGTGGCGTTTTTTTCGGGTTTTCGTGACATGCGGATCGGGCTCGTAGCCGCTGCGGATGAGGTGTGGGTAGTTGAGGTGCTTGCCATTCTTCGGGACGCGGCCCTTGATGTCCCACTTTTCGTGCAGCACGGAGGCGGCGCCGAAGACGTCGTTGAAGCACAAGATGTACCCCTCTTCGCTCCGCACCGACACCTTCAGAAGCATGTAAAAGCGCATGAGGAGACTGCTGGGATGGGCGGTGATGTGTAGCGTGTAGGCACGCAGCACGCGAAGCAAAGCATGGACCTCCTCCACTGAGATCGTCTTACACATGAACAGCATGGTCTTTGATTTGAGGAAGAGCGCCTGAGAGCGGCCCTCACCCATCTCCATCTTTAGGCGATTCTCCGGCAACGACCACTCGTCTGCGAACTGTGGGTCTGTCACGCCCTTCAGCTGGCGAAGAAAGGAGAACACGTCCGGGGCATACTCGGTGACGCGCACCTTCACGTGCTTCCCCTTGTGGTCCGTGGATGGCACGGTGAGCTGCTGCACCGCGCTGCAGTCCTCTGGCGTGATCGCTTTGGATTGCTCAGCTATGCTGCAGTGAGCACTATGCATCGCCTGCGAGGACGACGTGGCAGCTTCGGCCTGCTTCAGCCGCGCTGCTGCCGTCACCCTTAAAGCCGCGGCCACCTGCAGCGCCGTGAGGCCACGGCCGCTCGTCGCAGTACCGCCGACTTGCCCCATGAGGATCTGCCGGGAATGGCGACTCGTTGAAGTGCGCGCGCGCTTGGATTAGTGAGCCCGAGGATGAGGAGGAGAAAACACGCCGTTGGGGTGCTGGACGGCACGCACCTCTCAAGCTTGGCCGTGAGTGTGTGCGTGTGCGACTGCGGCCTTCCAGCGGCACACCCCGGGGGTCCCGTCATACAAAAAAAGCGGCTGAAAGTCACCAGGGAAGTACAGGCAGGCGAGTCAGGACAGAAAAGATTGGAAGCGATGAAGCTCCTTCCACCTCAAACGAGTACGGTGCATTGGCCCTCCTCACCAGTCAACGCATCGTGTGCACGCCGACGGCTGCAGCACATCGGGTCGCAATGCGGCAACAGGGTGGCCTTTTCACGGATCGCCTATTCCGCCGTAGAGGGGCAGGATAAAGAGCCGATGCGCCTCTACCTCGATCCTCGTCGGGGTCTCTTTTTCTTCGCTTATTGCTTAGTCGCAACCGTAGTCGCACATGGATACACAGAGACACACATTCGCATGCACACACGTGCAAAGTCTTGCATAGGAGATGGCGCACGCCGGCGGGGGTCAGCCTTTCCTGTACTTGCGCATGAGTTTCTCCTTCAAGGAGAGCTCCTGAACCTGCGAAGCAGGGGGGGTCTGGTGCTGCTGAGTCAGTAGCTGCTGCGGATGCGGCTGAGTTGTGCTGGCGAGCGCGCTCGCCTTCTCGGTATTCGCCTCCTCGCGACGACGTTTGTGCGACAGGATCTGCTGAAGGATATACGACTCCGCCGCCTGTTGCGACACCAGACCTTGTTGACCTGAATACGAGGAAGCAGAGGGCTGCTGTGCGGATGACGGCGACGGGCCGAAAGTCCTATCAGTTGGCAGGTATGTCTCCGCTGCAGGCGAGGCACCCGCCTGAGCGCCGGTGCCAAAGATTTTTGCCTTCATGGCGCGACGCCGCTGCTCACGCCAGTCCTCCGGGTCAGCGCACAGCTTCAACAGCTCCGGATGGACATTCGACAGATCCCCGTCGCAGTCGGCCATGGCTACGATAGGCGCAATGTGCAGGGGGCAGAGAGCGGAGCAAAAAAAAAATTAAATTGCCTGAGGGAAGGGCTGAAGGGGCGACGACTTCCATGCGGCAGAACACGGAGCCGGTCGAATCGGGCCTTGACGTGAAAAAGATGTCGTCCGTGCGCAGTAAGAGAGCGTTGATTGTCAGCCTAACCTTCGGTGCTCTTAAAATCAGCGCTGGGAGAGGGGCCTGCGTGGGGAGTCAGCTGAGCGGATGAGCAGTGCCGCGTCGCACGAGACACGTCAGAGCGTACGCATGTACGGTCCAGTCGATGTGTGATGGGTGGTAGTGAAGGCAGAAGGAGAGAAGAGTCGAGAGATGGAAGAAGCATGCTTGCGATCGCAGAGATTAAAGAGAGAAGCAAGATAGCATCTTCACTCGACAAGTAACAAAGAAACATGACAAGAGCCACAATAAAAAGCAGGTGTCCTATGGATCACCTTATGGCGCGCATGCCCAGTTTGGGATCGCACACGAAGCAACGGCTCCATTTTGATCGAGCGCTGCCCTTTCCAGAGGAGGCGGATATAATGCGCCGGCTCCGCAAAAAAAAAAAGCGCTGACGTGTCCGACGCACTCTGTAGCTCACTGAGTCATCCTGCGTCAGCTCGCGACTGCATTCCCAAAGCATGACGTCAACACTCGCGACAGAGGGCTGCCTTCGCTTTCTTACTACGTTGTTTCGTTGTCCGTACCGTTTTGGGGGTCTCCTGCGAAGACAGCGGTGCTCGGTGGCTTGCACCGCATCTCACCGCATCCGTCTACGGCAATAGCTTGGGCGTGATTCCACCGTATCACGGCTCACAGCTTTCGACTACCTTCGAGGGAGCTTACGCGGTTCATTGTAACTATGACAATGGTGTATCTGTGTATGCTCATGAGGGGTGAAGTCACGGAAAGCATGGATAGATTCAAATCATAACAGCCCAGCCGCCTCGCGAAGGGGTGCGCAGTACAGCAAAGACACTTGCCGTGGCATCGCACGCACATACACGCACACACGCACAGTAAATCTAGATGCCGCAGAATAACTTTGCCGTGCACGGAAAGAACACAGCGAAGGACCTAAAGGCATCGTCCACACCACGGCAGCGAACGAAAAGCTCCCGTTCTCTCAGTCCGGCACCGCATCCACCCAGAAAGCACAGGCGCGTGCGCGCACACGCACAGCATTCCTCCAAAACGCGCCGCGACACAGCGAGGACAGGGGAGAGGAAGGGGGGCGCACAAGCTTCCGCGCATGATCTCCTCTCTAATTCCGCATCAGCGCAAGAAAAAAAACCGTTCATTGTAACTATGACAATGGTGTATCTGTGTATGCTCATGAGGGGTGAAGTCACGGAAAGCATGGATAGATTCAAATCATAACAGCCCAGCCGCCTCGCGAAGGGGTGCGCAGTACAGCAAAGACACTTGCCGTGGCATCGCACGCACATACACGCACACACGCACAGTAAATCTAGATGCCGCAGAATAACTTTGCCGTGCACGGAAAGAACACAGCGAAGGACCTAAAGGCATCGTCCACACCACGGCAGCGAACGAAAAGCTCCCGTTCTCTCAGTCCGGCACCGCATCCACCCAGAAAGCACAGGCGCGTGCGCGCACACGCACAGCATTCCTCCAAAACGCGCCGCGACACAGCGAGGACAGGGGAGAGGAGGGGGGCGCACAAGCTTCCGCGCATGATCTCCTCTCTAATTCCGCATCAGCGCAAGAAAAAAAACCGTTCATTGTAACTATGACAATGGTGTATCTGTGTATGCTCATGAGGGGTGAAGTCACGGAAAGCATGGATAGATTCAAATCATAACAGCCCAGCCGCGGTACGCCGAGGCCTCTGAAGGGGCAGAGGCTGAGGACGCGTGTATCTCGGCGAGAGCTGAGTTGTGCGGAAGGCTGAGCCAGAGGCACAGTGATTCCGCCGCGCGGGAGTACTCTTCGCAGAAATGCCGTCACTGCATAATGTCGTCACAACTCCTTCGAGCACGTGAGGGACGCCCACAGGGACAAGCACACGCACACAACGTCGGACCAAACGGCAGATCAGTGGAGGTGGACCATGAAAAGGTCAGTGTGATGCTTCAGTGAATGAAGTCAGCTCAAACAGAACGCATAAATCGGTTGATCATCGTCTCTGCCACCGCTCTTTGAACGCCACACACACACACACACACACACACACACAAGTGTGCCACAACTCTTATCTCTCTCCATATCCGTGTGAGCGGGGCACCCTCCCCTCTTCCCCCGTGACAAAGAAACTCAGCAACGAGGGCAAGCGCGAAAAAGCACGCAGTCCTTCCAGCAACAGCGCACACAACTGCCACACCTCGCTCACAGTACACAGTCTAGGGCTTATTTTCTGCGAAGCGATCCACTAATGGAAGGCAGCCTCCGCGGTAAGCATCACCCTTCGACGATCCACAGTGTCCCCCCCCCCCTCCTCCTCCTCCCTACCACTGACTTCCAGCACCATTTGCGCCGCGGTGCAGCAAACTTCGACAAAAAAAGGCGTGGATACGCCCACCCCGGGCAGGTGTCTCGCCGCCGCAATCACTTGCGCTGGTCATGCATGTGTGCATGTGTGTGTGTGCTCTTGTGCAACTCTCTATACAAGGCGAGTATCATATACTGAGAGCGTGAAGGAAACGGTGAAGAGAGTACGTGGAAAGAGGTGAAGAATGCGTCAGTAGCTCGAAGGATATGGCGTGCTTTAGAGAGTGCTGCAGTGCGTTGTGTGTGGGGGGGGGGAGGGGGGGGGGAGGGGGCATCCTACGCTCATACGGGCAACTCGCAGGCCTCAAGTGAGCACCGTATCCGTGAAGAAGGCGTGGGCAGCGATGATAAAAGCTAAAGCAAGAAGCTCTCTGATGGCATATCGTTGCTTTTATGGCGAGCGGCATCCCGCCAACTTCTCGTTTTGGCCACATTACCCTCGCACGAACTCGACCGCAGATCGAGATTGCGCTCGACGTTCGATCCTGTGTGATCGATGCGCAGCCGCTGTACGCGCAATGCCTTCTGTGTCGCGGCTCTGCTGAACACACATGCAGGGGTTTATGTATGAGATCGTTGCTGCCTCTCGATGCAATACTTGTGCAGCATCAGCGCAGAATACAAACACAGACACAAACGCCTTTGGCAGACCTGATGTGCAGCTCCCCCGTTGTGTGCCCTCGTTCTTTTCCTTTCTCTCATGGTTGCGGAGACGCCGCGCTCAGCAGCGCGTACGGGTCATACCAGAGAGGCACCGGCACGGCGGCACCCGGAGCACGAGGCTGCGCGCTCAGAATCTTCTCTAGCCTCTCACGCCACGTCTCCTGCGTCTTCTCGGCGTACTCGCGCTTGGAGTTGAGGAAGCGGACAGTATCCTCCTCCAACTTTGTGCACAGTGGCGGCACGCGCAGCTCCACTGGTAGGCGGACAGCGGAGAACACATTGACCCGGGGCACCACCCACCTTTGCATGTCGACGTTGTCACTCAGCACAGCGTGCAGGTCGCCGAGCTCGACCTCGGGTCGCCGCCGCTTCAGTGGATTGTCAACGGCGGTCGTGTCATCAGGGCGCGGGGCCTTGAAAATATAGCGTTGCTCCATCACCAGCAGCAGCGCCCCCCACGCCGCCCGCTTCGCCTCCGGGATGAGGGGCAGGGTACGGAGCCACATCAGATCGCGTGTGCGCCGTTGGTTCATATCGGTCTGCCATGCCTGCTGTGAGGTACTGCCCCATGCCGCGACGCGCCACCGCGCGAGCTGCTCGACGAGTTGCATGAGCGGCTCTGCCTCCTCACTCTGGATGAAATGGGAGGCGAACCGGCGGAATGACAGAAGGCCGCCAAGTCGCTCGAAGACTGTCTGAACGCCGCTGCTCGAGGCCGCCAGCACATCCATCAAGATGCACATCTCCTCCGTGTGCTCTGTCATCTCGCACAGCCGCAGCAGGCCAGGCAGCGCCTCCAGTCGGTCATCCGGAAACGCCCGGGACGCTTCCCCGCCCTTTACGTGCGCCAGCACCGACAACCAAAACAGATGCTTCATCTCCGGCGGCATCTGCTTCACACTGGTGGAGGCAAGGGAGGTGCGGCGGCGGCCGTCACACTGCCGTGCGCAACACCGCCGCCGGCGTGCTTCATCGGAACCTTCACTGGCGGGCGAGGTCCACCGACACCGGGAGCGACCGGCAGCTTAACTGAACCTGTGCCGGGCAGTCGCCCCGCGAAAGGCGCCCGAGTCTCTAAAGCCTGCATCGGAGCCGCGGCAGCGGCCAAAGAAGGGCGAGGCGCCACCGCAGCCGGGACAGCCGCCGGCGCAGCGGGCGTCGACCCCACCTGCACAGCCTCGATCTTGTACCCTGCGCCGCTCCGGAGGTATGTTTCAACCTTTACGCGACGGTCTGCCACGGAGGGGAAGCGGACATTCGCGGTCGACTGCTCGCCACCGTAACGTGTGCCGCCCTTCACCCAGTCCATGTACTTGGTGTGGTACGTTTGGGATGACAGCATCGTCTCCGGCACGCGGCTCTGAACGATGAGCATCGGTGCGAGCTGGCCGACAAAGGCGTCCCAGAGCGGCTTGAGGGGGCCAGGTTGGAGGCTGTCGTACAGAAGCTTCACATTGTCGCAGCAGCAGGCAAAGCAAATCGCCAGCTCGCCCGAGTTCTTCCACGTGAACCGCTGCATCGCACGGCCGCTGCGCTGCGCCTGCTGGTACTGCCGTTTGTACTCCTGCCGCACCTCCGTCACAAACATCTCCACCGCGACACGGAAGTAGTCCAGCGTGCGGTGACGCCCATCCGGATAGCGTTTCTTATCGGTGCTCAAGAGAAAGAGAACCTTGGCCATGTCCTGCATGTCTCTGAGGGGTGGAAGCGGGATGTACTCCTTGTCTGGCCGCTCGAAGCGCAGCTCGGGATTCAGCTGCACATGCCGCTGCTGTTGTAGCTGCTGCGTAGACGTGGCTCTCTCTGTTGCAGCGGCACTTTGGCGCTGCGGTGGGGACGACGGGCGCTCGCTATCGGACGATTCGGAGCCGGAGGAGCTGCCGCTGCCGCTGCTGCTGCTGTCGGAGACACTGCTGCTGGCTTCGTCAGAGTCGGTACTGCTGACGCTCGACGAGCCGCTAGACGCGGCCGACGTCCGCCGGCGCTCCTCGTCAGCAGCCGTGCCCTCGGTACGTTTTGAGGACATGGTAAGAAGGCGCTGTGCGCCTAGGAAAAGAGGGGGCAACTTTGAGGGAGGGGATGGGAAGCTAATCGACGCCGAGCACGAAAACGGTGGGCAGTGCACACCTTGGAAGAAGCGCAGCAGCAAGAGCTGAGTTACCAAAGCGGAAAGGGGGGAGTATGAAAGCGCCGATTCCACGCGAGCGGCGTCTGCCCACAGCTCAGAGGCTCTTCGACCTTCAGCGGGTGGACGAGAGTGCAGGCCCGCCCATAATCCGCTGCAGCTGATGCGAAGCGGAGCAGGTAGATGGAGAACAAAAGAAGAAGCGATAGAGACCACCGAGTGGGCAGATAAGATGGACTCAGTGGCGGGATGCGAAAGAAAAGACGGCAAGCGGAGAGAGAAAGAGTGGTGCGCTGCGCAGCCCGCACACATGCCCGCACACACTGGTACGGAGAGAGAGACGTGGGAAACAGGAGGGGGCAGGGCTCACTGGTCGTGCCACTTTCGTTTTCTTCGCGGCGGAGGGCAGATCAGGCACCACGTTCTAAATGCGGCATCTAAGCGCTGCTTCTTCCACTCCCATGAGACGCAGGCATACGTCGCCTACCTCGCGCACTCTCTGATCACAACATGTTTACTCATTTTTTTTTCGCGTTCCCTTGGCGAAAGCTTTGCGTTCGTGGTAAATCACTCCAGCAGGAGGCAGGCAAGGGCGAACAAGTGAGACGGCAAATAATATGCGGGGACGGCGGGGGGGGGGGGAGAAGTCCGTCTTCTCGGGACTCGTGATGGCGATACACCGCATACCTTTCCTTGCGCACGTTGGTGGCGCGAGTGGCACACTGAGAGGGGGGGAGGGTGCGGTGAAGGCGAGATGAGGAAGAAGCACACGCGGCAAACCGCACACGAGTACGAGAGCAACGGAGCAGGGGACGAAAAGGCGGCACAACAGAGAAACAACCATGAAACAGACACAAAAAAAAAGTTCACTACCACCGCAGCGGCGTTGACGTAGCAGAGAGAGCAGACACAGAGCAAAAGTGGGAAAAGAACAAAAACCCAACGGCGAGCACACGATCCCGTGGGACATCTCCGCATCTGGTGTGGCGGCACGGGCGTTGGACGTGCCGCCCCAGAATCAGCAGTGCTGCCGAGTGTTCTCGACAACGAGCCCAAAGAGAGGAAAGGGCACCTACCCCTGTGCGAGGATTCGCAAAAAGGGGAACCATACAACTCCACTCACCCAACATCACGGAGGTGCTGGCGAGGTCGGCGAAATGGACGAGGCAGGGACACGCCAGCAGCCAGCGTCACGATGCGGTGCTGCAGCCGCGCCTCTCTCGCCGCGAGTGCCTCCTCCAGGAAAGGATGCTTGCCTTCGGCTTCGACAAAACGTTGACAGAGCGCTGGGCACATGATCATCGCTGCAGGATCCTCTTCAGCTGACATTGGCCAAACAGACCGCATGCGCGCGCCGTCGATTCCTGGTGTTCCCCCCTTCACACCACCGTCGCTAAGCGCGTAGGCATCCAACACCGAAGCGCACAGGCGCTCTGCCCCGTGCGCGAACTCGCCTTGGGTCGACGCTGCTGTCGAGGAACGCAGGAGCGCGGCGTGGTACAGCATCGCCATCTTCGGCGGTGGCAGCCGAGAAATGAGGTAGGCCGTGTCGGAGTGGTCCATGAGGTGCAGCGCAAACTCGCTCATCAACGGGCGCAACGCGTCGTGTGTCAGAAGCCCCTCAAAGTCCATTTTCGCAGATGCGGTAGTAGCGTTAAGCCGTGAAGCAGGCAGAGAATACCCTGTATACGTCTTTGTGTCGTTGTCGTCGATGGTGCATGTCCCACAGGAGCGCATCAGCACAAACGCCGTGAAGCGAAAGAAGGAGAGGTGCCCCATTTCCGGGAAGGACACACAAGAGAGGGCAGTAACGAAGAGAAAAAGATAGCAGTCGCGCCCGGGCAACGCGGCGGCGCGCGTCGTAGATTTCGAGCACTGCCTCCTTACCCACAAGGGTGAGCATGTCTCGCATGACACGGAGCTGTAGAGTAATCACCACCGTTCACGGGGCACTCCGCACGGTGATCTGCGCTGAGATTGGATGCAACTAGAGGAGCGCTGCCAGCACACAAAGCCGCCGCCTCAAGTCTGCGTGTCACCTTCGTTCAGGAGAGCGCATCACGGCGTCTGCTCGCCTTCCCTGTCACGCCCAGACGGGACAAAAAAAAAATCGAGTCTCGAGACTCGCTCAAACGGACACGATAGCTGCACGCAACCGAGGAGGATGAGTATACACACACACGCAAACACCGTGCCCCTTCCTCCACGTAGACAGTCACACACGCGCACATTCTAGTGGCTGTGCGACTCGGTGGGCGCCGCACCCACACCCACGCCAACCGTCAAAAAGGCTGCGCTGTGAGTACGCGAACGCGACCGTTGAAGGGGTCGTAGGCGGTGATCTTCACGGCCTGCCCCTCAATCGCACGGAGGGCTTCCTCGAATGCAGCAGGGGTCGTCACGGCTGTGCGGCCCACGTGAGAGATGATGTGGCCAACGCCGAGTCGATGCGCAGCGGCCGCCGATCCGGGCAATACTTCAGCGAGCACCACTCCGTCATCGGCAGCCTCCACCGCGACGCCGAGACGCTCCGCGAGTGTCCTCTGCGCTGGCGGCCTCGGCGACGCCGGTGGTGGCGATGACGGTCGACCCTTCACACTGGCTGATCGCGACACGTGCAGGTGCGACGGCAGTGGTGACGTGGACTTTGGCGTTTGGCTGCGGTGAGAGGCGCTCCGATTGGACGGCACTGGTTTTTGCTGCGACAACGACAGAGGAAGGGGCACATTCATGGAGAAGCCCTCGCGAGACGCTGCGGCTGCGCCGACATCAGGTGTCCGTGCAACCGACCCCAGAGTCGCCATGATGCTCTCCAAGTCCTTCAGCCGCTCCTCCAGCGTCCCCACGTCTGACCTGGTGGCCGCCGCCGCCTCTATGCACTTCAACTGCTCCTGCATGTACTCTACCGTCTTCACGGCCTCGTAGGCATCCGCGAGTGGGGCCACGGTAAGCGCGTCGTGAGCCTGAGCCACAAAGTCAGTGTAGGAGGACGTTAACTGCTGAAGCTGCTGTTGGGTGCTAAAGCTCACCTGATGCAGCTGCCGCACCATGTCGCTCACATCAGCTCTAACCGATGCAGCCAGTTCGCTGCGTATTACCTCCAATTCCTCCTTCGTTTGCGCCACGACACTTCCGCAGACGCGGTCGCGAAACGCCTCCATCTGCCGCTGCGTCTCCACCCGCATCGCCCGCAGCTGCTTGGCAGAGGTGGCCATGGCAATGTCGTTGATGTGCTTCAAATCCTCCGTGTACGTCTGCAGACTGCGCTCAGCGGCGATGAGAACCGTCTCGTGCGACGCGCGCAGCGCGTCATCGAGGACCTCGGGGTCCTCCACTTGTTTGTACATGAGTTGGGTACGCCGGTCTGCCGCCTGCCGCTCGCGCGCCTCACCGACCGCCCGGTCAGTGCGGCTGGCAGGGCCAGTGGAAGATGTCGCATGGACACTGCCAGCACCGGTAGCGGCAGCGCCCAACTCGCCTCCGTCACCCTTACGCAGCTCTGTCTTGAAGAGCTCTGTATCGTTGGCGTGTGCCACGAGAAGAGACAAGACGTCAATCAGGTAGGACGGGCACGTGCCGCTGTGGCAGAGCACGTCGAACCTGCGGTTCAGCACAGTCGTCATTTCGTTGAAGCGTACCTCTCTCGCTGGCCGTGCACAAGACGAGGTACGGAAATGCGCATGCACACCGCGAGCGAGAGCAAAACAAACAAAAAAAAGAGAAGGGCAGGCGGAAAGACGACACGAAAGGCGATAGACGGCGAAGACCCGCAACCACACAGAAAAGGCGGACGGGTAAGGGAGCGAGAGCGAGAGACAAGGAATAGTAAGCGCAGAGGAAAAAGACTGAAGACTCTCCCCAGGATGTGCGGGAAAGTGCCTAGTTGAGGAGATGTGCGTGCGTGTGTGCAGGTCTGTGCGCAGTGACGAAGACACGGAACGGGATTGCAGAAGGTTGGAGCATCGGATGAGAACGAAACAAAATGTGTGCGTGTCACCAAAATCAGATCACTTGTCGGTGTATCTGTGTGTGTGTGTGTGTGTGTGTCTGCCTTTTGTTGTGCTATGACGCACAGGTGGCGAGACTCGGTGCGAGATGATAGCGTCTACCTCTCGTGCAGGTTAGCCGGCACTCTCTTTCTTACAAATTCGTTTCTTTCCTTCTTTGGTCCCCCTTTCCTTTGAGCGCTCGATATTCTGTAAGTTTTTTCTTCTGCGCTCCCTCGTCACCATAGAGAGGACGTGCGCTCATCGTCCGAATGATGTGCACGTCCGCTCATGAGAGGGAAACATCAGCGTGAAATCAGTGTCCGGTGCACCCCACACTCACTGGGAAGAGGCCAAGCAGAGTTCCCCCCCCCCCACACACACACACTATCCCCTCCATATGCCGCATCACCTCCTGGTGGCGACAGCGGCAAGCATCTACAACCTAAGGGAGCTCAGAGCGATGTATCGCTAAGGATGTCTGCGGCGGGGTCCTGGACGGCCTTGCGTTGTAGTGACTCGCGACAGTGACCGCACGTCTGCGCCATCCACATGATGGGCACAGAGTCAGCGTGTCTCACCCCCCAGCCCTCACACTGCCAACTGGTGATGGACAGCCTGAGTGTCACCCCGATGAATATGCCAGGAGTGGCGAACAGCGTGATTGAAGGAGCGGCTGTGATGGGTAGAGTATGTGGGCCGGGGCCGTGCTCTCCGATGACTAGGTCGGCGCGTGGCTGTACCGCACGTGTCTAGGGCTTCTTCGCGCCATCGCCATGGGGCCTGCGGGAGGGACCGGGTAGAGTGAGTTCATTTGTGGCAGAACGAGCACAGTGAGCATTTTGGTTTGCGTATGTCACGCACTTGCGCCGAGCAGGAGGCAAGTTGCACAGGCGAAAAAAAAGCGCTCGTGAAGCCGCGCGGCACAAATACAGAGCGAGGGACGCACTCAGGAAGGGTCTCCCTTCGTCGTGGTTCCCTCCGGCAGCCAAAGACTAAAGCAGGAGGAGAGAGGCAAAAGAGAAAGCAGAGGCAGAACATCATCACACCTACACCAAGTCGCCAGCATCCACACGCCCACACCGCATCAGCGCTTAGCTGTCTCGCTGCGCCACACAAGCGCGCACGCATATCGCAAGCTTCGATTCACTCCTGAATAAAGCGGCAGCACTTCTTCTCCCGCAACGCGCTCATGAGGGACGCGTAGCGGGCCCGCATCGCCTCTGCCTCCGGCGACGGGATCGGCAGGCGCTTCGCTACTAGGGTGAACGGGGTGTTGCGCTCGATCATCATCTCCAGCACAAAGCACATGCCACGCTCCGTCACACGCGTCCCACTAATGTCGAGGAAGTCGATTTTGCAAGCCTGAGGCAAGAAGCGCAGTGTGTGGACGAGAAATATGAAGGCCGAGTCGTCCAGGAAGCCGTTGTCGGTGGTGTAGATGCGACGCGCGTTGGTCATGCGGCCATTTGCGATGGCGATGACGACCGGCAGCACCGGCACGCACTCGATGTGCAGGTCTGGCGGATTCGAGACGAGGAGGTCGATCAGCATCTTCTTCCCCTCCTCGGTCTCCACCTCACGCGCAAAGAAGCGAAAGAGCTGGTCGATGGAGAACTGCGTCTTAGCGGTGGCCTTCTTAATCCGCTCCAGCCGCTGCGCCTCCTCGATAATCTCCTTGCGCGTCGCCTCGGCCTCCCGCTGAAGCTCCGATACGGTCTTGCGCTCACCGTCACTGTACATGGTTGGACGCCGTCTGTAGGTCTCTCTCTGGTGATGGAAAAAATGAGTGCGACAGCGCCTGTGCAAGGAAAGCCGTAATGGTGCCGCGTGTGATTCGAGATCTGTGAGCGAGTGGTAAACCTCTTTTCCTGGTGCCACGGCGTGTGTTGGTCGATGAAGTCTGCGTGCAAAGACGGACTCTGTGGGAAAGCCAGAAAGCGCACGTGTGTGAGTGCGCGCGCGCAGGGCAGAGGCGCGCATGCTTCATGGGGTCAAAGAGGAGGAAGAGACGATCGTTTCCAAATATGCTAACGGGTGCACCCACAAATGTCTGCGCGCGGGAAGCAGGCGTTGGACTTCAACCGATCAAGAGAGTCTTCCGACAAGTCTTCTCAGGAGCACAGGCTCCGTCGCTCCCGCCATCAAAGATGAGGCACGCGACGAAGTCCGCTACAGGCACAGCCTTATCGCGAGCTACGCGGCCACATTGATGGCTGGTGTCGCCGCCAAAAGTATTTGTTTCCTCCCCTACATGCCTCCGTCGCTGTTCGCCGTGCTCGTGTGTGTGTGCGTGTATTCTTCGTTGATTGTGCCTCGGCTTTCGCCCTCCGCGTCCTTATCGATGATCGCGCAGAAGAGGGCCGGGGCCTTCCGTCTCTTGCCTCATTTCCTTCCTGCGCCGAAGCCCACTTGTCCCCCCCCCCCCACCCTCCCTCGTCTGTGCTCTTCACGATCCCTTACACGTTTGCGCGCCTCGCCTCTGCCCTCTCTGCACACATTATCCGCTGGCGCACATCTAAAGGTGTGTGCGCGGTAGGGGGGGGCAGGTCGCTTCCGATCTAAGCACTGCACAGCACTGTAGTGAGAGAGCGCCGTCACCACCGAGAGACACACACGGCCGATAGGGGGGAAGAGCACAAGCACGCGTCGGTGATGGCGCATGCAAGGTGCAGGCAAGGTAACGGGGCAAAGCATAGAAGTGAGAGTGAGGCCGACAGAGACCGGCGACGGCGAGAGAGAAGGGGAGGGAGGCGGGAGTACCACCACACAAGATACACATATGGAAAGAGGAGCTGTAACGACAACGAGAGGCACCCACCCAACACTGCCCTCACCCGCGTCCGCTCGTGGCCCATGTTGGGAACGTGCCCTAACCCACTTAAAAGAAATTCGATTTCACGGAATTGTACGTGCCCAAGCCGCACACCACAACGCCAAACACGAGCGTCAGCCATGTCAACGCCATGTGTCGCCACCCCACCTCCGCCGTTGTCCAGTAGCCGGAGCGCAGCGCGAAGAGAGCGGGGAGCAAGAAGGAGAGGGACCCGCCGCACACGCCGCCGAGGACGTCGAAAAGGACGCGGATGTTCGGCAAAGCAATACCGATGAGCAGCGCCAGCAGGGCGAGGAGGCCCGCGATGGTTCTGGACAACCATACCGGCGCGGGGTTCTCCTCGCATGGTAGCCCATCCCCATGACCACCGAGTCGCGCGTTGGAAAGATCGTCATGGGAAACGCCATCGTGAGGGAGACGACAATGCCGAAGTACGCCAGTTGCGCTGGGTGAGAATCGAGGTGGTTCGAAAAGTTCACCAGCACGTTTGGCTTCACCGAGTCGCCGAAACTCATGGCACCAAAGACGCCGGCGAGAATGTAAACGAGGGTGGCCGTTGTCATGGAGCACACCGTGCACACGCACATCCGCTTCACTGAGCGGTCTTTGAGTTCCTCGTAGATCCTTGGTGCCACCGGCTGGCAGCAGTAGCTGAACACAAACGTGGTGAGAGCGCCGATCATCCCTGAGTCCCAGCGAGCCAGCGGCGCACGCGGGGGAGTATGCCTCCCGGGGTCGAGCCCCGTGCGGTTTGCGCCCTCTCTTCTGTCCTGCGCAAAGCGATCCACGAGTGCGCCGGCGAGCAGGAGGGTGGATACGGTGCCGACGATGGAGGCGTAGCGCAGCGTCTGCACCTTGCGAGCCATCGACAAAGGAAACATAACGAGAGCCCAGAAGAGCACCATGGCAGTGCGGCGATGGACCTTGTGGGACAGACCAACGGCTTCAAAGAGCGGCACGATAAAGTCACCCATCATCACAATGTACATGACAGCGACACCCCAGCAGAAGACGACAATGATCGTGGCCGTCACTTTCTCGGTGATGGGGCCGACAAGATCGATGGCGAGTTCCTCATATGTCATGAGCCTCGTCAAGGCGCTAACCTTCGCCAGGAGGAACACGCTGTAGATGGTAAGGTTGCAGACGAAAATGAGAGTGAGGGTGCCTGTGACGGTTCCGCAGTGCTGCATCGCATACGGCAACGCGAGCACACCAGCGCCACATGTGGCAGATGCAAGATTAAACGCGCTCGAAATCAAACCACCGCCCTCAGCCATGTAGTAGCGATCGAATAACATCGGCGACACAGTCAGGAGGCGTCGATCGCGCCGCGTGAACACGGGAACACTGTTTGCCCGCCGCATGTTGCTGCCGATGGAGCGGTTCGACTCGGTGTCCAAGGCGGCGTGCGAGTGTGACATGCGTAGCCAAGTCCCATGCGGTAGCATGGGGCTCAGCTCATTGAGGTTCGAGTCCTTTCCACCCACCATCCCTGCACAGGTGGTTGCGTGCTGGTGGGCGCGCATATGAAAAGAGCGGAAGCGCGGCGTATAAAGAGGTGCTCACGAGTGATGCTGGCGAGATCGGAATAAATAGGGGAAAAGGAGAAGAGAGAGCGAGAGCAGACACCCATCTACAAAGACCAGCGCAACGCACACTGCCAAGGCTCAACAGGAATATTGAACGAAGAAAACTCAAGGAGAAACGAAAGAGAAGCAGTGCCGCGCAGAAACTTCGAGTCAACGCAGACAGACCGCAGAGAAACAAACGAGGCAGACACTCAACACTGAATCACCACCACCCTGTGCGCGTGTCGAAACCAAGGCCGCCCTCAACACTCGAAATTACGGTGAAGGCGAAGCGTGCGATCGCGGCGATGGGAGAGCGAGCGAGGCGCTACCAATATGATGAAAATGGGAGAGAACAAAGAGGAGCAACGACAACAACAGAGGCGAGGAGCAGAGATGAAAGCAGCCAAATGAGCGCGAGAGGTGGAGCTAGCAAACCAAGAGGGAAGCGAGCGCCCAAGGTCAGCGTGCCGCGGGGAAGGGCGGGGCGGGGATAAGGAAGGAGGTTTAGGGAAGTCTCACACAAGCAATGAAGGCGCCCACAGCGTTCCTTGCACGCGAGAAACGCGGCAAGGGTGCAGGTGCCGTGCCCCTCGTTGTGTCTCAACGTGCAAAAAAGGTGCGTGCGTCTGCGTGTTTGTGGGTTGCGTGCGAAGCGGTGCAGAGAGGGGAAAGAGGAGAGCAAACGTGCAAGAGAGAAGTGGCGTGCGTTATAGAGTTCCTATAGCCCCCCCACCACCACCACCACCACCACCTCCTCCTCCTCCTCCTCTTGTCCTCCGCTCCCTCTGCGGGGGCCTAGGTGCGCTCCCCTTGTGTGGTCGCTTCCTTTTGATGTCACTCTTACCGTGGTGCGGCTTTGTTTTCTTCTTCTTGCTCTCGCTGTCTTCTCCCCTCCAACAACGAGGAAAGCAAATATGTATACACGTATGTATGAATAGAGAGAGCGCGCGCGTAGAAAGCCGATCACGCGTATGATGAGTGATAGTCAAGTAGCGCTGGTAGCTGGGAAGAGAGGAGAGGGTCGGCGAGAGGCGGAGTGAGGCAGCTGCTCGTGTGTCACTTGCGCTGGCGGTGCTTGCGACGCTACGTTGAAAAACAGCCGAAACTGGTGTGCGTGTGGGGTTGGCGATACTGTTAAGTGAGCGGGTGTGTGCGCAGCAGATGACAGGAGAGGAGGTGGGAAGGGAGGTGTCACAAAACTACACCGCTTCAATGCGTGCCTCTGTCGGGTTGCGAGAAATGCATCACATTAGAAAAAGAAAAGGGAAAGAAGGGTGCAGACGTCTGGCAGGACTGGGTCAAACTCACAGCCAAGAGAAGCGTGACAGAACAGGGGCTCGGGAGTTCCAGCACGAACGGCGCGCGCAGTGATATTAGCCCACGAATGTGCGTGTTTGGTTTTGTCGGCGAGAGAAGAGCGACAGACCCACATTGGGAGCAGGCGACGCGCTATAGCATGGACGCCACGCTAAGGGAAAAACTGAGCTGACGTTTTCCAAGGAGCAGCTTCCTTCTGTTCCCTTCAGAAGTGCTCCGCCCTGCAGAGATTTCTCTTCTTCTCGGCACCCTCTCGCCCCCAACAGACATAGACAAGCGCACGCACAAGACGCACGCGTCCGCTTCCGCCTTCAGCTGTGTCAATTACGTTTCTTGTGCGCATTCCTTGCCTTTTGGTGGTGGGCGGTCACAGTACACGCGCACAAAGATCGTGCGACAGACACAATACATATAAATAAATAAATATATATATGTATGCGTGTCCTGCATGCGTCACAGGTAGTGGTGCCGTAAGGTGTGGAATAACGTCGTAGTTCCAGGCACCATCGACTGCGAAACGACGAAACACGCACCAGCGCTGACAGCAGCAGCAGCAGCAGCAGCAGCAGCAGCAGCGGCGACGGGCCGAGAGGAAGATGCGTGCGCCTTCGATTATGTGCTATGCCGCGCCCTCCCCCCTCCCTAATCACACAAGGAATGCGTAGCAGCGTAGCACATACAGTCTCCTCGCCACCCCTACCACCAAGTCAGGTATTCACTATACGCTCTGGCACTCCAAGACGACGCACAGCAGCGAAGGGCTCACCCGCGGCGCTCCCGCACTGCACGTCCTTGCTTTGGCTGCGTGGCACCCGGTTGGGCACCAATGTCCTTGAGGCGCACTCGAAGGTAGTCCAGTTGGATCTTCTCGGACACGCCAAGCTCGTTCCGTACCACTACCGTCGGGTCTTTCAGCAGCAGTGTCCACTCGTCATCCACCAAGCGGTACACGGGAAAGGCAATGTGGCTGTCCTCAAACGGTGTCTCACCGTCCTGCGACGCTGCAGTGGGTTTTCCGACTGCCCGCTCCTCGACATCGACTCCGCCGCCGTCCTCAGCACCGGCAGGAACGTACAACTCTGAGGCGGTCGAAGTCACCGCAGCGTAGCCACCTCCGCCCACAGAGCTAGGTGGTGGGGTTTGCACGGAGATGTGCGACATTAGAGGCGCATCCGCAACCGCGGCCTGCATTGCCGCGTCGAAAACGCGCCATATCTCCTCTTCCTGGCGCGGTGTCAGGGCAGGCTGGATCTCTGCCAGCGCAGCTGCGAGCGCCAGCCCTGTAATGCTCTGGCGATACATGAGTATCCTCCACGGCGTATACCTTGATGGGGAGGAGGGCAGGCGGCACCCCACACAAGCGAACAGAGAGCAAGCCAACGCCGAGGAAAAAACTGTAACTCGAAAACAAGCTCGACATGTACGGGGTGAGGGGTGTCGAAAGCGGAACAGAGTGCATGTAAAGGAAGGAGGAGAGACAGAGACGGTGGTAGATACCCGACAAAGCAAAAACTTTCGTGCAGGTGCTGCGCAAGAGAGACAAGGAACATGATGGCCACTCCTTGAGCAGCTTCTGAACTCGCCAGAGCAGACAACACACTCACGCGCGCACAGAGCCGGCAGCACCACCACCATTACTGGCCACGTCTTCGGGGGTGCTTTTCTGTTGTCTCTTGTGAAGGAAAAGGGCGAACAGACGACGCGCGCATCTTAGCGTGCGACCGTGCCGCCGCTGACTCATCGACCTAAGCGCGCCACACCACGTTAGGGGAGCAAGAGGAGTCGATGGTAACGATGGCGCACGCCACTCAGCGAGCGCCCAGAAATGGAGGCAAAATTGCGAATGAACTTGTGGGTCTGTGTGTGTGTGTATGTGTGCATACACCATTGCATTATGTCGTGATGCTGCCAGCACTCCTTCCCTGCAAAGCCGAAAGGGGATTTACGAAAAACAAAATGCGCTTCTCCTATGTGCGTGCGCGCTTCGGCGTTCGCCTCATTGGCTTACGCTGCGGCGCGCGTAGTACGCGAGCAGGGTGTCGACAAGGAGTGCCCTGCAAGGAGCAACATCCACAACGGCATCAACAAGCACCGGAGTGGCGAGTAAAACAGAGGCAAATCCGGAGAAAGCCACGCACGTACGCGCACATCAGAAGAGAAGCAGGACAACCAGCAGAGGGAAGAAAAGGGAAGCGTTTCGCGCTGATACCCACACGCACGCGCGAAACACGCACACACACACGCATATGTGCATGTGCGGAGAAGACGGAGCTGCAGCCCTCTACCGCCATCCCTCTATGATGCCTCTCTCTCCGATACCTGCGCAGGGCTCCCGAAGGTGCAAACGAGAAGGTTGGAGGGGGGTCCAGGCACATGCCCACACACCTGCATGCGCGGCGCCGCAAAGAGACACAGCTCACTCGGTGCGCTTTTGTGTCTGTGTGTGTGTGTGTGTGTGAAGAATTCATGCAAATGAAGGACAAAGAGGGACATGGAAGAGTAGGCTGTGGTGTCTTCTACAGCTTCTCCTGTCAACCACCCCATCCCTACCACCTCTGACAGAGCTAACCCGCTGCCTGACGCTTTCCCTCTGCGCAAGCGCTTCCCCCACGTGGCACGCGCTCTTTCACTCCTCTATTCGTCCAAGCACACGTCGGACGCAGCATCCGCTGGATTCCCGCGAGCGCTTTTGTGCATGTGTCTCTGCGGGTGAGTGGATGCGAGCATCGCCCGGGGTCAGCAGCGGCTTTGGGAGAAGGCGTCGAGGCGAACGCCTCGTCATCATTGTTCGAAAAAAAAATGCAAAGAGAAGACGGCAACGGTGGCAGCGCAGGTGATGGGCTAAGCGCCACTGGGTGGCGAGGTGGGCGATGAAGATATGTTACACTGCTCTGGCGAGCATGCGCACGTATGCGTGAGGACGGGTGGCAGGACGTGCATGCTGTCTTGCGGCTCGACTCCATGGTTCGGGACTCCATGTTTTTCTTGCCGCTCCTATGCCTCACACAGGACGCACTTTGGCAACCATGTTCACATCCGTGCACACACATACACCCACGTAAGCACACACACGCGCAAACACGTCTTACTGTGTCCCTCACTCGCACCTTAATCGAGAGAAGGGGAGAGAAGAGCAGGAAGGGAGTGCAACTGTGATCGCAAGAATTTCTGTGCGCGCCGGGCTACTCTCCCGGCAGCGCAAGAAACATCTTGCTACTCCGGCGAGGTGGTGCATGTGCGCAAAGCAACCTGAAGCGCTGAAGAGATCGAGACCAAAAGGCAGCAGCGGCCCTGGCCGTGGCCGCAACACAAGGGGCGCGGAATCAAGAGAGCGTCGAAAAGCGTGCAGTCACGACCAGCCACCCCACAACAACAGAGGGTGCTCCGCAGAGCACAACTTCGCCCCTTAACACCCCAACTCACTCACGCACTCCCTTGCTAACGAGCGCCTGAGGAAGAAATGGTAATACCGTACACCTTCGCCAAAAACTGAGTGCGCTCCTCCAGCGTCGCCTTGGCCTTCGGAAGCGTGTCTGCCTTAGATTCCCACATCACCAGCGACGGCATCGCGCGCACCTCCTCCAGCATCTTGGTTTGGGCCTCGTTGTGCACGTTCAGCGACGCACACGCCCACAGAGCGTTCACCCGCACCGCAGGATCCATTGCCGCTCCCGGGTACGCCGCGAATAGCTGCGTGCAGACGTAGATGAGCTCGTCATTGCGCTCCTGCACGGCAGCGAAGCTGCTGAGAATGACGGCAGCGTCCGCCACGTCCACATACCCGCCCTGTCTGTGCAGTGCCACGAGGCGGGACGCGAGCAGTGGAAAGAGTTCGGCATCAAACAGGTCAAAGGCGCTCAGCGCGTTCAACACGGTTGCAATCTCGTCCGCGCGAAAGTCGGCGGCCACCTTGCAGGCCCGCTCTGCCAAGGCGCCAAGCACGTCCTCGGAGGCGACGTCCGCCTCGTAGTAGGCGTTGGTGACCTTCGCGATCGATGCGGCATCGAAGGTGTCGGCAATGGCAACTGTCCTGGCGCCAAGGCTCTCCATGACCTCCGCCTTGCCACGCCCCGCACGCACTACGCACGAGACCAGAGAAGCCATGAGAGGGGCCTGGAGTTCATTCAGCTGCCCCAGCAGGCGCTGCTCGTAGGCGTTGAAGAGGTCGTCGTCAATCTGACGCAGCTCTGTAAACGCGTCTAGGAGTGTCAGGCTGATGATCGGTGACGCCTCCGCCACCTTGCGGAGAGCGTGGTCCCGCAGAGTCAGCATGAGAGCGGGGTGGAGGAACTTGACACGAGAAACGGCATACGCCACGTTTGCGATGTGCGCCAGCGGCACACGAAGATCCTTGAGCACCGTGGCGCCGTTGTCGCACAGAGCCTTGTACAGCCCGGGGTGGTGCACACCCGATCGACCGTAGGCGTTGATGAGCACCGCCGTCGTCACGGCATCCATTGTCCCCGCCTTCTCGCGCAGAAACGGAATGAACGTGAAGAGCACCTCGTGGAGGTGTCCGCTGCGCAGGACAAGACAGCTGTGGACAATACGGGCGAGTGACGCGACGTCCATGGCCCGTCACCCTCAGCGGTCATAGTGGCCTCCAACACGGCAGTGTAGGGCTGACCTTTGGTCGCGTCGATGCGTAGCTGTGAGGCAACGTAGCATATTTTGCTCGCCACGGCAGGCGTGTAGGCGGTCTTCAGGTCATCCAGCATCTCCACCTCGTAGAGCTGCCGCCCGTACCGTAGCAGTTCCACCCGTCGGTCCTGTGCCGTCTGCAGCTGCTGCTGTACCTGCTCTATAGAAGAAACAAACGAGTTCGTGGTGATGGCGCGGGCTACCGCAAACACGGCAGTGGGCCAGCAGGCGAGACGACGACGCATCTCGGCAAAAAAAACGGTGCGGGGTCTCTGGGTGGCGCCGCTGCAATCTCCTGTTGACTTGGCACCAGTCTCGAATCCAGCACAAGATCCAAGCGCGTCAACGCGCAGAGTTTGTCACGGGGAGAGGCAAAAGGCCCGCGAAGGAGAGGAAAGGGAGGAACAAAGAAAAGTTGTGCCCTGCCGGGAGGAGGTCGTCTGCGTCTTTCGGTGCAGTGCTGGAGACGGAGACACGTAACGCTGGGGAGGGAGAAGGATGCGGGAGTGCTGTGTTAACTCGTCTCTGTCTCTCGTGCGTGTTGGCGACGGTGAGGGAGAGCGATAGTTGTGTATGCGTACGAGGCCGCTTGGATAGGGGATCCACACTGATGCACCCCTCAATGACCGCTGTCGCGTGAGAGGAGGCGCAGGAGCATGTGCGAAAGAAACAGAAGAAACGGAGAGGTTGTGCGGCAGGTGTGTGGAGGTGAAGCGCAGCGTATGTCACGGAAAGCAACCGAGAAGGATCCCCAAAGAAACGCCTTACGTACTATGTGCGTGTGTGTGTGTGTGTTTGTGTGTGCGTGGGGGGGGGGGGGGGGGCCGGACATGAGCAAGATAAGAACAAAAGACAACAGAGGGAAAGATGGAGCGATAGAGGACCACCATGGGAATGGAGATGTACACGAATGAGCGAGAGAGGAAGGGTCTTGCCCCACACATGCTCCCTCTCTCGTTGCAGAATCGACGAGCCCACACGCGGTGTCCTACACTCCAGTCGACACACGCACGTCCCTCCCATACACACACACACACCACACCCCTGTCTCACAAAAATGACTTGCGCACGGTGCTATAAATGATAGCAGCTCAACGTGTACCGCCTCACCGCCGCTGCTGATTCACGAGTAGACTAAGTCGACTGTTACAATGAAGGATGCTTGGCGCTCGTCTTCTATTTTGTTTCTTTCGGTGTTGCTCCTGAATGCTTGCTGGAGGAATCTAGTACATTACACGCATGGCCGCGCACATGCAACCAGGCACGTGTGACGCGGCGAGTGCCGCGGAGGAGATGTGCCTACAAAACGGCAGCCGAAGAAAAGGGCAAGAGGGCCATGTGTACCTCGCAGTAGTGGCGGCAATGCCGATGAGCATGCTGAGAAGGGGGAGGAAACAAAAACACGCAGCTGCGGGGGATAAATGGGGGGAGCTCCTCTAGTAATGATATGCGTGTGCGTGAAACCGAACGAAGAAAACGAAGCACGACAGTACTGAACCAAACACCAAAAGGGGTAGAGACGGGGGGAACAGGGCGGAAGAAGAAAAAAGGGGCAGGGGCGACGCCCGTCAGTCATGCACCAGCGAGCACTTGCGAGGGGCATCGACCTTCATGCATGAGCTTAGCGCATGGCAACACAGAGGCTACCCAGAGGGGCCACCAAGTAGGGCAGCGTGGTGTATCCACGTAACACACTCCAGCGGGTCTTCACCTTGCTTGCAACCACAAAAAGGAAGATAAAATCGTCATTGTGATCAGCCCTCCGCCCTCCACCACCTCAGACTGCGTCCCCTAGCGGCTACCCAGCTCAGAGTCCTGCACGATTTGATCTAAAGAAGGGAACGAGAAGGGAAAAAAAAAGAATTGAAGAAGAGCGGAAGGAAAAAGCGCAAACACTGGTGAACTCCCCTTGAAAGGCCCCGCATCCCTTCCTTCTGTGCCTTCTCCAGCGAGGCGCTCCCTTCGCGCCTCCCCTGTGCACGACTGCAGAGTCGACGTGCCCAAGAACACGACACGGAGCCGAAGCGCCCTGCCGTCATAGTGCACAGAGGAAAGGAGAGGGGATTGCTTAGAAAAGGGAAACGAAGAGAGAACGAGCAGAGGGGCGGCATCCACCATGGACGACGCAGCCCATGCTTCATCTCCTCCGCCAAAGGGAGCACGCAAACACAAATGGTCCCGCACATCGGGAGAAATCCAAACAGACCCATCCTTGTAGTGGTACACGGCATCGTCATGGTGGCCATCACCCCAATGACGGATGCACGCAAAGCAAGCAAAAGGGGAGAAGGAAAGGTGAAAAAAAAAAAAAACGGCAGCACGCGAAAGGGAAAGGTACCTCGCCGGTGGTTTCGTCCATTGGCATGAAATGTTGACCAAAAGGATACAGGAAAAGCCCGCGCAGGATGGTGGTGCAGCGCCTCACTGAGATGCATCACGCCCCTTTTCCCCGCGGCCCACGATTCACAACAGCCCCAAATTCTTCATGTACATACGAGACTCATAGCTGCCATAGCCATCGCTGAGCGAGTCGTCGTTCGACGCGGAGGGCAAGCGCGTCCCCCCATCATGCGGGCGAGCAGCTCGACCGGCCCCACCTGCGGGATCGGTGGCCGCGCGCTGGTCTCCATGGCTAACCGCGGCGGCACTGTGAGTCGCCCTGACCTCCCGCGACCCCTCCACAGCCGTAGTCTCGGTGACGGCGCGCCCTCGTGCGTCGCCGTGGTTGCTGCTCGTCGCCATACTGCTGCTCTTCGCAGGCGGCAGCGTCCCCTCCCGGCCAGAAGCGGCGAGTGATGCGTCCACGGTGCCACCGAAGACAAGAGGTGCGCAACTGGCCGTGGAGGCGGATACTGTGACCGCGGCTGCAGCTCGACTATGGGGTTGACGTGTCGTCGGCTCTGGCGGCATCCGGCGGTACGGCGGAACGACGGCGTCGGCTGACGTGTACAGAGGAGACGATGCGTACGGGACCGCTGCCGCGGTAGGTGGGCTGACGACGGGCGGCTGGCGACTCTGCTGCTGCTGCTGGGATGGCGGCGGCTGTTGCGTGTCGAGTGAGGTTAGGCCGCTCGATAATGATGTTTGCGCCGTGCCGCTCGGTACAGATGCGTCCAGCCGTGAGAGTTGCTTGGGGTCACCCCAGTTTGGCCGCGAGGTCGACGTGGGCAGCTTGCTCATGGTGGTGGACGAGCTCAAAAGAGGGTTCGCACGACGGCCCAGCGCGCTCGTGTGCGAGGAGGTGCGGCTGTGAACCCCCGCACCACTAGCGGATTGCAGAGAAGTGTTGTGCGGATCCCAGGGCTGCGCCATGGCGGACTCGAAAGAGCGGGTCGTGCTGGGTACGGCGCTGCCACCGCCCGCCCCGCCGGTCTGGTGCCTCGTCTGCTCAGATGGCGGGGTGCAGGCACGGGAACTCTCCAGGACGCTCGACAAGGGCGGCGCACTCGAGGTAGCGCGCTGGTGAAGGCCTTGCCCGCTGTAGACGCTCGCCGGCGCAGAGCCTGTCTGCGGCCGAGGTGCGTCTCTCGCGCTAAGCGCCGGGGAAGGCGAGTAAAGCGGTGCGCCTTGGATTTGGCCTGCTAAGGTGCCGTAGCCCTCCGCCGCGGAGGTGCTACGGGACGGTGGCGGTGCCGCGCTCGCGGTAAGGCTAGAGGTTGCCCCGACAGCCGTGACGGGGCGCGTGTGGCGGGAGAGCCGTTCGAGGGATGCGATGCGATAGTTCACTTGCTGCATCCACTCCGTCATGGTGTTAAGCTGCACCTGGATGGCTTGCTGCTGGTGGTAGAGCAGCCGAAGCAGCATCCGATCCTCCTTGGTGAAAGCCTCGCCCTCTGAAGGAGAGCTTTCTGCCGAAGCAGCTCGCGCACCTCCGCCGCCGCCGGCGATGCCGCCCTCCCCGATGCCTGCGCTAAATGTCGACCTGCCAGTATACGAGGAGAACATTCCGGGTACGCTGCTAGTGGGCACGGAATCCATGTACGGGTGTGCCAGTCCACTTCTGGGGTACGCAGGCTCTAAGCCGCTGCCCGCACCTCCGGGAATCATTAATCGCGCTTGCGCTTTCGAGAGCGCGGCCGCACTTTCGTTGTCGTCGCCACGCGACCAAAGTGAAAGCACAAGGGAGAAAACAAGCCACGTGTGCTCGTTCGGGAGGGGGTAGGGGAGGGGGGCAGCAGCGATGCCGGAAAGCAGAGAAACCGGAAACGATAAGACGGGCGCACTCCGTTGCGAGGCGCGCACAGGAAGTAAATCGAGAAAGGAAGCCAGATACAGAGAAGCCGTCGCGCTCGCGCACCAACGCACACACACACACACACACACACACGAGAGAGTGAGAGCAAACACTAACAAACGCCTTGATGTGCAAAAGGGTCTGCCGATGCTCGTGTGTGTATATGTGTGTGTATATATATATATATGTGTGTGTGTATACTTGTGTGTGTACGTCTTGTGTGAGTGTGTTTGGGTGTGTACGTCTTGTGTGAGTCCGTAATAGACATACACACGTACACACAGCAGAGAGCAGAGAGAGGGAGGGGTGTGATGGGGAGAAGGGAGGAGGGAGGGGTGGGGGAATGTCACAAGGGAAGGTTCTAGAGATACAAGAGTTTACCGTACATGTACACGGAAGTGACCCGAAAACAGAAAGAAGAAGAGGCGGAGAAAAGAGAGCAGTAAGCGAATGAGCCTGCGTGATGCGCACTCCAATGAAAGGGAGAGGGATGGGTGGGGACGCTATGTTAGCTCCCTTCTCGTGCTACCGCCTGTTTCTGTGCGTGAATGTAGGCGTGATGTATGTGCGTGTGTGCGTGTGTGCGAGAGGTGGCGGATGACGTCTTTGAGAGAGACGCGCGCAGGCAAAACGCGACCCCGCTGCAAAGTTGTCGCTTCGCTGGCGCCAGTACCGTAGCGCGTGAGACACATGCACGGCATTTTGTGCACGCACGGGTTTCAAAGTGTTCCGACCCCCGATGATACGCACGCATGCGTACGCACAGTGCCACGCACGCGAAGGCGTTGCGGAGTCCAGAGCAGAGGAGGACAGAAGAAGGGAAGGGTGTGGTCAGAAGGACGGCATGGCTAGGGGCCGGTGGCGAACAGAGGGGGCTCATCAGAAGAAAAGCGGTTGCAGTAAGCTTCGCACGGCGCCCACTGGTGTTGCCACGCATGGGTTGCCTCTCCTGTCTGATAACGTTTGGCGTACAAAGAAGCGTTCCTCCAAATGGCGCCTTGAGGTGCACGCGAAGCACAGCGCGCCTGATGTGACGGCCTCCCTTGCCACCATACGCACCGCCATGTTCTGTGAACAGCGTACTTTGCTTTCGCTACCAGAGAGCAACTCACATCAAGGGACGGTAATAGGCTCGAACAAACACCAGCAACGCGGGGAAAGGGAACGCGCAGAACAGAGAGGCATGCTCGCGTACGTAGAGACCAAGTGCCGCAGAGATCTCAACGCAACGCCTCGCCTACCCCCCCCCTATGCGAGTGAGGAGGTGCGAAGAGGGTTGGCAGGGCCAAAGGTGAAAACGAGGAATGAGCGCACGCTGCAGAACGCAGAGCGACAGCGGCAGACCAAACAGCACCACCGTCTTCTCATTGTTCAGGCGCGCCGACAAATAATGGTGCACCTGGAACGATCGGGATGCACAGCGATAAAGCGCACACATACCCACTTGGGACATCAGCCGTGACTACATATCTCGTCGAAGCAACGAGAATTTAAGCCATCGTTCCAGACGCCGTACCTCCTCCACCGTCTACACAGCACGAAAACGTGCACGTCTCGATGGACTCCCTTGACCTGAGGGCCTGTCGTGCCCCTCCTCCCACCTACTGGCCCCCGCCTGCTCACAGACAAATCCTCGATTTCCTCTAAGAGGGCAGTGAGTGTATGAAATCCTTGCTGTTCAGCATCGACGTCGTAATGAGGGAGACGTGCGCCTCGATCTTGGCGGTGTACGGCTCCGTCGATGGCCCCGTGACGCCGTCGGTGCCCAGCTTACGCGATACCTGCTTGCCGAAGTTCATCAGCGTCTCCTGGTTATTGTCCACGTTGCCTTCGTTGATCTGCGCCAGCAGCATCGCCTCCGAAAAAGTGTAGCCGCCAATGTACACAACGATAATGTCCTTGGCGCGCACAAACGGCGCCTGGCCAGCGGGAATAGGACACCCCGGCACCCCCTGCACCGGATACTTCTCTACCGATAGTGTACCGTTGTAGACACGGTTGATGATCTTCTTGACGAGCGGTACGTGCTGCGTGAGCACATTCTGCACGTCCTTGCCAAACTGACCAACAGCCTTCGCGACCGTCTTGAGCATGTGCCCCGTTGAAGATCGGAATATCTCGTGGCACCGCTGGCCCTGTCCAGCATACTCGATAAGGCGGTCGATCAGCTGGACCTTCTCCCGCGGGCATTGACGCTGCATGAGCTCCTGCTTTAGCTGCATGATTATGTTGCCGGCCACCCTCTCGTAGTGCAGATGGTACAGCATCACAATGCGCAGCGCATCGTCGACGTCCGTCTTGGGATCCTGTACCACCTCCAGCACGAGGCGGCTGTGCTCCGTCACGTTGTTGTTGGAGATGATGTCCTGCTCGAGTACCGAGAGCCGCGTGAGGTTGCGGCCGTTGATCTCGGCGACCAGCTCGCTCGTGATAGCGCAGTGTCGGGTCACCTGCACCGACTGCTTGCGAGCCTCAGGGAACCGGTTCATGAAATTTTTGATTTCATCCAAGGAAACGGTGTTGCGGTCAAAATTGTTCATCTCCTTGTACGCCTTCACCATCTCACTCACCGCCACGCAGACCTGGCCCCAATCGTCGTAGCGATGCTGTCCGAAAAAGCCGTCCGTCTGCGGCGTGACGACGTGCACGCGATCCTCCGGCTTCGCATCTGGGTCGTCGATGACGACTTCGTTGCCGCGCTGGAAGCCGATCAGCTCATGAATCATTGCCTCGTAGGTCCAGGGCATCAACAGTGGGGTGACGGGGTCGTCCTTGCGGTCCAAGATCACCAGCACACTCTCGGTGGTCTTGAGGTCAGGGAATGTGGTGTGAACACTCCTCATGCGAGCTGCCACCTCGACCGCGAGCTTCTCGGAAACCTTGCTGCCCTCGCGGTACCGAATGACAGCCCGGCGATTCGTCGACAGCAGCATGCTAATGATGCCCTCCGACATGCGCTCGAGCGACTTGGGGTCCCACTGACTGTACGTGATGGGGTTCATGAACGGGCTTGGGCTTTGGTCAGCAGCGAGGGTTTCAGCTGCATCAGACACACCCACTCCGTCACGGGAATAGAGTTGATGTACAGCTCCCCAACGCGCGACACTAGATTAAGCACATCTGCGTTCGCCAAGGACTGCACCAGCGTGGAGTCTAGCATGTAGGTAAAGTAGATGTCATAGGAGGCGAAGTTGCCCTCCGCCAACTCCTGATACACAGCTGCCAACGATGCGGCCGAGGGGCGGCACAGAATCACACAGGAGAAGTGCTTCATGGGATAGCGCTCCTGGTTCGCCAGCATATCGACCAGCACTACATTATGCTGCAGCAGCTGATGCTGAGAATAGGCAACGGAGAGGATTTCACGAGTCGCATCATCGCACAGGAGCACCTTGAGACCCGCCGAGGCGCTAAAAGCTGTGCTCAAGTAGTTCCAAGCCTGCTCCAGGCAGTTGCGACGCCCGCGGTTTACCTTCGAGGAGGATACGGAAGACATTTTATTGCCGTGTCGCACGAGGAGCGGAGAAATGAAGAACGCTTACAGCGCTCGCGCACGGCTGGCGAGCACCGTGCACAATGGGGCGCGAAAGAAAGAGCACGACGAGGGCGGCAGCGGCAGCGCTACTTTGCCGACCACGCGACGTCCAAACAAAGGGCAACAGCAAGAAGGTGGAGCCTGGAACACGCAAGATGCACGCGAAAGGGGTAAAAATTCAAAAGAGGAGGGGTGCGGAGAAACAGCTGATGTGAAGCCAAGTGTCCCAGCCTTACCACAACTGACACGGCAGCGTGGCTCAAGAGGAGCACACACAAAAAAAAAGGGGGAAAAGGGAGGGGGGAAGGCAAAGCGAAGACGGGAAACGGCATAGATGACGGGGTGCTGCAGGTGTATCGCAGCCAAGGCCAAAACGTTGAGCAACGCTTCGACGTCCGGCTGAAAGCTACTCGCCAAAGCGCGAACCCTCTCTATCCCTACGTTTTCAGGCAGGCTGCATGTGCACCACGGCTGAAAGGCGCAGGCTCAGGGCAATGGGTGGGGAAGTGATAACGTGGTGGTGTGTAGTGGAAGCGGTGTGTGCTCACGGAGAGAAACCACAGATCACGGAGAACGGAGGGGGACGGGTATACTTGACCACTGCTACTGCAGACGCTTATGACAGAGAGAAAGAGATAGATACGGCATGCTCTCTCATGAGCTGCGCATCACGAAATGTCAAACATCGCGTACGGCGCCTCAAGTGCCGAGCGGCTGCCACAGTGCATAGCTCGGTTGACGTGTGTGTGTATGTGTGGCTTGCTTTCATGTCGGCTTACAATATTCGCGTCGCTCTGTTAGGGTGATGTCGACACCAATACACACACACGCAGACGTGTGTGGGGGATGTAGAAAAAAAAGATGTGATACTGTACAAGCACTCTGACACACGAGCACACAGTGGGAGGGAAGGGACGACGATAACGCCGCTTTAAATGGACGCTTTCGTCGTCGTCTCGACACAGGTAAGCTTGTGCGCTTGCTCGCCATCCTCCTCACTCGCCGCCGCGGTCACCGCTGCACGCTTTCGCGTGGACGCCGGCTTCTCCGCGAGCAGCTCCATCGTGTGCGCACACGAGTCTGCCAGCGCCTTCTCCTCTACAGTCAAGCGGAAAAACTCGTAGCAGTCGGCGTAGCTGCGCAGCTCAAGCTGCACCTCCTCCATGAACGGCTTTAGGGCCTTCACCACCGGAAACGCGCGCACGAGGTGGTACTTAAAGTTGTTGAAGAGGGTGCGGTAGCGCACCGAGTAGAAAAAGAGCTCCTTCATTATGGCCATGGCGTACTCCTCAGCGTCCTCCGTCGACTGCGCCTCGCGTCGTGAGCAGCGGAGGGGGCCCGAAGTTCGCTGCCTTGGCGGTGAAAGCAACGCGCGTCCTCCAGGGCGGCGCGAGCAATCATGGCTGCGTCGAAGCCGTACCGCGCACACTTTGCCTCCCCGTCTTGACGCGACAACACGGAGCCGTTCAGAACCAAGCAGATGCCTTCGAAGGCGGCGTCGGCCCTGCAGGCGCGTACCACCTCTGCCGCCCGGTCGTACAGCGGAGCCTGCTCAGACCGCTGATCCGGCGTGCGGGCGTGAATGGTGATGGCGTGCAGGATAGGGTTCGCTGGCGTGTGCTGTGCCGCCGCCAGCATCGCTCGCAGCATCCCCACAGTGGCTTCGGCAGTGTCCTGAAGACGTGTCTTGAGGCTCACGGCGACGCGCTTACCACCCCGTGCTTCTACATTCGAGTCGCTGTTCACCGCGCCATGCACAGCCCGCACAATAGCCCCGCCGACCTCCGGCCGCTTCATCAGTGCGGCGCCGAAGCCGTTATGCACACTGAACTTTTTGGGGCATCCCATGTTGATGTCGATGCCGTCTATGTCATTGCTGCACACAAGCGCCGCAGCCGCACCACGCGCAGGGTCTGCGACGCCAAGCTGCAGCACAATGCGAGGGGCAGAGATGCGCTCTGCCTTTCGTCCGCCGTAGGTGATGTCGGGGAGCACAGGCGTGCTCAGCACAACAGTACGCTTGTAGGTGTTTTTGAAGGGGTCGTAGGACACGTATTCGGCCATCGGCGTGTCTACTGTGGGGTAGTGCACCACCTCCCGCTGGCACGTCGCAAGCTTGGCGGCCACCACCTCCTCAGTGAAGACAACATCGGCACCGTGCGCGCCGCACAGGGCGCGAAAGCCAGGGCTGCACACGCGTACCATCGGCGCCAGTATCGTCTTTTGGTAGAACATTGACTCCTCCACCTTCATTGCTGAAGCGAGTGTGAGAGGGGCGTGGCGGCGTCGAAATTCCGTTTCACAAACTAGGTCGCCCGGCCCTCCAGCAAACCTCTGAGCGTCAGGATGGATGAACATGTGAAACGTGTTTTGTGTGTATGTGTGAGTAGCAAGAGAGGCAGATGCGCAGTATACCCGTGAGGGGACCAGCACAGGCAACAGGGGGCCGCAAGGGGGGCGCCGTGCAAACGAAGAGAGGCAAACAAACAAAAAGCACCAGCAATGAAGAGGGAGACAGAAAGGCTCGATTCAACATCAGCGGAAGGCGATGGGTGTGACAGTCCTTCGATTCGACCACCAGAGGCGAGGAAGCATGCCGTTTGGCCCTCGACACCCAGAGAAGCTGGCGAGAGGCACCGCAGACGGCACAAGCCTGCTGCCTACGAAGGAAAAAAGAAAACACTCCGTGCCACCGCAACCTGTCACAAGGACACTAGCCACGACGGATGTGTGTTGAGTTCTGCAGCGGAGGAGCTTGTACACACCACTGTGCCAAGAAGCGCGCTTCGCGCGCGTGTTTTGTGCATGGTTTGGTGTGTGCCATTGAGTGTTTTGCATACCTACAGTTTTAAAAGAGGGACGAACAAAAAAAAAAAACAGCGAAGAGCACAGAGAGAAGTCGAAATGCGGTACTAGCTTTTCTTTTTCTTCATTGTTTTTTTTTTTTTTTGAGATCGTGGACGAGAAGGAGGGAAGGTGAGTGCGGCTGCTGCTGAGAACGGTGTGGGCAGTGGGGTATCGCAGCCCCTTGCAAGAGGCGTAGGAGCGCACACACCGCGACAGCGACAATTACACACACAAGCACACACAGACCGACAGAGAGACATAGATAATTGCTAACGGAGGCATAGCGAGATACACAAATCGGTGCTTCCCCCATGAAAAGGTGTAAAAGAAAAGGAAGGACTACAGGATAGAAAACAAACATACGGATTTGGTGCCAAAGAAACGGAGCGGTATGAGCGGGACATCATTGAGAGAGGGAGGCTAGAATGTGAGTGTGTGTGTGTGTGTGTGGAAGGGAGCCGATGGGGAAAGCAGCCAAAGAAATGGCGGAAGAGCTTTACAACGTCAGAGTTTCATTTTACGCGTCAAACATCCCTTCGCGTTGTTCACTCCTCCCCCTCCATCACCCCTCCCCCTTGACTCCTTCCGTTCCCGAGACCCTGTGTTTGTTTCTCCATTCGTTGTCCCTCCCTACATGTTTGGCCACCTGCTATTACTTCAACGAGGAACAAGGAATCAGCTCCGTGCTCCTCTCTCGTCTGCCTCCCTGTGCCGTCGCACTTATCCTTGCATCCACGTCAGGCCAGCCAGAGAACAACGACAACGGCAGCGGCAACGGCAGCAGGAAGCAAAACGGCACTCGTCTGTCCTCCGTTTCCCCCCCCCCCCCCAAGGACTGCGTAGAGTCGCCGCTACCGGGTGCTTGCGGTTGTTTCTTGAGTGCGTCGTTACTGTCCACCAAGAGAGCGCGCAAAGAAAAAGGGCGAGAATGATGTGAACACGGAGATAGAGAGAGAGAGAGAGAGAGACACGCACACCTGCAGATGCAAATCGCACCAACAGCGCCACATACGCACACGCGCATACACCGACACAAGCACACACACGCACATACAATATAAGGGGCAAGAAGGGAAGGGTAGAAGCTATGTGGTTTACTCAGCATTGAGGTAGACGCCGAACTCGTGGAAATCGCGGTCGAACTCGGCCTCGATCTCGGCGAACGTGTAGGCCGGACCCTCATCCGCGGCCGGCTCATCGGTCCAATCAGGGTGCATCACCAGCCACGGGCGGTTGTGGACGTAGAACCACTGCTGGCACATGGGGCACTTCGTCTTGCTGTAGCCCTTCATCATCATATAGTAGTTAGACTGCGGCACGTGCGGTGCGCAGTTACCGAAGCACAGTACAATCTGCTGATCACCTGGGTTGCCAGTGCCCTCCACACGGATGGGGCGCTCCTCACTACCGATCGGAGGTTCGTACAGGTGGTTCACCGCCACATACGGCCGGTCGTTCCACTCCTCGCGATCGTGCTCCTCCAGCATGAGGGTGTCATCGGCCTCGAACAGGTGCCACACGCGCGCTGGCTCCTGCCAGTACAAGCGGCCAACACCGGTCACCACATCGTCGTACACCGGCAGAGACTGGTCCATAAGTTTGCTCATTATGGGGCTCTTGCGCCAACTGTCCGGGGGCTGCTGGAGCTCGTTCAGGTTGTGGGGTTGCACCGGATAGGACTTGTCCTGGTACGGCATGGGGCCATGCGAGCTGCCACCGCTCATCAGAGCGCGCGATGCCGCGAAGAGGAAGAGATTGGTCTTGCGAAGCATTAGGAAGTAGGAGGAGGGGGTCGCGCTCACAGTTCCTTAGCGTTCTACTGAAGTTTCGCTTTATTTGTGCCATGAAGAAAGAGGTAGTGCGTTTTACGCGTCAGAGAGTGTGTCACGGTGCATTGCACACCAGTGTGGCATACACGCGAGTTGTCATGGGGTGCGGCATAATAAAGAGAGAAGCAGCAGAGCGGAGGTAAATGGCGTTCAGTCTCAAGACGAGAAGTGTCTAGAGGAAGGGCGAAGAGAAATCTCCTCAACGCTGCATTGGAACTCGCGCACATTCATCGCGGGATGCGCTGAGGAGGTAAGCAGTTCCGCCCCCCTTCACTCGGCATCCACGCATGCAGGAACGTGCAAACGCCAGAGCGAAGAAAACATGTCGTACAAGTACGGCTTAGGACACGCAGCGATGTTGGAGAGGCTCCACCATTCGCGGAAGATGGCGATGCTGTTTGGTACGAGTATCGTCGTTTTACTGAGCAAAGCATCGCTTCACTACCACTGGGGTAGAGGCGTGCAGCAGCATCCACCACCAACCAACGTCAAGGAGTCAGGGGGGTGAAACAGACGCCAAAAAAGAAACAGAAAAAACGTGGTGGAGCTTTATAGGACGCCGCGAAAAAAAAAAAAAAAGGGAGACCACTAGCGAAGAAACAGAGGCATACACAGGAAGACAAGGCGGCCACCTTCACAGCGGTGTGGAGAACGCTTGAGAGCCCGACAGAGAGAAAGCAGTAGCCCCTGAAAGTATCGAATAAAAACGGATGGATTGTACTAGGGGAGATGACGCAGAGAGAGGGTACCGTGCCCTCTCCCTCCATCTTTGCGTCACTGTCAGTACTGTTGCACACCGCCTGCAACTTACTCCTCACTTCCCTTTTTCCATGCCAACTCATGTTTCTTTCATTGTGTGTGTGTCTGTGTGTTTCTGTGAAGGTGGGGCCATGTCCCTTTTTTTTTTGTTTCTTTCTTATTTTACATGGGTAGTATGTCACCGCGAGCGCATGCGCATGTGTTATAGGAGGTGCGCGCAAAAGGCGCGCACACACACACACAGACACACCAAAGAGAGAGGAGGTAAAAAGCACAAGATGACCATAGACCTCGCGCTCTTCACGGCAACGAAAAAAAAAAAGAAACTCGCTGATGGAGAGGGAAAAAAAGGAGAAGGCTAATAATGACAAGCCACACCTTGGTGGGCAAAAAAGCAGCCACGTACGAACACACATATACAGACACGTGCATCCTTACACCTACACCCGGACGCTAACGCACCTCTAAAAAAAAAAACGAAGCTAACGCCACAAAGCTGCAGGCCTTGGGTAGTTGGAAGGGAAGGAGCTGAAGAAAAAAAAAGAGGTGCGCAGAGGGGGGTGACCTTCCCTTTTCCACCCTCCACCCTCCAGTGGGCACAAGAGCACCCCTATCTTGAAAACAGTTACATATACATTCCTAGCAAGCTGTCCTCATCACTAAGACCTACATGGCAGCTAGCCAGTGGCGTTCCACAGACCGCCAGCCGTCAGCACTCGAACGCTTCCTTCCACACCGCTGATACGCGCGAGGGAACACACAGAGAGAGGCACTGCAAGAAAAGCACCTGAACACGTGCGGCATGGAAAACAGAAAGCGGGGAGCGCATGTTTAAAAGGTCGAAGAGGCAGTGTAGCGCCTCATCATTGACGAAACGTGCTTTTCTTTTTGTTTTCGGTCCCATCTGTGCTTGCAACGAGACATACATGAGATGGGGCGGGGGACCGCGACAAGGGCGGAGGAGTGTGTGCACCTGAAAGCAGGAGAGGGGCGGAAAGGGGCGAGAGCACACGCAGACTAGCAGGTGCAGTTAAGCTCTCCCCATGGCCTGCAGCATGCCTACGCTTGTCTTGTTGTCGTTTAGAACGCGGCCACCACCACCACCACCACCCATGCCGCCACCGCCGCCACGGCTACTGAATCGGTCGCCGCGGCCGCCGAAACTGTCTCGTCCCGAAGGCGGAGTCGGACGCCCTAGAGGACGCCCTGTTCTCGGCGCAGGGATGCCGCCGCCCTCCTTAGCCCTTGCCGCACGGCCGCCAGTTGCCATGCCCTGCTTGAGCGTCTCATTCTGCTTCGCCATAAGCGGCGGAATTCGTCTAGTGGAGGCCGAGACCCGCGCTGACATCCCAGCCCCATCCCCGTAGCCGGAAGATGTCGCGCCAAAGAGACCGCCGCGTGCAGGTCCCCTCGATGTGCTGAAAGAAGGCGCAGCAGGACCAGTGCCCCACATGTTCTGTGCCTCCGCATCTGCCCGCTTGGCGCTGCGGATGGCCGCGATAAACTCCTCATGCTGCTGACGCCAATTCGTCTGCGGGGCCGGAGCGGGGGTGTATCGACTTGTGGTGTTCGCCGTGCCCAGTTTCTTCATTCGGCCTCTCCGAACCCCACTTGGGGCACCGAAGGCACCACCGGCGTAGGGGTCGTCCCCCTCGCCGCCTGCACACCGCTGCTTGCTACTGTCAAAGACCCTACGCTTTTGGTCACCTTTGCAGATGCTCTCGTGGTAGGCGATGCGGTCAAAGTTGAAAGTACGGCCACATTTTGAGCATGGGTGCAGATTCATGTTCTCCGGCTCGACGCTTTCTGGTGGCATGCTCTGCATCTGCAGGGAGCGGACAGCTGACATGCCAGCGCCGCGGGGTTGGCCGGCGAAAGCGATGCCGGAGGGTCCACCGTTGCTTGCCTTGGCAGCCGGTTTGCCATGGAGCGGTGGCATGACTGGTCGCGGCCCTTGCGGGTTCAGTTGCCACCGCTTGATGGCTTTCTCATAGCACTGCGGAATGTGGATGTTGATTGAGGCTGATCCGAAGCCTTTGCCGCATAGCTGGCACGTAATGAACTGCGGACGGGGCATCCTGGCGTGCTCCTCGAGTGCTGGGCCTGTGGACTTTTCTTGATCTTTTCGTGCCTTTGTACGTCAGCAGGACACTATTCGTGTAAGAGAGGCATCACGAGCATCGGAGAGACGCCAACGGCAAGAGTTGTGTGGAGGGAACAAAAGAGAAGGGGGACACAAAAAAAAAATGGAGAGAGTAGCCAGCGCATCTATGCTGCGTGACGCAGGCGGCGAGGCTTTCATTGAAGCCCACAGCTAGTTCATTTTCGTTGTGTCGCGGCTGCACACATCCCCACTCATCCAATGGTACTCTGGTAGCGGTTCGCACGCGCATTCAACATCGCACACATGCGCCCGAGTCGGGGAAAAAGTCGGTCTGTGTCTCACGACATCGCATGCACTGTGCAGGTCAACCGCACACGGAAAAGAGACCAACAACAAAACAAGCAGACCCTTCTCCCACTCAAATATATAGATATATACGTCTGTGTGGTGTCTAAATTAGTACAGAGGCCGTCACGCTTCGACGCCGTTCAAGTAGAGAACAAAAGAAGTTCTCCCGTGCACGCCCTTCACGGGATGGAAGGTTGCTTTAGCGCGTTTCTTTGTTGGTGTTGTTTGATTGTTTCCGGCTGCCCTACTGCCCATGCGCTGCTCGCGTGTGCCTGTGTACGTGTGCGTGCCCCTCCTGTCCTCTGCATCTCGTGTCTTCCACGACCACGTCGAAGGGAAGACGAGGAAAGGGGAGTGGACAGAGAGCAGGAAAGAGAAATCGGTGATGCGTGTGCCGCGTGCAGACAACGAGGGCCTCACCCGCACAGCGCGAGAGAGCGGAGGGGTAGCGGAGAGAGTGAAAGTTTGAAACAAAGGCGTTCACGCACAGGAAGGATCAACCCTCCCATCCCCCACGCCTGCTCGACATCGGTCATCAACGTCCACGATCAAACGTGCACAACGCTCCGCGTTAGGCAGGTGGACAGGGCAGCAGGTGATGAGCCCACACAAGTTAATAAACGTTAAAGATACAAGAGAGAGTGAGAAAGAGAAAAAAGAAAAACGGAAGGCATAGGCACGCCCCAGACATGCAGAGTCCACTAGAAGTACACCACTTGTAAAATCACACACACGAAAAAGGAAAGAACCACCCCCTTTTAAACTATCAGCAGCAACAGGGCAAAAGACAGATTGCGCAAGAGACATCCTGGTTGATACGTTTTCGACTTCAAGCACCGGCACCGCAGAGATCCTCTGCGGCACTTACACAGTGAGAAAGAGGAAAAGACGCGACACCGGCGTCAACAACAACGTATTGGTACCACTATCCATCGGCCTCGGCATCTCCCCGCGGTTTACTCAAAAGAAGCCCGGACCGCCGCGGGGGCGACGGCGACCATTGCCTGCGCCTCCAAAGGCACCTGGGAAGCCGCCCGCCTGGAAGCCACCGCCTCCAAACATCATGTTCATCACAGTGACAATATCCTCCTGGCTCGCACCGCCGCCAAAGCCGCTTGGCATGTTGGCCCCCTCCACGTCATTGTCCATCTGACCTGAGTCGTACATGCGCTTCTTTTTTGGGTCCGACAGGACGCCAAAGGCCTCACCGATCTCCTTGAACTGCGTCTCCGCATGCGACTTCTCCTCTTCGCTTGCGTGCGCCCACTTGTCTGGGTGCCATTGCAGACACGCTTTCTTGTAAGCCCGCTTGATGGCATCCTGGTTAGACTCGTGTTGAGGCAGACCGAGTATTTTGTAGTAGTCCTTGCGCTTCGCGCGCTTGGCGCGCGCCTTCAGCTGGCGCAGCTCCGCTACGAACTGTTTATCCTCCTCGGCGGCCTGCTGCATGTCCCGCACCGCCTCATCGAAGTTCTCCAGCTGCTCTTGAATGCGGCTACGGCGAGCGTAGATTTTCGCAGAAGTGGCACCGTTGCTGATGGCGTAGTCGCAGTCGAGGAGAGCGCCCTTGTAGTCGTTCAAGTCCATCTTCGCCGCTGCCCGGTTGCTGCGAAGCGTAGCATTCATGCGGGCGTTGGTCGGGTCGCACTCGACCGCCTGCGTGTACTCATCGACAGCCACCTTGGCGTTCTTGTTCTTGAAGGCGGCGTTGCCGGCGTCCTTGTGTGACTCTACAGCACGGATGCGCTTGAGCAAGATACGCGCCTTGGTGTTGTCGGGGTCCATCTGTAGCGTCTCTCGCAAAATATTCTGCGCGCTGGAGAAGCCTTCCTGGCCGCGGTAGTATAGCACCAGTGCACGCAGATAGAGGTAGTAAGGGTCGGAGCTGTGCGTGTACGCGAAGGGGGAGAGGACTCTGGATGCCTCGTCCGGCGACGAAGGCGCGTGCGCCTCTGCGTAGAGAAACGCCAGTGTCGAGGAGCCAGGAAAGTCGCGATACGGGCCGGCGAGTGCGCGGCCCGCCTCTGCAAAGCAGCCGGTCTCTATCAGCTGCCGCCCGCGCGGCACAACTTTGCTGGCCTGCCCCGCACTATTCAACAACTCCCTGAGGTGCTTCACGTCCTGTGGCGTGGCCTTTGGCGACGTCGACACGGCCGTCAGACCCGCCTTCAGCGCCTCCGAGGCGCGGTCGAACAAGCCTAGATTACACAATGCGCTGTGCAGCCGCGAGTACGCCTTCGCAAATGTTCGATCCATCGCCACCGCCTTCTCCGCGTCGTGGGCGGCTTCCTGGTATTGCCCCCTCTTCAAGTATGCCGCACTGCGGTTCGAGTAGAGCACCGGTTCATCTGGATGGGCCTCGATAGCGGCGCTATAGTGGTGAATCGCCTCCGCGAATGCGTTCGACTTGAACGCCTGATTGCCCTGCTCCTTCAGGGCCTCCCAGTTGCCCTTGCCGCTAGAACTTGCGGCGGGCGCTGCGTCCTGTGTCATGGAGATTCGCAAAGTACACACGCGCGCGGACACACACGCACGCAAAGGGAAAGGAGAGAAACACGCTCAGCAGCAGTAGAAGTACCGTTCCACAGCAAGACAAACAATGCGCAGATGAGGAAAGAGAGATAAATCGGAGAAAAGCACGAAAGATTACGGAGATGATAATAGCACAGGAGAGAGAGAGGGGAGGGGGCCACCACAACCAAGCGAGGCCCGAAAGAGGCCAACAAGGGGAGGAAAAGGGAGGAACACAAACGGAGACGCGCGGGAGTACAACAGAACGAAAAGAGTGGGAGGGAGATGAAACAGCAAAGCACAAGGCTGGGGAGAGGAAGGGGATGCGAAACAAGCACCTCTCAGTTTTCCGATGGTAGTTGCTCAAATGAGGCACGCCACCGAAAAAGGAGCTCAGAAAGCGCTAGCGTATGGTTATAATCTTCTTCCCGGTGATGTGGGAGATGAAAACGTAGCGATGTAGGGCGCAACGTCGTCAGAGAGAAGAAATGTGCAAAATAAAGGAGGGCAGTGAAAAGAAGGGAGGTATTGGGGGGAGTTGCCGAAGAGTCTCAACAAGCTGTCTCTCACAACCCCTACATCGCTGTGCAGGTGAAGCGCGCCAGCTCACCGTGGCCGGTCGCTCGGCGTGCCATACACCGAGACGGGTGTGCTTTGCTGGCAAAGAAGGTGCAAAGGCGTCTCCTATAGGCGCACAATTCGTGATGTGGCCGCCGCCATCATGGATGTGCGTGGCATCAGTGCAAGCATGCGGATCTTTTTGTGACTCTTTTGCTTTCCCGTTACTAAAATGCGGCGTTTGCCATCCGGCTCGATATGACAGCAGTGAAACCTCGCTGAAATACACACACGCACCGAAGAAACAAGAGCGAGAGTGATATGCAACCAAGAAGCAGCACAGCGAGTAAGGCAGCAATAGAAAATGAAGCGGAGTTGAAGGAAAAAAAAAAGAGTGGCAAAGAGGAAGAAAACATACAAAACGGAACGAAGGGAAGTCAAGAGTGGGATGTACATTGCTGTGGTGGTCCACACGCACGCACAGATACGCGAAGGCGAGAGACGCAGACAAAGACTGCGGCGTGGCGACACACACACACACACACACACACACACGCAGTACATGAAGAAATCTAGAGGGAAAACAACAAAAGAGGAAATCATAGTAACGGCACTTTTGCTTTTCTACAAACAGAACGAAAAACGACCAACGCAGCAACAGGAGACAAGAAAAGAGAGCAAAACAAGAGGAAAAATAAACCGAGAGGAGAGCCAACACACCGGAGACAACAGCAGCAGACGGGTACTTCTCAACTCATGTTTTCCTTTGTTTTCGACATTCCAGGTTAGCGGGATGAGGAGGGGGGGGTGTATAACCGAATATGAATGCTGCTGCAAAGGAGGGAAAGGAGAGACGACGATGAGCGGAGTTACATCGGAGTCCAAGCACCGCACCTGAAAAACAAACGCCGCCGTCGCAGAATGTGGGTGGACAAACATTCGAAAAAAAAAAAACGGAAGGAAAAAGGGAAAAAAGGGGGAGAGGGACCTTTTGACATGGCTTTGACCATGATGCCCGTGTGTTCTTTCGTTGCCGTTGTGCTGGCAGTGGTGATGTTTGTGGTGGTTGCGCAAGTCTGCTTTCTGTTCGTCTCCTCCACAAACCCCAAGATGGAGTCCCCGGCAAGGAAACCGTGGAGAGACAAGCAAAGGAAAGAGAAACAAGGCTGTGCGGACTGGGCGGGGCCCCGCAACTGCCTGTAACCGTCCTCCCATTAATCTGCCCCTCCCTTGTTGAGTACAACGGGACACAAGTGCATCGCTTTCTGCTTTCATCTTTCCCCTCTATTCCGCTTGGTTCGTCATCATGCATACTAGCACGAAGCGAAATGGCGGGAAAGATTGACCGTTTCTTTCGGAGCCAGCTCCCGAAAGTACTACTGCACCCACACGCACGCATGCACGCACACATGTCGGAAGACTACAAACGTATAAGAAAATGGCTGTCATGATATATCGTTAGCGTCGGTGTGCCTTTTAGCAAAGTCATCTTGCTTCCTGAGGTGTGTGCACGGAATGGCCTTACCAAACGAGCACTTCACCTCTTCAGCGCGGTCAGCAACAAGGCTACATCCTACCCCTCCCGCCCTCACCCACCACACACACCCTCGGTGGAGCACAGCGGAGTTAATGGAGGGTCACGAATTCCCTTTTTCCGTCACGCCCACACAGTCGCACTAAAGCAACACCACACACAGAGAAGCAGGAGAAAGCGAACAAAGGCGTCAGCGTATCAGTCGGCGGCCAGCAACGTCAAACAACAACAGAAAGGGAAAGACGACAATCAGCCAGCGGAAAAATGGTTCGAAAAAAAAAAAGAGAAAGCCAGCACACACACGCACACATAGAGACACAGTAACACGTACACAGAGAAGGGGAGAAAAGGCAAGGAAACACGCAAACAAGAAGTTATATTAGAGGGACCTTTAACTGCGGAAAGCAACGAGAGAGGGGAAGTGGGGAAACGATAAAACACATTAGACGACATCAGAACGTCGAAGAGAGGGAAACGAAAAAAAGAGAGAAACAGATATGTGTGGGTGTGGCTGCTGTTTGACCACTTCAGCCAGATTACGAAGAAATGGGTGGAGGTGCAGCGGACTCTCTCTCATCCCTTGATCCGCATATTTCTACGAATTTTTTTTTTTTTTGGGGGGGGGGGGTGCTGTGAAGCTTTGACGGCGCCGCTGTCCTAATCAACGTCCATGTGCCGTGACTTCCCCTCCCCGACCCTTACCTCAACCCTCCCCTACCTTGCCACCTTTGCGAGTTGGAGCAACAACGAAAGCCTCACCGCTGCAGTGACCTCACCCTCCTTGCAGCGGCTCCCGAGAGCACCACACCTCTCTCATCCCCTTCGGAGCTTCCCTTATCTGGACAGCTCTCCCAGAGTCATTGCTCCCCTGCAACATGTTTGACAGCTGCATCAAGAAAATGAGGAAAGAGACACTCTTGCTTTGTGCGTGCGTGTGTGCGTGTGCGGGGAGGGGGCAAACAGGGTCCATCACACACCAAGGAAGGGGCGAACAAACCCTTACGCCGATCGCAAAGAGCAGCGTTTCGTCTGCAAGAGGGAAAGGGGGACTGAACGCTAGTTGCCAGATAAGAAGTACCTCTAGGAGACAAACAAGCAAGTGAGCAGAAGCACAACATTAAAAATGGGAGGTGTAAGTCGTGACTCGTCGAGGACGGAGAAGAGGCGAAGAGAGACCGAGCGAGGAAGTCCATCCGAAAAAAAAAAAAAGAAACCTCCTCCTAAGCCAACACAAAAAAAGAGACACTCACATCTGCACGTGAGGGAGAAGAATAAACGGACGTGGCAGAGACAGACGCACACGCGCGAGGATCAAAGTAGAAAACACAATCACCACACCCTTCGTTGTCGTCTGCCGTGACCGCCCTGGCTCGCCACGTACGCGCAGGGGGTGGGCAGCGGCTCTAGGCGGTGTCACCGCGGGACAGCATCGACTTTGACACCGCAACCGATGGAAGGAACAGCATCTCGCGCAGCATATCGTTGCGCGTCGCCGCGATCACATCTCGGCACCAGTCGTTCACTGCGAACGAGATACCAAACGTAAGGCTGCTCACCGTGAAAGAGAAGGGCATCTTGCGGTAGAGGAAGGCAACCGTTTTAGGGCTTGTGAGCAGCGATTGCACGGAGCTCGTGCCCAGCTGCGCGTACACGACACGCTCCGCCTGGCGATTACGCTTCATGACGTTCAGTGGGTACGTTATCACGGAGGCGGCCAACCCCGACGTCGCGCCAGCGGCCGTATACTGCAAAAAGGTATGGCATCGGAATCGCTCCTTCAAGTAGTCATATAAGGCGAACCCGATGCCGCCGAGCACACCCACGCCCATCATGGAAAGGTAGCAACCTTTCCACAGTGAGCCGATGCCGTGACGTCGAGCCATGGCACGCAGCAGCCAGAAATATGACTGAAAGCTGGGAACGGCGTTCACAGCGACACGCGTGCGCAGAAGATCGAGTGGGTACACGATCGTCGTCCCAAGCGACGCGGCGGCAGCGCCGGCGGCGAAGTTGGTGTACGGTGTGGCCACATGCGAGTACATTAGCCGCTCCGCCAATAACTGAAACATATCGAAGAAGCAGTACGTTAAGGCACCGTACGGTACCACGCGCAGCATTGTGACGTGGCCCGACGTCCACATGTTCGGACTCTGCTTGACGACTTGGTACAGCAGCTGCGCTCCCTTCTTTGCCGAGGTTTTCTCGGTCATGTCTACTTGATACAGAATTTTCAGCCGGTCAAAAGGCAAGGAAAAAAACTTGGCCGTGGCGGCAGCCACCCCGCCGCAGAGGAATGCCTCCGGCAGCGTCACAATGTTGTGGCGCGACGAGTACACAACGGTCGTCTCGTAGTAGTTGCGCGTGCGTCGCTTTACAAGATCATTCACAGTGAAGCTCGTCGCGGTGGCAATGGGGCCTTTGATCCAGTTCATGGCAAGGCCCTTGTAGAGCCCCTGGCGGATCCCTTCCTCCCGATACACCGTTCGTAATGCGTCGATGACACTCGAGTAGCGCCGTGGGGTGACCTGCATGCGCCGCCGCACAATATCAAGCGGGTATGTCGCCGACTGCGCGAGCAAGCCTGCAAATCCGCCAGCTACCAGTCGCTGATACGTTGGGATGTCCTTGTCCGACTTCAGGTTGGACACTTTTACAATGTAGTGCTTAAGCGTCTCAAAGCACGCAAAGCTACAGCCCGCGTAGGGGACAATGCCCACAAGCGTAGGGAAAAGGCCGCCGTAGAGGGAGAGAACACCTTGCCTAGATGTGGCTTCTTTGAAAGCGGCGCTATAGCTAGGAAAGCGCCGCTTGCCGGAGCTGCTACGCGCTGCAAATCGGGCACGCATGAGGTCCAGTGGGTAGGTACAGGTAGTCGAAGTGGCCCCTGCCAGCGAGCCGCTAATGAAACGCAGCGTCACCGCCCGCGCCTCGTCGGGCGAGCCGTCTGGATTGCTGCGACTGAACATGAAGCGCAGCTTGCTGTGGTAGAAGTCGAATGAAGCATAGGTGATAGCCGCGTATGGAACGACACGGAGCATCGTCGCGCCATTGCCGATCCACAAGCCAGTAATGCCAAACTTTTGCACTGTCTCCGCGCCGAGGTAGACAGCCTCGCGCAGGCTAAAGTGACGTGTCGGCTCCACCTGGAAAATGATCTTGACACGGTCACCGGGCGCGATGACAGTCTTGCTCACAGCGCCGCGATGCCGCCGGCGGCGAAACTCTCGATGAACCGAATTACCTCCTTAGTGAATGAGCGCGGCGCGTTTGTATTACTTGTGCCTTCGTACCCGTGCTTCACGACGAGGACACTGTACTCGCCGGAGCGGTCGAAATCCAAAAGCTCCTCACCCAGGGACGAGAAGGCGTGACGATTCTCGTGGCAGAAGAGCGACCACTGAGGCTCCGTGAGGCCGCCGACGCCGTCTGTGTCGTATCGGAGAACGAGAGCATGCAGCTCGGGGACAGAGAGACCGCACAAAGGGGTCACCTTGTCCACAACGGTGTGCACTGGAATTACGAGGATTTCCTCTCGCGAGCTAGATGCGGAGAGGTCATCAGCGGTATCCGACATCACGCGGCTAGATGAGGCATTCGAGGGTGATGCAAGCGAGTTAACACTTGCTTCAGCAGCAAGCGTCGAAAAGGACGATGAGGTCGTCGACAGCATGAGCGTGCGCTCCTCGAACTGGGCAGAGGGCACAACTTTACAAAACGCGTGGAAGAAGCGGGGAAGAGTCAAACGCGCTCTCTACCACCTCTAGAACAAAAGTCAAGATGCACGACAGAGGGGAAGAAAGGAGTAGGAAGCCAAGCAAATCAAGTACGAAATGAAATTGGGCAAGCCTAAGAGTATGAGGACAGACACAACAAGAATATAGCGTTGAGGAGTACAATTCAAGAACGAAAAAATACTCAGCACGCGATGCCTGCGCTTGTCAAAAATTAATGCCTTGAATATGCAACGCGGGTGTGTGACCCGTGCGATCTAGCCGTACACCGCTGCGAGATTAATAAAACGAAGCACAAGATACTCACATACAGGAAAGGGGGAGAGGCAGAGGGGGAGAAGAGAGGATGTCGTGAAGTTAGCGGAGGTGATCAGTAGGGAGGATATGTATCGGCGCACGCGCAAGTCGCGAAGTTGTGCGTCATCCTCGAGAAGTCATCGACCTGGAAGACGGCGCCTCCGAAACGCTGTGATTCTTTGATGAAAAACCCTCGCAAAGTGGAAACTGCTGAAGCGAAAGACGGTGGCTGCAATTTAGCGCTGAGCTTTCAGAAAGCTGTACATAAAATCCAACGCTCCCAATGGAGAATGCCGGAGGTTCCAAGAAAGAAAAACGCTGTCCGATTTCACGATGCACCAACAGATGGTGCGCCGGAGCACAAGTGAAGCGATGCAGACCTCTACCTCAGTGTAGACGCTCGAGGCTATCCATGTAAGCGTCTAGTTCCGATTTCATGGCGCCATATTCACGCTTGTAGTCCCATGCATCCAATTCATACAGACGCAGCTTATCGGCTGTGGCAGCAAGCTCACGGCGTGTGGCAGTCAGTTCGCTTCTTGCTATTTTCAAGTCCTGCTGGGTACCGCGGTCCAACTCTAGCAGGTCAACATTTTCCAGCATGTTTTTCTTCCAGCACGATTGCAGATTTTCAACGTAAGCTTTGATTTCCAGCAGCGATGGCATATGTGCCACACCAGGAGCAAACGGTTTCGTATTGTGTGTCGGTCGACTCTCGCGGCGAATCAGAATCTCTGGAGCACGCGCGCTGATCTTCCGCGTCAGCTGAGAAACCGCTCGTGCCGCATACTCCGGGTTCTCGGATGGCTGCTTTCCCGTCTCCCCAAGCATTGGCACGATGCCACGCTCTATGGGCGGCAGTACTACAGGGCAGTACGGCTCAAACGGCGCAATAATGAGTTGCGTTGACGGGTCGTGAAATGTCTCAAGGAAGTTGATCTGCGGAATACGGGACATTAGCTCGCCGCAGAAGAGCGAAGCAAAGTAGAGTGTATATTCGTCGCTTTCACTAAACGGAAAAAAAGCATGCTCCTTTCGCTCCACGTGAATTGTTGCGATAGGCTCGCCAGGTCCACCTTCAGGGACGAGCTTGTGAACTGGAAATATCAGAACGGCGCTCTTTCTCCCAACTTCGTCGACGTTGCGGTTCAATGCAATGGAGCTGCCGAGAACCTCAGCGTCTGCGCTGCCAAGGCATCTATGATGAACTTGTGGAGGTGGAAAGGCCAACTTTCGCGACACGTTTGCGATCGAAAACATATCAACACCACGCTTCACAAAAATATGGCCGTGGGAACCACGAAGCAGACGCGTGGTTCCTTCCAGCAGGTTGTAAAGCGAGCAGCAAACCGATTGCGATATCTCGGAAGATACGAGCACCTTTGAATCTCCTATTTTCTTACATGTAGCAGAGACAGTGCGACACCCTCGTATTTGCTTCCGCGTCGCCGTCAAAGGTGAGAGAGACTTTGATAGCTGCAACTTGGAGGGGCCTTGTCTACTCCCACCTCCAATGCCCTCGACGCCGTCGGCGTTCCGTGAAAAAGAAGACAGAACTGGGTCGGACTGTGATTGCTGATCGACGCGAGACAATTCGCCTGCTGCCACGCGCAGGCGCTTTATAAGCGGTTCCAGCTCATCCGCGCGCAAGCTTCCATTTGCTGCGAGCAGCCGATCAATTATATTTGCCACCAGGCGAATTTCCTCCTTGATATTCTCCATTCCACTGTAGTTTTGTTTCTGCGCGGAGCTCGTCAGGAAGAGTGAATGCTCATGCTATGCAGCCACGGAGCAACGTTGAGAGTGGTTCTCTTCGCGGTGCTTTGCAAGCAAAAAGAAACAAAAACGCGAGATTTGAAGTAAGTCGACTTTTGTTGTTGGCACGCGTCATGCACTGTGTCCCCTGATGGACAGCATCAGCAACATTTTCTCTCGTTTTTACTGATTGGAGTCATTGCCTCTTTTGTTGGCTTTCTTTCGAAACAGAAAGAGCGTAACGATATTCATGTCAACGACTTGGTTGAAGCCTGAATTAGTGCGCATCTAGTGTCTTCATAAATGAATAGGAGACACGGACAATCATCACCGCAGACAACCACTGCTACATAGATCAGAAGTTGCTACTTCATGTAAAGCACAACAGCTTGCCTACAACAAACTCCGGCGGCTCGCGAGCATTTCTGACGACACGAAACTTCGTACATCAACGAGAACGGGAAACGGAATACACTGACTTCTTTGTTCAAATTCCTTACAGCGTGAAGAAAAGCCTCAAATCGCATTGCCGTGACAGAATGGTGATGCGCGCTGCCTCCTGTCAACTGAACTCTCTACTTGTACTCCCATGGAGGAAAAGGCCAGTCATATAACGTAAGAACAAGAAAGGGGGAAAACCCACACTCACAGAACATAGGGCCAGTATATAGAGAGCACTCGCTGTGCTGAGCTGGTGCATGAGAACATATATATATATATATATATATATATATATAGTGGTCGAAGAAAAAACAAAAGAGCTTCATATCTTCAAGCCGTCAAGCAAAACATAGCAATGAAATCAAAACAGGGAAACACAATTAGCGACTTCGCACAATATGACACAACAGCGCAACACCAAAGGCAACGAACGGTTGAAAAAAGTTGTTCAGCCAAGCAGAGCAATATGACTTAGCACTTGAAAAATGGCGGCTTGAATTCGACCACGATAATAGTCATGTTGTCGGTACCGGCCTTCACCGAGTTCGATTGGGCAAGGCAGCGATCAAGAACCTGCTCACAGACAAGGCTAATATCTACCGCAACATGGTGCCCGTTCTTGTCAATGTCACTGTTTTGAATCAGCGTTTTCACAAGGTCACAGCATTCTTCATTGGACAGCACATCCCATATGCCATCGCATCCGATTACTATGAACTCATCGTCACTTCGTGACGGTGTTACCGTGATATCGGGACAGGCAGTGACGGCCTGATCCACCCAGCTCTTCGCAGCGCAAGATTTGAAGTCGACATCGCCCAAGGCCCGACTGACAGCCAGCGTCATGTTGACCCGACCGTTTTCTACATGGCACCCAGCAGCAACGATTCTCGCCTCCTCGGCAGGGACCGAGGGTTTGTGGTCTACACTGAGGGGAACAACCTTGCCACCGCGATATAGCACGGCGCGGCTATCGCCGGCGTTTGCGCAAACGATTTGCTGATCGGCCAAATAAACACAGTTTGCCGTGGTGCCGCTGGACACAAACTTCTTGCAAATTTGCTTGTCGATTTCTTGGAAAGAAACCTCAAACGCCTTCGCTACGTCATCCTTGTATATAGCAATATTCTTGAGCAACTCATCCAGCATGTGTGCCCTACAGTAGCGTGACGCCTCATCTGATTGGTGGCCGTCGAAAACGCCGAAGAAAGCCTGGTCCTTGCTACCATTTAGATTCAGCTGCGCTACATGAGCGTCCTCCATCGACTTTCTCCACCCCTGCATACTGCAGCATCCCACTCGCAGGTGTGACGTCTCGAACACAGTCGAGAATTTCTGAGTCTCCGGCTTCGCGAGCATATCACCCATTTTTTGATGTCGGCAAAGAGCGAGTACTGATTGTGTCAAGGTTGCGTGTCATGTGGATATACAACAAGTGACACACACACACCTCTACTTGTAAGTGTGATCAGGCCGATATATAAAGGGGTGGTAGCAAAGAGAGCAAAAGCGAGACAGCAAGTAAGAGCAAATATATATATATACATATATATATATCATGGAAAGCACATTCGCCGGAACGAAAAGAAAGAGACCGCACAGTGCAGAACGGACTGGTGGGAAATTCATGCTCTTTCAGTACAGTTTTTTTTTACAATCGAATCTAGCCGAAAGTCCAACTCGGGATAACAAACGGCGAATCAGGGCTCACAACCCGACATTCGCAACGACAAAGTCCTCCAGATGACAGTAGCTACAGCAGCACTACCATGATAGAGGCGAAAGCAAAAACAAACGGAAAGCAACATACTGCCTAAAAAGTCCAGTATGTCTGTGTTGCCGAGCAACAAACCTATACCACTCAACAAGCATACCGGTAAACAGCCTACAGGCAGGCACTTACTTTGAAATTTTTCAGTGAGAACACCGACATAGAAGCAGTCAAAGAACCTTAATCAGCGCAATTTTCTGCGCAGCTGCTTGCTCTTGTCGTTCTTGGGTTGTGCCTTCTTTGTGCGAAGCAGTCGTGGGGCGGGCACGATTGGTCGCAGGACAGGTACGTGCTTTAGCGACTTCTTGAGTTCCTCTTGCACCGACTCTCGGCGCCACTGCAGAGAGGGCGCTGCCTTCATCTCTGGAGGCAGTAAAACAATTCGTATTTTTGAGCCGGGAACAGTAACTCGCTCGTAAAACCCGAAAGTAGAATCTTTTGCCTGATGCCGAACTTCAACCAGCTCAATGTTTCCTCGTGAAATGTCGAAAGCTGCCAGTGTTCCTTTGTACACATCACCCTCAACGGTTTCGACCGTCACCCTCGAGTGCAGGGCCTCAAAAACTAAAGAAGAAGGAATATCCTTCGTGGCGTTTGAAGTGTCTGGCATTCTGGCAGCGGTGACCAGGCGGACTTCCTGGCAGTCGAAAAGGTACAGAAAAATTTGCGAAGGAGAAAAAAGTGTGCGGCATACGAAGTGTGAGAAAAACTGCGCCCCCTAGCATCTAGAAGACCGCATTTGTGAGGCGATCGACTTCTTCACCCAAAGGCTGAAGGAGAGAGAAGGCGGATACCTAAAGCACTGAGCGCCTCGCTGCTGAGAATTGTGCTGCGTGTGCTCTGCAAGAGTCATGTGCGCGTTACAGAACCCTCTCGGCCAGATTTTTTTTTCTTTCCTTTTGAGGGTAGAAGTCTCTGCCCATCACTCCGCACCACCGTTTGAAAGCTGAACCCTCGTGGCTCCATTCTGGATCACGTAGAACCGCAGCGAAGCTGATAGAGGAGTAGCACGTAAGCACAAACGAGGGCTATGTAAAGGCGAAAGGGCCCCTTATTTACGTCGCGGCGAAGGGGCAAATGCGATCAGCACAATGGTAAAGCAACCCTTGCACAGCCCTCGCCAACAGAAACAGACGCATGCAGACAACTTGGGGGGGGGGGGGAGAACCCGCGGCCCGAGAGGGGGGATGGCAGATCGCACAAGGTTGCACAGCGCAAAGTCGAGGCGTCGGGTGGTTTGGGTGAGGGTGTGATACCGATTGCACCGAGAAAAGAGATAAGACCCCAGCGAGCTTGCAGCGAATAGTCTTCCCTGTCCTTGCAGAGCGCGGGCTTCGCCTTTCTGCTGTTGGCAGCTCATCCCTTGTACATTCTCGCCCCATCACTTGTGAGAAGGGGTAGTGCTTTTCTGATAAACAAAGAAAGTCTACGCCTAAGAGGCTTCGCCCTCTGAAGCGCTCAAAAGCATCAGAATCACTGATCTTACTTCCACAGCGGACTGCACGTTGAATTTCAACGGAGCAAGAGTCGTTGCAGTGCATGCCACTTCCGATTACCTGTTTCCCAGCAACGTTTCAACTCCCGTGCTTCTCTCTCGTCTTACCTTGGTGTCTTCGGGTGAAATATACTTGCGCACAACACATCTGGCAAAAGCCACTACGAGGTAGCAAAAAGGGATTAGTTCGCTGGCACAGTGCTGGCTGCCTCAGAATGAGCTTGTTTGACATCTCAGCAAGCTTTTCTGACAGCAGCAGTCAGTCGGACAATAGCAGCAAGGTGGATGACCGGATCAAGCTTACGTACGCTGAAACAGTGGTTTCTTTGGCAACTGCTGTTGGCCTCGTGATCATTGTTTTGCTGGATCTTCTCTATAGAAGCACCTCCCGTCATGCAATGCTTCTCAGAGTTCAACGCGAAACGCGTTTTGACGGCGCCTATATTCTTGGCAAACCAGAAGGAAACCGTGCGCGAATCATTTTGGAAAATGGGTTGAAGACACATGAGTTTCGTATCCGCCACCCTCCTCAGTACTCAAGAGTGGTTCCCGCTGTCGTCTCGGATTCGCGCGACGCAAAGCAGGACTGTGTTGAGATGCTTAGCAAAGTACGTTCAATACTATCTAAGTCGTACGGAAGATGCGCGGAATTGATGTCCATGCGCTGCTGCCTTGCTTGTGTCACAGGCGCTCTTCCAGGTGAGCAGTCGGAGCGGTTTCTTCGAATATATGAAAGGGTCATGTTTTGCTCACACCGGGTGAACGGAGACGAGAAGCTTGTGACATCAGATGATATACGCTACATGCATGCCTTCTACTATAATAATGTACTCAAAGTTCTGCAATGATCCAAGTGAGCATCTGCTTTTTCAGCTCAATTACGTTTTCTTTTGTTGCTGTTGTTCCTTTCTGTCTTTTTTTTGCCGTCTGTTTCTCAAGCGCTGCTGCTAGGGAGACCGTTAGATGAAGCGACTCACCGTTATCTTCTTACAAACGGAGAGTGAATTCTACAAGAGAAAAGAGGAAAAGTGCGCAGAGTGCAGTCGCTGTTGCTGTTTGTCTACCTACAAAATTCATCTGCGTACTTTGGTATATGTGATTCACATTTTCTGGACGCAAGCTGCGAAAGAAAACTTGAAGTGGCTCTAAGAGCGAACAAGTGTTTTGCCTGCTTTACACCAATAGGGTCTCGTTTTGCGGCAGAGTCCTCACACTCTCGTGTGTGATGTTCTGAGTCTGCAGCTGGTGTGAGAGCTAGAAAAGGATACGCAGGAGTAAAAAACCAGTGCCGCAGTTGTATTGCTGTGAGCCTCCAGTGATGTTAGTGCGCACTATGGGGTTTATTCCTGTCCGCAATATAAGACAACACTTCTCATCTGCTAATTTTCAAGTTTCAACTTTCGTGTATGCCTCTTTTTCCGATTTCCGCCCTTTTATCCGGAATAGCGAACTACTAATTTTCGGCATAGAACAAAAAAGCACTATTTACTACTCAATTATTCACGAGGAAAAACAACATTTTCAGGAAAAAAAGGCCAAAAAACAATGGCAGTCACTATCAAACTTGCGAATGGCAGTCAACATACAGTTGAGGTGCCAGATTTCAGCATCACAGTTGCAGAGTTTAAAAAGCAAATAGCGGAAACGCTAGAAATCCCAGCCAGTGAGCAGCGCATCATTATGCGAGGAAAAGTGTTGAAGGATGATGGTGTGCTTTCAGCAATCGGCATGGAGGACGGCAACGTTATACACGTCGTGCGGAGCAAGAAGATTGTAGCTGCGCCCTCATCGACGAATGCTTCAAGCACCCTGGCTGCCAGCGATCCTACTTCGTCGCCGAATGTACAGCCGTCCACTACCACACCCGCCCAACCTGTACCGTCACCGGCTGCTGCAAATCCATATGCAGCTCTGATGAGCAACTTTGGTGCACCGCAAACACAGCAGCCTGTTCCCGGTGCTGCTGGGTTCCCGGCAGCAGGGAACCCTTTTGCAGGCATGGGGATGGGAATGGGCATGGGAGGTGGAATGGGGGGAGCTGTCAATCCCACACCACAGCAGGCTATGGAACTGATGCAGAATCCGATGATGCAGCAAATGATGCAACAGGCACTCAACAACCCCCAGTTTATGCAGTACATTATTCAAAACTCTCCCCAGCTGGCGGGCCTGCCGCAGGACCAACAACAGGCTATTATTGAAATGATGCGAAATCCGTACATGATGCAGCAGGCAATGGCAATGATGGGAGGCTTAGGAGGTGCTGGCGGTGTGCCACCGGCAACTTCGCAGGCTGCTTTGACTCCAGCCGTAGGAGCTGGGCTCAACCCTCCAATGTTTGCACCTCTTGCTCCACAAGGTAATCCACGGGAGGTTTATCGCGAGCAACTGCAGCTGCTGCGAGATATGGGATTTCCCAATGAGGAAGCGAACATTGCTGCTCTTCAGCAGGCTCAGGGCAATCTTCAGTTTGCATTGGAGCGGCTTCTTGGTGCATGATATAATGTGCTTTGCTTCGACTTGCTTTTTTTTTTCGCTACTCTTACTCGTGCTTTCGATCTTGAGAACTGATCGTGACAAGGGAAAGCCCTTGTGCTTTACGAGGTAAGAGTGCGTTTCTTGGTGCTGGTGGGCCGATTTTAGTGAGTTTACGGTACAGAGGATACTCTATGAACCCAAACGCTAGCCGAAAAGACGGCGGATGCAACTGGCAGCAGCAATTTGACAGGGGCTCTACTCGTGCAAGTGACACTAAAGAAAAGGCAGAGGATGCCGTTTTGCTTGGGTTAAACGGCAAGCACAAGAAGTGAACAAGTACATGCTCTCAGACACTTCTAAATGAAAATCAGCTACTCTCCTTTATTTTTTTTTTCGCATCTTCTTTTTTCTCTTTTGTTCCGGATCTTGTGTTCTTCCGCTCAGAAGTAACAACGCTTCATAGTGAAGGCGTGCATTTGCCAAGTGTGAAACTTTTTTTTATCGGCTCACGATCTAGAACTTGTCGGAAAAAAAGGTGTTCTGACAAAAAAAAGCATACACACACTTACACAAATATTTTTTCCCGCTTTAGCGCCTCTGCTGTTGCACTTTTCCGGCCCTTTCTCCGCGCTACAACACACACACACACACACACACACACACACACACACACACAGATACAGGTGCCGAAAGCACTAGTTTCTGGTGCCTGCTCTTTTGTTGTTTGTAAGGAAAGGCGACGAAGGAAATCCCTCCTTTCTTTTGAAGGTTGCGGAGCCTCTGCTGTGAACAAAGTTTCTCCCTGCGGCATTACAAATGTCTTCGTTTGGCCGTGTTACCGCCCGCAGCGGCGACGCTGGGACCCGTGACAGTCTTGACCGGTACAATCGCTTGGATGTTTTGGGAGAGGGAACGTACGGTGTTGTGTATCGTGCGGTCGACAAAATCACTGGGCAGTACGTTGCTCTCAAGAAAGTGCGACTCGATCGCACTGAGGAGGGCATTCCGCAGACTGCGCTGCGCGAGGTGTCGATTCTACAAGAGTTCGACCACCCCAACATTGTGAACTTGCTTGATGTCATTTGCTCGGACGGGAAGCTCTACCTTGTCTTCGAGTATGTGGAGGCCGACCTGAAAAAGGCGATTGAAAAGCAAGAGGGTGGCTACTCTGGAATGGATCTGAAGCGGCTTATTTATCAGCTTTTAGACGGCCTTTACTTTTGCCACCGCCATCGCATCATCCACCGTGATCTGAAGCCAGCCAACATCCTCCTGACATCAGGGAACGTCCTTAAATTGGCTGATTTCGGTCTCGCCCGTGCGTTCCAAGTGCCCATGCACACCTACACGCACGAGGTGGTTACGCTGTGGTACCGTGCCCCTGAGATTCTCCTCGGTGAGAAGCACTACACTCCTGCCGTGGATATGTGGAGTGTCGGCTGTATTTTCGCTGAGCTAACGCGCCGAAAGGTTCTTTTCCGCGGCGATAGCGAAATCGGGCAGTTGTTTGAGATTTTTCAAGTGCTGGGGACGCCGACGGACACCGAGGGGTCCTGGCCTGGTGTATCGCGGCTGCCCGACTACCGCGACGTATTTCCCAAGTGGACTGCAAAGCGGCTGGGGCAGGTACTACCAGAACTTCATCCGGACGCTATTGATCTTCTCTCCAAGATGCTCAAGTACGATCCGCGGGAGCGCATATCAGCAAAGGAGGCCCTCCAGCACCCGTGGTTCAGTGACCTTCGCTGGTAGAGTGAAAAGGGCATGACTGAATACAGTCTGCTGACGCATTGGACGATGGAGGATTTGTTTCTCTGGAGGTGCTTTGTTAAGGAAGCTCCTGCTTGCTTTTCTTGACCCTTACTTAGACTTGATGTTTTCAGTTTTTCCTATTTTGACTCTCCACGCTTTAGATCTTTCTCCTACACATGCATACATACACTTTCTCTCTCGCTCTTCCACAGCGGCATTACCACCGTGCCCTTGCCTTTTCCACTATCTGGGTTTGTTTCAGTTGCGAAACAGATTTGATCGTGTCTTTTTTTTTCGTTCTAGCTCAGATCTTCGTCCCTTACTTGTACTATGAACTGTCGCAAAAAGGTGCCTAATATGCAGCAACTTTACATACAGATCGGGTTTCTCGTAGAACGTGACCTCTTTCGCTGCTTTTTGCCTTCGAGTAGAGACTTCAGCTTCTTTCTCATAAAGGCATGGTCTGGCCTGGGCGTGCATGCTGGGGAAGAAGTGGGAGTTTCCTTATAGGCATTGACAGCTGCAACGTCTCTATGAGAGACGAAGGCAGCACTAAGAAAGAATGCGATCCGGCGTCGCGCTACTTGGACCTCCGCTCTCAATGCTTTGCAAATATACATATACTTTTCGTATGCCTCCCCTTTTCTGCCTGTCGTTTCACCACAGCTGTGTCGCAACCCGTGGTTTTGCACGCATATTTTAGCTGCTGCCCTTGCGTTTTCTGTCACCATCAGTTCCAATATGGCGGCGACCAGCTATGATCGCGACGCTGCCGTGAAGGTGGCGGAAGAAAACTACAGTCTCCGGAAGAGGCTTGCACGGATGGAGTGGGAGGAGGAGAAGCAGAGGCGGGCGGTGGATTATGAATCTCGCTTTGAGGGGGCTGTGGACACAAGCGCCAACGATAGGATGCGGAGCCGGAACAGCGCGCTCCAGGATGAAATTGCAGGACTGGAGAGCCAGCTGAAGGAGCTGCAGATGATCAATGTCACCGACCTGCAGCACGAGTACACTCGTCTAGACAACCGCCGTGCATACCTCCTGAATGAAATTGCCGGCCTCCGACGCATTCTTGCCAATCAGAGCAAAGAGGTGAAGCGTGCCACCCGGAGCGTCAACAGTCAACACGAGCTCCGTCGCCAAAACAACGAGCAGCATGCTGCATCTATCGAGGATATCCAAATGTTCAGAAGGAAGAGGGAGTCACTAGCCGAAGAAACTCAACACCTGATCGCAAAGGAGCGCCAGCTAATGTCAGAACTGGAGACGCTTCCTGTGCCAGGTGAAGATGAGGAGTTTGTGGCTAGCCGCCTGAGGGAGGATAACGAGAAGAAGGACCATACGATTGCGCAGCTGGAGGCGACCCTAAAAGAGAAGCAGATGAAGGCAGGCGCCCAACTCCCTGAGGCGAACTCCGCCGTTGACATTCAGCACCTGCGAGAGGAGTACGTCCGGTTGAACGACCAGCTGAAGCGCATCAAGCAGTAATGCCGGGTACGCCGATGGGTGGCGGAGCTGTCCAACCTTCGCACGCCAAATCGGACTGCAGTTTTTCGTTCTGCCATGGTAATTTTTTTTTTTTTTGCGTTTTTGCTGTCACGTGCGGGTGGCGGTACAGGACATACTTCCCGCTCTATGTCTCCGCCAACTGCTTTGTAAAGGTTGTTGCTTTTGACGCCCCTCTCTTTCGACGTGCGGGGCTGGCGCGAGTGTGTGTTGTTGCAGAGTATGTACCGTACGTCTTGGCCCTCCTTTTCTTATTTTCTCGTTCTTGACTGCGAAGCTTCTGGTGACGAGCCTTGGGCTCGTCGTGTGTTTCGTGACGCGGATGTTCCGTGAGTGACATGTACATGTAGTTTAGAACGGCACTGCTCAGGGTGCAGCAGCAAAGCGAAAAGAAAGACGAATAGAAAGCCGAATAGAAAACAAGGATGACTGTACCACAGCGACAGGCGGTTGAAGTGTGTAGGCAGCACGACTCTGCGGAGACAATGGGCTGCGTTGGAGGTAGGAAAACAAGCAGAGCATCTAACGCTGTCCTGTGTGCACCGAGAAAAGGCTGTGCTTCCTCTCAGAAAAGTATGTAAAAGACACTGAGATGAAGCAGTACAACGCACGACGACACCCGGCAGCTTTCTCTTCATGTTGTTCCACTTATTCGATGAACTCCTCCCGCGTTGGCTGTCTTTTTCGCTTCGATACGCATCTGTTCCGTGGTTGCTCTCCCGCTTCGGGTGGTGTTGTCCGCACTCCACTATCGAGACTCCATATGCAGCGTACTTACTTTTTTCTCACCTACGGTTCTTCTCCGCGTCCTTTTTCAGGGGAGCGCGCAAGGGCTTTTTGTTCTCTAATTCTGCACCTTCCCGTGACAGGACAATGCGCAGAAGCGGCCTGGCCTACATGCTGCGCAGCAGCGTTCCGCTGCTCGCAACACCCGCTTTCCTCGCGAATGTGAAGCACATGCGCAACATTGGTATCAGCGCCCACATTGATAGCGGCAAAACGACGCTGAGTGAGCGCATTCTCTTCTACTCCGGTCGCATCGGAAAGATCCACGAGGTGAAGGGCGGCACCGAGGTCGGCGCTACAATGGACTCCATGGAGCTGGAGAAAGAGCGTGGCATCACTATTCGCTCCGCCGCGACGCAGTGCTGCTGGAAGAACAGCACCATCAACATAATCGACACACCCGGTCACGTCGACTTCACCATCGAAGTGGAGCGCGCCCTTCGCGTGCTGGACGGTGCTATCTTGCTCATGTGCGCCGTTGGCGGTGTGCAGAGTCAGACGCTGACGGTGGATCGCCAGATGAAGCGGTACGGGGTACCGCGCATCTGCTTCATAAACAAGCTCGATCGCGACAACGCGAACCCACAGCGGGCAGTAAAGCAAGCGCAGGAGCGTCTGGGTATCAACGCCGTCTTCATCCAGCTGAACATGGGTACTGCACAGGACTTCGAAGGCGTCGTCGACCTCATCGAGGAGAAGGCGGTCTACTTTGATGGCCCTTTCGGTGAGGCCATCCGCTACGAACCGGTGCCGAGCTACATCAAGGAGGACGTGGTTGCCGCGCGCAAGGAGCTCGTGAGCCGCCTAGCAGAGTGCGACGAGGAGATGGAGTTCATCTTTCTTAATGACCAGGAGCCGACAGTCGAGCAGATCCACTCTGCCATTCGCCGCGCTACCATCGCCAACAAGTTTGTGCCCGTGATGGTCGGCTCGGCGTACCGAAACAAGGGTGTGCAGCTGCTCCTGGACGCGGTGGAGCGCTACCTGCCGTCGCCAGTGGAGCGCCACAACTCCGGCTATCAGGTGAGGCGTGTGAAAGACGAGGACGGCAACGTGTCGAACGTGAAGGAAGGTGAGGTGGCGTTGATGACGGATGACGAGAAGCCGCTGGTGGCCCTCGTTTTCAAGATCGAGGAAACAAAGAAGTCGGGGCTGTCCAACTACGTGCGGGTGTACCAGGGGAAGATGCGCAAGGAGCACCTGATGAATATCCGCACCGGCAAGAACTTCTTGCCGCCGAAGCTTGTGCGCATGCACGCGGACAGCGCCGAGGTTGTGGACGAGGTGCGCGCTGGCGACATCTGTGCCATTCAGGGTGAGGTGGATGCGTCCTCGGGTGATACCCTCATGAAGTCCGGACCGCAGTCTGGTTCGCAGCTCTTCTCGTGCGAGGACATGTACGTCCCGCCGCGCGTCATCTCTGCCTCACTCAAGACGAAGGATGACAAGGAGCAGTCCAGGGTGCGGGAGCGCATGCTCGCCTTCATGCGAGAAGACCCCACCTTTGTGTATTACCGCAACTCGGAGACGAACGAGGACATTGTGGAGGGCATGGGTGAGCTGCACCTCGATATTTACGTGGAGCGGCTGAAGCGGGAGTACGGACTGCACGTGGAGCTCGGCAAGCCAACGGTCAACTACCGCGAGATTATCACGGAGCGGCAGGAGTTCGACTTTGTCTTCAAGCGGCAAAGCGGCGGTGCGGGTCAGTGGGCGCACCTGAAGGGTTATGTCGAGCCGCTTCCGATCGATATGTCGGTCGAGAAGGGCGTCAAGAACAAAGCGACGACACGATGCTCGAACGGTGACATCCGCGAGTCGCTGCAGAAGACGGTGGTGAAGCACCTGGAGCGCAAAATTTTTGTAAAGGGCGAGCTGATGCACGCGCCTGTCTGGGGCGTGCACTTTCACTTGAATGGTGGCGCCATGCACGAGGTGGACTCGAACGATCAGGCCTTCAAGAACGCAACCCAGGAGCTGTGGGAAACCCTGCTACCGAAGCTGAAGCCGACGCTTGTGGAGCCGTTCATGGATGTGGAGATGACAGTGCCTGCGGCGAACATGACTGATGTGGCGACCGAGTTCTCGAAGCGAGAGGGCGTGGTGACCGAGACCGCTGTAGATGGCCCTGATGCAGTGATCCGCGGGGAGACAGCCCTGGACACCATGTTCGGCTTTATTTCCGACCTGCGACGACTCACAAAGGGCCAGGGCGACTTCAGCATGCAGTTTAAGGAATATCGGCCGATGCAGCAGTACAAGGCCCAAATGCGAATGGATGAACGCAACAGCGATCTTGGGCGCAAGCCGTTCAAGCTTTCGGACTAGGGTGCTCCACCCTCCACCCCTCACCACTGGGAGGCTCGCTGGGGGGCACATTCACAGATGCTCTACGGCTTTTTTGTACCTCCTTCTCGTGTCTTGTGGAATCGCGCACAGAAACGCTTCTTGACTCACTGGCGTTACTTTTGTTTCCGTTTTTGTGCTGCCGATGGCTTGTGTTTATATTTTGCCGTTGTGTCCGTGCATGCGCCTAGATAGTGGCGCACGCACACCTCTTCACAGTAGCCTCTCTGTCGTTGGCTCTCGTTTCTTGAGAAAGAAAAAAAAAGAAGCGTGTTAGTGTCGCGGGGGGAACGCATGGTGGACGGAATGGCGAAGCACTCCGCTTGCGCACGTCCGTATGTGTATGTGCTTGTCGGTCGCTAGGGGTGACGCTAGTTGACAACTGTGTGCGCATCTCCGACATGTTCTCACCACGTAGATACGTTGGCGTTTTACAGATCATTTTTTTTTAAATCTTCTCCGTTCTGTGTCTCCACTCACCCGAACTTAGCTAACGAAGATGGAAAAGAAAAACACCAAACGAAAACCCGCACCGCAAGCCTTGATACTTGATGGGAGCCACAAAACAAAACGAAAGGAGGAAAGCAGGCAAACAAAACAGCATGGAATGCCGTCGCACACGCACGCTGACAGAGGCATGTGGCTGCATACGTTCGCACGGCATTCTGAGGCAGCGGCCTCGACTGTGGGCAAGGGTGAGAATTTGGACGGCGAAGCACCTTCCTGCGGTAGACGGCGCGTGGCCCCACCACGTGAGTGAGTGAGCCAGTCGACCGCTCAAAACGACTTATGGTGTGGACGGGCGGCGTGTCGACATGGGGGACCCCTCCACGAGCGTCAATCACGTTTTCCCTACTGGCCTGCACGTCGAGCAATCCTTCCACACCGTCAACCACCCATACAAGCCCAAACACACATGCAGGACAACGACAGGATTGCAAGACCCCTCATGCCCTTCTCCTCTTGCTTTATCTGCCTCGCTGTTTTCTCTTTTTCTCTTTGGTATCTTCAACTGTTGATACGCATTTGGATTCTTACGTGTGACGGCTGTGGCGCCACACACACACACACACACACGCACGCACACACACACACACACACACGCACGCACACACACACACACACACACACACACACACACACACACACACACACACACACAGGCCAGCAATACGCCTTGTTCGTGTTTCCTGAGAGCTGCTTTTTTTTTGTTACCATTTGTGGTATTCTTTTTCTCTCTTTTTTTTCTCCGTTTCTCCCTCGCGGTTGTGCCTCCCTCTGGGTGCGCGTCTCTTTATCGCTGCCCTACTCTCCCTTGCTGAGGAAAACAAAGCGAACGAAACGCGAAAAGCTGTGTAGACTGGCCCTTCTCTGGCGGCACTGCCAATACGTGGGCGTAGGCGTTCGGCTCTGATATGTTGGGCGTTCGTGTGCTGTGCGCAGGTTTACAGGCATATGTGTGGGTAGCAGACCCACTACTCTCCCTTTTAGCGTAACTTTTTCTTTCGCGTTTATTCTCTCCCGCCGATTCGCTCTCGAGCAACAAACCCTGCAACGTCGCAGGGCGGCAAAAAAAAAACAAAGGAAGCTTGCACATCTGCCAGTGCTGGGGCGTTGATTGTGTGCATCCTACGCTATAGAAGAAGACGGTGACGCCGGTTCAGTGAACGCCACAAGCTCTCCGTTCTCGATGGGGTGCGGATCCTCTTCTCACGTTCATGGCCGACGCGCCTACCACGGCGTGGCGGTGCGGACTCACTCGTACAGTGGCGGGGCCGAAAGCTCAGTTCGTAGTTCGACACCCGGGTCTCTTGAGCGCATGGATCGAGGCCAGCACAGTAAGGCCGCTGACAGAGGTTTGAATGACAACTTCCACTTTGGCATGAATGAGGTTCTTCAGCGGAAAATGCGACGTGGCCGCTTGCAGGAGTGGCACCGCACCGCTGCCGCTGGCGCGCGCCAGGCGCACCGGGGCTCCCATCGAATGCCTCGCCATGGCTACCTCACGGACTTCGGCACACATCGTGTGGCCATGGTGGACGAGTTGTCTCGCTGCGTGGCATCTGTCAGCGACAAAAGCTTGGTCGAGTGCTTCACAAATTCCGCTTCCGAAACTCCGCTGAGCTTGTTGAAGACGAGCTGCAGCGCCGTCCACGCGAATCACCCGAGTACTCACTTCGATCTACAGGCTCCGCTGTGCCTCTCTGAAGGATCTCTGGCCCGTGCCTCAGTTATCGACCTTGGTGGGCGGTCCTCGCGCTCTTTCCTGCAGGGTATGCCGTCTTGCTCCGCAACGCCTTCCTGTAGCAAAGCGCGTCGGTTTCAGAGCTACTCACCACACCCCTGCAATTGTGGCCACGCTCACCGTGCGAAGTTGGTGCTCTTTGCGGTCCAGGCTGACATCCTGCTTTCTTGCTCCACGAAGGACCGCCACATGACTGCGTACCACATCTCGCTCGGCGTGGAGGTGGGCCGGCTGGTGGGCCACGATGACCTGATTCTTGGTGGACCAGCGAACCCGTACGACACGCTGGTGGCCACTACGTCGCGTGACTGCACCGCTATCTTGTGAGATCTGCCGTCGTGTAAGCAGCGTCGCTCTTTGACTCACCCGCAGCTCGTGCACGCCTGCCGCTTTTCTTCATCAGGCACCGAGCTGCCCACGGCATGCGCAGGCGGGCTGTGCCGAATCTGGACCTCGTCCGCCTCCGCCATAGTCAACATACTTGTGCCCTCCGACACCGGCTTCAGCGGCGCTCTCAGTTCTCTTGCCTACTCCCTCGGTGACAAGGTACTTCTGGCTGGGGGCTCGGCGCGCAACATGTACGTGTGGGATTGCGAGAGCTTTAGTGCACCAGGTGCTGTTTTCCGGCAGCACCGAAGTGCCGTGCTGTCTGTCGACGCTTCCCATACTCATCAGGACATCGTGATGACGGCGGAGGAGGCGACACTGCTCGTGTGGAACTGCGCGACGCTGGAGGTTCTTCAGCGAATCAACGCCAGCTTCTGCGACTCTCAGGCGCCCTGGCCACGGGACGGGGCCCTGATAGCATCAGAGACGTCTGTGAAGCGGACCACCTTTCCGCATGAGTTGTACTGGACTGCAGCGCAATTGATGGACTCGCGCTTTGGTCTCTTCTTGGTGGCGGCTACCAGCGACAAGCGCCTCTGCCTCTTCGACTTGGTCGCCACACACACAAGACGCTCCGCCGACGACATTCAGACTCGACCCACTGACGCCGCGGTACGAGTGCAGCCAAACGCTCTATCAGAGATGCTGTCGCTCTCTCTTAGATCCTCCGTAAGCAGTATGGACAGCGGACCGCCTAACCGCGTTGTGTTCGGTGACACCTGCGGCAATCGCTACATTTTTGAAGTTTAATTGAAAGGCCTTTATAGCTTTTTTTTTTTGTGGAGTTAGAGGGGGGAGGTTGACGTGCTCACAAGCGCTTGACCGTGCTTATCTGTGTTTTTTTTTTACACCTGAGGGGTTCTGACGGGGATGGGAAGCGCACATGCAAAGGCAAAAGAATCGATTCCGTTTTTTTTTCGGGCGATTGCAACAAGAGACGCTTGTTCGCTCTCCCCATCCAATTCAAAATTTCTTTTTTTTTTTGTTGTGCTCCTTCTTCTCCCTCTTCCTATTTCTGCTCTGTACTTTTTTTTTTTGCCTTCCTCGTGCGCCGCTGCGTCTCTTTTTTTTTTTCATTTTTATGCGTTTTCCCTTTTGGCCCACGTCCTCTGCGTGTTGTTGCCTGCTCACATGTTTGTATATGTATATACTGCGTCTCTCTCTTTCTATGTGTGTGTGTGTGTGTGTGTGCCCTTCTCCCTTTCCCTTTGCGTTTCCTTACCGGCTTGTTTGCTTGAGGCTCGCTCTCGCTCTCTGGGCGCATGTCTTCAGTTCTTCCCTGCGCTTCTTTTGCTTGGTCACGTTCATGTTTCCAAAGAACACCATCTCTCTCTTCTCTGTTTTTTCTTTTTGGTTTTTTGGGTTTTCCGTTTCTCGATCGTTTTTTTTTTCCTCAACTGTGCGTGAACCACAGACGCATTGAGGCTGTTGCGGAAACCCCAGCTGCAGGGGTCGAACTTGCACATGTCCGATGAGGCTTGTTGTGCACAGCACTCTCTTCTCGACGAGGAAGAGAGGGGTGGAAAGAATACACTCCTCCCTCATTCCCGGGTCGTCCGGCAGCAACCTTTTTCGTAGTGATTTTGCGCGTTCTTATTCTATGCCAGTGTCTTCTCTCTCTCTGTTTTTTTTTTATGTTTTGTGTAACCCTGGACTTTGACGCTAAAACGGTCGCGCTCTTTGGCAGCGTTGCTGGCTTAGCGTAAGTGGACACAAACACCCTTTCGCATAGGCACTCGCCCACGCTGGCGTGTACAGATGCAAGTATGCCTCTGCATATGCACACGTTACGTGGCTGTGCTGTTTTAGCATGCCTCTTTCTTTGATGACTTTGCGTGCTCCTGTATGTGTGTGCGAGCCAGCACAAGTGAAGGGCTTCTGATCATTGTTGCGTTACTACGTCAAGAGCGGTAAAGCCTGACTCTACACTTAGACCCACGCACCCCTCCCTTTCACCGCCCTACCTGCTCTCACACATCTGCGAGCACATTGTCCCATGTATTGATTGTTATCTTCGCTGTTGTCACTGATGCGTCTTTCTCAGCTTTCGCCTATGTCTTTCTCTCTTTCTCGGTCACGGCTGTGCTCTTGCAGCTCTCTCTGCTCACGTGCCACGCTGTTTCTTTTTTTTTTTTTTGCTCTGAAGCCCTTCTGTTTTTCACGTGTGGCGATTGATGAGGAGTTTAGTGTGTGTCTGTCGCTCTCTTTTTCCTTCTCGTTCATGATGTCTGTCGTGCTCTTGAATGTATGTGTTTGTGTGTGCGTTTATGCGTGTGTATGTGTGTCGTGCTCGATACGCCTCTTCCATCTTCGCCTCCTCCCTGCTCTGGCTCCACTTCTCTCTTCTCTCTTTATACATGACCGGAGAGAGAGAGAGAAGAAGGCGATACAAAGTGCGGCAGCGAGAAAAGCACGACGCCCTGACCTTTTTTTTCTTTTTCTCTGCTGTGTTTTCGGTGTAACTCTTATTTTATTACTTGCTGCCTATGGCCCGTCATTTGTGCTCCGCTCGAAACTCGTTTCTTTTCCTGTATGCGCTCTCTTTCCTCGTTCCTGATGTGTGCGACCTTCTTTGTGGTGGTCACATCGCTTCATCATCATCGTTCAGGCGCCTTCGCCGACTAACTTCTTTACGTCCTGTTTTGCCTCCTGTGTCGCCGCCCACTTCACTGTGCCTGGGGTTTCGAGGGGAGGTAGACGAAAGTGCGCGCGTTGTGCATTGGGCTTAGACAGACGCGCAGTTGCACCACATGTGTGCAGTTGGCGGAGACCGTCGATTTTCTTTTCCCCCTTCCCCTCTCTCTGCGCCACATCCCCGTCTTTTCTTTGAGTTCTCAAGCGGAAGGGATACGACTTGCCTCTTGACGCACAAGAGGGTGTATCATACAAGGCACCGAAACCGACGCTTGGATGGACGCGAGGTGCTTCGTGGTCCGCAGTCTCCACAGCGAAGGGAAGAAAAAGGCGGAGCATAAGAAGCGAATAGAACGGCAAATGATTCCCTCCCAGAGGTCACGAAGCGCGCGCGCACACACACACACACGCGCGCGCACCTCCTATGCTCTCTCATCTTTTTTTTCCGTGCCCACGGCTATGTACGCATGTGCGCCAACCACCCTTATGTGATCCCAGAACCAGAGCAAAAGCAAGACCAAATGCGCAACGGAGACATGATGGAGGCGATAGACGTCGCGGGACGAGCCGAAGCCACGCGCGCGTGTGCAGAGCAAGCTCTGCCCGTCAGCTGTGTAGCCTTACTTTTCGGTGCGCTTCTCACTGTTGTCTTGTCGCCTGCGCCTCGGGGTATTCGCATGCTGATGGTGTGGTAGAGCAGAACGCGCTCTGCCAACCTTGTCACATTCAACTTGTCCCATGGGCTTTCGTAGACGTGCGGACTCTCACTATTTTGCGTGCCTTCCTCTACACACGAGTCTTGTCGACGCCGCTCGTTGGCACAGCCACAAACAATGCCTCAGAAGAGAATCTGCTTGCTTTACTCGCTTTCTCCTCTTTTCTCTCCCTGTGTTTTTCTCTGCCATGCGACCCACACAGATGCACACCCCATCACCTAGATGGGTATACAGCGCTGATGTTGTGGCCTCTGCAGATCTCTTTCTTGTCACTTCATCACTGAAGCAGCAAGCAGGTGCGCCATCCTTCCCCCTTTTCTCTGCGCACCTTGTCTCGCTTCGACTCTGCATTCCCTCGCGCACCAGGACGCCAACTTTTACCATCTGTCTCTGAACACAATCTCTCTATCTTTTTTTTTTGTTTCGTTCTTCTTTGACTGAAGCAAAGACGCTTCTCTACCTCTTTCTCTGTCGCTGACGCTCTGTGTCTCCACTGTTGATCCGTCGATCCCGCACCTTTTCCTACGGGGGTGTGGGCGCACCAGCCTTTTCACGGTGACTTTTTTGTTTCGCTTTTTTTTTCTCACCTCCTCCGGCGTGTGTCTGCCTGTGTGCGTGTGTGTGTGTGGTGCTTATACAGGTTTCACGTGCAAACCCCGTGGGTACCCCAGCAGACCTCCTTTGGTATCGAGGCGCACGCACGGAAGCAGCAGGGTACAGGGGAATAGACGTGCAACTACGATATTGTTTGCTTTCCGCACCTCTCTCTCAGCGTGACTTGATTGGAACTCCATCCGGTCGTTGGTGGCCCCGCGTTGAACCTTTCTTGTCTGTCTCCGGCTCCGGTGTAGGTGCGCGGCTCGCATTGGTATGCTTTTTGTGCTAATCCTCCCATTTTCTTCTCTTTCGGCTGGTGCGCGTGTGCGAGTGTCTTGCGCCAGAGTGCAGCTGTCGTGCTCGTACTGGGGACACCCGTGTTCCATTTTTAGCATACCGCTGCGCTGCCTTTACGTGCAGTCGCGTCGCCTTACAATAAGTGCACAAGCACGCACGCAAAGGACGTGTCACTCACCATGGCGGCAACGCCTCTTACCTTTGATGATGCGAAGGTGGGCATGCGCGTCCAGGATTACTGAGGCTGCTGCGGCACGCTGCGTTGGATGGGGAAGCTCGATAAGGACAATTCGCCTTACAAGGAAACAGGCAAGTTCTTCGGTATCGAGTACGACGACGAGAGTGACAATCCGCTGCGCGGCAATGGCACGTGGAACGGCCGCAAGTACTTTGAGTGCGGGCCGCGTAAGGGCCGTCTTGTTAAGGTAGGCCAAGTTTACGCCGAGATCAACACCGAGCGGGTGGCGATGCTGCGGGAGCGCTTTGGGGAGCGCGTCGCGACGTGGCACGACTTTGAGCTGGTGAAGTTCTGCATTGCGCGGCAGTTCGATATGGAAAAGGTCTATGAGATGCTGGAGCGGCACCTGCAGTGGCGCGAGAGATTCCAGCCGTGCGCCGAAGAGTACTTCCCTCGGACGATTCGTGAGGATTACCCGTGCGGCTACACAGGCACTACCGACTACGACGAGAACCTCATTTACTGCGAGCGCCCCGGCAACGCTGGCCACTGCCACCCGTCCGAGATTGTGCGCAAGTACACGCTACCGGTAATTGCGCGGTGGCACGCGTGTGTTGTCGAAATGGGCATTGCGCGCATGCGCGCCACGAACTACCGCTCCAAGCGAGTGTGCTGCATTGTGGATCTGTTGAACGTAAAAACCATGTCGCGTTCGATGATCGGCTTTGCGCAGACGCTGGCGACGGTGGAGCAGGACAACTACCCTGAGAACCTAGGGCGCGTCTTTATAGTGAACTGCCCCATGTTTTTCTGCTTTGCCTGGAAGCTGCTAAAGATCTTCATCGACGAACGCACGAATAAGAAGATAAACTTCTGCGCTCCGAGCAAGGCGGTGGAAGCGATGCTGCGGGTGATGCGGCAGGAAGACATACCAAACTTCTGCGGCGGTACCAGCAACAGGTGGACGGAAACGGCCAACGGCATCATTGGCTCGACGAACCCGAAAAAGGTGTACAGGGGCGAGGACTACAGCCTGCCCAGCATGACGAGCGAAGGGCTGAATGAGATGCGGTCGCGAGCCGATAGCGAGAGCCCCCTCAGCAGCCTCCGCGAAGGTGAGGCGCCGACGACCACGCGCTCCATCAGGCTCGACACGGTGTCCGTGAGCTTCACGCCCACCAGTGGCCCCAAATCGCCTGAGGGGCTGAAGACGACCTCTAAGGTGCAGAGCAGCAGCGACACGGCGAGCGGCAAGAAGCGAAAGAACGGGTTGCTGAAGTGAGCTACGGATGCCTCTGTGTGCTGGAGGCCTTCGTGGGAGGATCTGAATGAGTATGACCCGACGAAGGGGGGGACACTGTGCGTATTGTTGTGCTTGCTGCGGGGCGTCGTGCATCTCTCCCGAAAAGGTCGCGGTTGGAGTTGAATGTGGGAAAGGTGCGCTGCAGCAGGGACGCTGTAAGGGACGGAGATGGACGTGCGCGTTGCCAAAGTCGTGGAGCTACGGTGTGCATGTGTGGGTGTTGTGCGTCATCTCCGCATGCGCTTGTGCTCTCGCCGCTCGCTCGCAGGTGATCGTGGCAGCGCCGCCAACGCGGCAGGTGACCAAGGCGCAAGCTCTCGCACCCGTGATTATGTGTGTCTTTGCCTCTTTACTCTGTCTCGCCTTCTTTTCTTTCTTTTCTGTCGTTCGCGGTCTTCGCTGCCGGCGGCCACCGAGGCGCAAACGGTACAAGGAACCATAGTGACCCCTCTCTGCCCATGAGTGTCGCTCGTTCCCCGTGTCTTGGCCACGCTGTCAATGCCCCACCGACCTACTCTCTACCCCCTCTCCGTTTTCTATTCCTCTTCGGCGCGCTCTGTGAGCCGCCCTTTTCCTCCCCTCTCCCAGTGTGCCTACCGCCGCCGTCGCTGCGCGTTCCTTCTGGCCTTCTCTCGCCCCTTTCTATGATTTTTCTTTTGTCGTTTTTTTTTTCGTGCACCTACGCGAGTCGCCTATCGCTCTTCTTTCTCTCTCTCCGTGTTTCTTTTTTTTTTTGTGTGTGTGTGCTCGCCTTTCTCTCAGCATTTCTACTTGTGCACCTACTCGCTGTTGTCCTTGTGACGCTTTCCCTGCGCCGTTTTTTTGTTTGTGCTGTGCTACTCTCTATATATTAATCGATGATGAGACTCATCGGTGTGCGAGTGGCGTCATTGTCGACTGCACCTGTTGTCACTTGTGCACGCAGTGACAGGGGCGCGACAGTCGTGGAGTGCGTTATGGAGTCCTTTTTCCCTTTCTGGCTCTGCATTGCGATGTTGATTTGCACTTGGGCTCCTTTTTTATTCTTCTTCTCCGCGTCCAGTGTCCCCGCTTCTCGAGCTCTCTGCTGGTCCTGCCGCTTATCGCGCAGTCTTCCCCAGTTCTTCTCCTCTCCTTCCAAACGCTCCCTCGCAGCTTCTCCTATTCACTGCTGACACGAGACCTCTTAGTTTGTTTCGCCCCTGTTTTGCTTCCTTCCCCACACGCATGCGAGTTCGTGTCTCTGCCAGTATGCGCGCTCCCACGTTTTCGTAACGCTTGCATAGCATGGTTACTCGACTGAACTAGTGGGGCAGCAGTACGGTCTTCGATAGTGCACCCCCGGCAGCGACGCAGGAGTGTGTGCAACAGTCCAGCGACCCAGGCAGCACACAGCGAACATGTAAGCGTGTACGAGCTGTACCGCGTCACGTGGCTGAAAGGGTGGGTTGGGGTGGGGGCTAGGCAGAAGGAGTATGGGTGACGATGTGTGCCGGTGCTTCGCTCCCACTGCGTGCTCATTCGTTCCCTTGACCTCCCCTTTTCTTGCGCGGTTTTTCTTTTCGCCACTCCCCACGTCCTTTCACATCCATCCTCTCTTGCTCTCTCTTCGCGTTCTTTTTAGTCTCCCCGCGGGCACGCATTGGTGTCTATGTGCCGCGTGTGCGCATCTTCCAAGACGGAGATGGTGCTGATATCTTCCAACACGTACGGCGACAACAACAGGAAACCATGGTAGAAGAAACACCCCCCGCCAAAAACAAAAAAATATACACAAAGAACGTAACCCTACATAAAAGGTGTACACACGTCACGGGAAAAAAGCAACGAAACCTGCACACCGGAGATGGCATTGTGCCACAGTATCCGGTACGAAGGTTGCCAACGGTGAATGGTTGAAGAGGACACAAGCACCTGCCCAACTCGTAACTCTCTCTCACGTGTATCATGTGGCTGATAGGATCACCGGAGGGAAGGGAAAAGTTGCGTTGGTAGGTGCTTAGTATGGCAGCGCACGCTGATCTTGACGCTTGCGGTGTACTCTCGTAGCTTTAAAGCGATGCGAGCCACTTTCCCTACTTTTAAACTGCCTCCCTCGTCTTCTCCTGTGTATGCACTTCTCATGTCCCGTCTCACGCCGCCCTCTCCTCCACTTCGCCGTTCCTCAGGACTCTCCATCACATTGCAAGCACAGTCACTACACATCTCTGTTCTTCTTTCTCCTCCGCTCCCCTCTTTCCTCGTTGGACACACGTGACGGTGCTCCGCGTGCTTCCACAGTTGGTGGTCTCTTCCGCTCTCTTGTCTTTTTTTTGTCCTGCGCGTCGTTGCGGAAGCGAGCATCTTTCCTCCTGCGTACGGGGCCGCTAGCTCAGGCCGCACCACCCCTCTCGTCGCGTCAGCTCTTTAGCCTATTTAGCTTCTCTATTTCTCCCCGACGTCTTTTTTTTTTCGTACTGGATAGCGCACGGGGGAACGAAGAGCGCAACCATGTCGGCCACACACGCATTGCGCGACAAGTGGTTTGTTAGCTTTCTGCCGCTGCTGACGGCGGACATGGTAAATACGGACTACAAGGGCAACTGGCAATTAGCAGCACAGGAGCGAACGCAGAAGCTCGACTGGATTACGTCGGTAGAGGAGCTCTGGTCTACAATGAACTCGCTCCCCAAGGTGCATCAACTAGGAATGGGGAGCACGCTCATATTCGCACGCAACAACAAGGAGCCGCCGAGCTACGAGGCATACCCGAACGGTTCTCGAATAATGATTAATCTCCTGAAGCCCCCGACGACAGATGCCGGTCTCGAGTTGGTGCTGGCTGTTGTGATGGGTGAGACGGCAGCGGAGAAGGCGAGTGATGGGAACCCCGTGTGCGATGTGCTGCGCATTGCTGCCCGCCCCAGCCGCGAGCACTCGGAGCAGATTCGTGTGGAGGTGTGGCTTAGCGACTCCACCCGCTCCCACGCCGTTGCCGAGTTTCTCGCCGAGGCAATGAGGGCAAAAGGCCTAGCCGCCAACTCGTATAATATCGCGGAGGCCAGCTTTGACGCTGCCGCCCCCAGTAAAGATAAGAAGGTCTTGGCCGCCTCCACGATGCTCAGTCCTTCATCGCCGCCCATGGTGAAGGATTAGCCGCCCAGATCATGCGCGGGCCGTTGCTAATGCCGTGGTTCTCCGATTCTATCCTTCACTGACCGGCTCCCGCGGCACATCCCATCCGCTCGACGCGTCTGTGCGTGCGATGCGTGGGGGGCACGCCGTTGCAGAACGGATGAGAGCCACCTTACTGAGGGAGGGGGGGGGGGGAGGAGAGTGGATGGTGAGGCGGGCCTTGTGTGCACACGCGTGTCTCCAGTAAACAAGGAGTCGCCGACGAGCGGGGAAGCAATGGGTGCGGAAGCTAATCACGCAGACACACCGAAAAAAAAAGACTAAGGAAAGCGCACATGCACGCAACGGCCAACAGAGGCGATTTATCCTTGCGCTCGTTTTCCATCTTATTAAGCGACATAAACACAACGAAGAGAACAAAGTCAGCAGGAGAGGAGGAGGATAGAGGCGCGCAATAAGGCCACGCAGCATCAGTAGAGGAGGACGTGCTACCGTAGGGCTTGCGTGTCGGCTTCACACAGACGGTGTGCATGGGTGTGCACAGCGCAAAAAAGAAGAGAAACCCGCGAGGGCACTTGATGAGCTGAAAGAGGAGTCGAAGACAAGCGCGTGGCTCACTGGGGGAAGAGAGGGTCAGTGGGAGGCTCGCACGAGGCTAGCAGCACAAGTACACAGACTCTATTAGTGGTGTTTTTTTCCTTGCTCTCTAGCGGGCGATTGTTTTCACTCTACAGCTGTTCGAACGTTCTTCTTTTTTTTTTGTGGCGGGTGTCGCTCTTTTCTTTTCTTCCCTCTTTGGTGCCGCGTTCTCCGCGTGTGTACTCCTCCTGAGGGCCAGTGGCATGTCGTGTGCTCATCTCTCTGCCTGTTCGGTGCACGTATGAGTTCCAGGCGGGATTGGGCGTGTGCACTTGCTTGCATGACTATGTGAAGACCTTCATGGATGCAGCTCCACACTCTCTTTCTTCTTTTTCTCTCTTCATATTTGTGTAACAGAGCTCACTTCTCTATTTTCTACCTGCATGCGACTCTCTCTCTCTCTCTCTGGCTCACTGGTCTTCACTGTCCTGCTCACTGCCGAGGACTCTCTCCCGCTCTCAGCATCCCTGTAAGCTTCTCCCCTCTCCCTCCCTCTCTGTATGCTTCATCTTCCGACCACGTGCTCGTTTTCTTTGTGTGTGTGTGTGTGTGTGTGTGTGTGTGTGTTTCCTCTTCATTTTTCCTCTCTTTTTGTTCTGCCTTCGCCCACACCCCTTTTCTCTCTCTTTTTTTTTTTCGTGTTTGCGTGCGCGTGTGACGGTTTGCCCTACCCCCTCTCGTCGTACCGTAAATATCTACTCTACGCGACACACACACACACGCACACACACACACACACACACACACACACACACACACACACACACACACACACAGTCCAGAAGTCAGCGCGTTCTTCTCTTCACCTCTTCCCACAAACAAAGCGAAAAAGAAAAAAAAAAGAAGAGAGACAATAATAAAAAAGCAAAGACGCTTGCCTCACGTGATGCTCCTTTCATTTCTCAGCTAATCGATGCAACCAAGCCCCTCCCCTCCTCTCCCTTTGAAAGGGACAGTGCAAACACAATGAGAGCAGTAACCCGTGGTGCTCCTACGGCAAGCAACAACCTCAGAGAGGGGATCCGAGAAGTGCGATGGCACACAATTCTCTCCCCTCTCAAGCGTTCACCCCTCATTCTCCCCTATACACCCGGGTGCACGGCTGTCTTTGCACACCGTCGTCTGTATTCTGCTACACCAATACATTAGCCCACCGTGCGATGGAGGGCTGGGAGGCTTGCGTAAGGTTGACCCCTTTTCGTGCATGACAGCTGGGGGAGAGAACGAAAAGATGGTAGCATCTGTGCCATCTTGTTCTCGGGGGTGTTCACCGCATCCCTATCGCACTCGGTTGCGCCGATTACTAAGTAGCAGTGCCTTAGCTCTCCCATTAACCACCGACCAGGACCGTTCTTTGCGCTACAGCTCTTTTCGGGTTCGACGCGCGGTCTCCGACCACTGCGCATGTAGGTCACCTCCCCTTTTTCCACTAATCCTCTCTACTTTCCACTTCGCGCTTCTCCCCTACTTTTTATCTACGCGTGTCTTGTCGCTGTGTGCGACTGATGTTTAAACACAATGATGATTGCGTCAACAAATATGCCGCCCCCGCCTCTCTTTCATGCAGAGAAGAGAAGGAAGACATGCAGATCTTCGTCAAGAACGCCGCCGGCCGCTCGGTGGCTGTGCGCGTGTCCGCCGAGGACACCGTCGCCTTCCTCAAGGCTCAGGCCAACGTGACGCAGGGCAACCTCTTCTTCGCGGGCATGTGCCTCGCCGAGGAGGAGACGCTCGCCGCTTACGGTCTGTCCAAGGAGTCCACCGTCGACGTTGTCATCCCGGTGGAGGGTGGTAAGGGCAAGAAGAAGAAGAAGCGCATCTTCACGAAGCCGAAGAAGCCGACGCACCGCCACAAGCTGGAGAAGATGCGCGCGCTCAAGTACTTCAAGGTGACAGAGAACGACGACGGCTCCTACAAGGTGGAGCGCACGCGCCAGGACTGCCCGCACCCCCAGTGCGGCGCCGGCGTGTACATGGCCCAGCACAAGGACCGTCAGTACTGCGGCAAGTGCCACCTGACCTACAAGGCGGAGAGCAAGTAAAGCTGAGGCGTAGTGCATGAGCCGGCGCACCCACGCGTGCATGTATGTGCGCCAGGCGGCACCCTTCTCTTTTTCCTCTATAGTTTCTTATTCTCCTTTTTTTCACTTTCGCTGCCTTCAGTAGTGGCGCACGCCACTCGTATTTCAACAAGGAAGAGGTGCACTCATTGCGTTATCGGCCACCTGCAGGTGGAAAGGGCAGGGATAGAGAGAGCGTGAATGGGCTTGTGAAACGAGAAGATAGTGGTTTGCGCGTGCGAAGTGCACCTGCGATCTCCCGCCTCCTCTCTGTTCTCTCCTGCCTCCTCGTCTTCCTTCCCCTGTTTGGCGCTGCTTCGCTGCTGTGCACGCTGTGGAACAGTGACACACGACGATGGCAAGGCTTGTCTCACCCACTCCACGGGCAAGATGCAGTGAACGTGCGTTGGTGTGACAAGGCCATGAGGGAGGAAGGACAGGTCAGCTGGAAGAGGGTGTGTGTGCGCACTCCCTCCCCTTACTTTGACTTCGCCCTTTACGTGCCACATGCGCCCCCGCCACGCTCAATTCCATGCGTGTCTATCCTGTTCGTTGCTTCCGTCGCGGCATCGTAAGTGCTAAAGAAACGAAAACGGCAGTGTGCGTGACGCGTCATCTCCTACATCTCTCCTCTCTCCTCTGCGCTCCTACTCTCTCCCTCGTGTGCGTTTGTGTTTGTGTGTGTCTGTGTGCAGCTAGGAGCGACAACGCATCGGCAGCCAAGAGCTGCGCGCCGCACCAGCACACCCTTTCCCACACACAAGTGAATCGCCAGCATTACGCTCTCCGCTCATTCGGCTTCCACAGACATACATATCCGTCTCCGCACCGATTTCCAAAGTCGACGCTTCTTCATCGACCTCCCTCTTCTCGTGTTATTCTCACATCGGCTGCCGCATATAAACACACTACACACACACACACACACACACACACACACACACGCAAGCATACATCTCATTCGACATTCACCTTCTCGCGCAGTTCGACCTCTCTCTGCAGCTGTTTCGACTATATACCCCTCCCCCACCCACTTGAAATGGGCCTCTCTGACCTTGACGAGGACGAACCGGTGCCTCACTTGCCTCGGCCAGCGGTCTTGATCTTGCAACCATCACCACCGCGGCCCGTCATCGCGACCGGCTCCGCCACTACCACAGCCGTCTCCCTCATGACGACGTTCAATCAAAACAGCACCAGCGGTAACACCTCCGTGCTGGACGACTTGTTCAGCAGCATCAACGTCAGCGCCCCTGCCAGTACCGCTGGCGCTAGTGCGCCACCCATGTATTTCTCGTCCTCCGCCTCGGCCACCCAGAATGCTACGCCAAGTGCCGCTGCTGCCACCGATTCAAGCGTGCTGAATGACCTTTTCTCAGCCCCAGATGTGGCATCGTCTGAAAAGGGCGACAAGTGCGGCAGCGTGGGTGAGACACACGCCATGATTTACGTGGACGGCAACAGCGGCAGCGCAGAGGATGGTGTTACCAACCTATTTGACCTTTCGAAGCCAGTGAAGAAAGACAAGTACAACAATGCGGAGAGCTTCCTTGAGGCCTTTGAACGGCAAGGCAAGAAGAGCGGCAGTGGCGGCGGCCGCCCTGACGAGCGCGAAACACTCGCCGACCTGACGCGCAACAAGGACGACAATAAAGTTAGAGCTCGCTTGCTGCCGCTCATGAATTACTACGATGTGCTCGGGGTCGCCCCAACGGCTTCTGAAGAGGAGATCAAGCGCAGCTACAAGAAGAAAGCGCTGCAGCTGCACCCTGACCGCGCCGGTCGCGATCAGACGCAGGAAGAGGCAGAGCTGTTCAAGGTAATCACCAAAGCGAATGAGGTGCTTTCAGACGCGGAGCAGCGCCGCATGTACGACGCAAGCCTTGCCAGTGGTGCAGGGCAGCCAGCTATGGCCCCGTCGGCGGCAGACTGGTGGAGTCACATGCAGAACTGACCTGCCACCGTGCACTGTGCTACGTATCAACGAGGGTGCGTCACGTTTGACTGTTGCACCGCTTTCTTTGTGCTGCGTTTGGACTGCGATCGCCAACACGTTTTTTTTTTTTCTCCCGTGCCCTCTTTTTCTCGGTTTAAGCGTTTTATTTCAAAGCACGTCTGTTTGTGCGTGTGGGTGGCGAGGCGGTGGGTCTTGTTTTTCTGGAGCGCATGGCTGCGTGAGTTGGAGATGGGGCTGGCCTCACCGCCACGCGCCTCTTTTTCTTGAGTGCGGCGAATGTGCATGGTACGTCCGACCCGGCGCTGTGCCTGGTGTGCCACGCGCGGCTCCGCGGGTCGCTGGGGGCTCGAGGCAGACCGCATTTCAGGCCGTGATGGTGCACGCAATGGTGCGGCTGCGCACGTCTCACTCGCGCTGCATGGGCTTCCCCCGTCGGGTGTCTGCGGCTGTTCCCTGTGCCCCTTCAGGGCGGCCGGGCGGAAGCGCTTTGCGCGCTGGCGCGTGATTGTCCGCGTGCCCGTTGCACTTGCCACGCGCACCCGCTCCTGTGACGTGCGTGCCGATTGAGGAGGAGGTGGAGCGCCGCTGCCGGCACAGACTCGTAGCCGCGCCCGCGCCTGTCGCGGCACATGCGTGGGGCCGAGTCGCGCCGACACGCCCCCTCGCATGGCATCGACGGGGCATGGGAGATGGGGGCGGTGAGCCACCCTCCCCCCCTCCCCCAGCGGATGCGTGCGAAGTGTGCGGCCTCTCCTCCATCCGGCGGGGCGGGTGCGATGAGGCACGGGCGCCGACACCACCTTGTGGGATGCCGCGGCTGGAAGCGACTGAGAGGGCGCAGCATGTGGGGCACCGGCAGGGCACAGGGTCTCAGAGGGCCGTGACCTGAGGCTGGCCAACCTCCTCCTCGTGCCCACGCGGCACGCACCCGGGCCAGGCCCTGCTGCCCGCGTGGATCAGGGCGTGCGGTCCGCCCAGGCGCGTGTGGCGCAGCACGTGTTCGAAGGAAGGGACGAGGAAGGATAGGGGGAGCCCGCTGAGACGCGTGGCCCCGATCCGGCGGCAGGACGCTGCGTCCTCGAGGACCCGGATGCGGCCGCGGCGCCACAGGAGGTGGGTGCGCTGCGGTTGGATGCGCATACTTTGACTGACTTTTTGGTTTTTGAGCGGATGCGCTGAAAGGAAGCGGTGTGAACATGATTTGTTTTGTCAGACCCAAATGCCCTCCCTGCGCGCATGGGGGTGAAAGGCCTGCATCTCTGACATTGCACGGATGCTCTTTTCCCTCCAAGAAAAGCGTCTCCCTTCTGTGACGGTGTGGCGGCTCTCATGGCCGCGTAGCTCTGCTCCTATCTCGTTCTCACTCGAGGCTGGTCGACGCCATTTTTCGTTTTCCATTCGTTTTATTGCTCTTTTCTGTGCCACTGTGCAGACGGTATATCACGGGCACGTGATGATGTGCGACCTTCGTCCGCTGATCGTGTCGTTCTCTGTTTCGTCATCTGTATGCTTGCTTGCGGAGATCTTGTGGTCCTTTCCTCTATCAAGTGTCGCTGTATATGCAGAACATAATGTGGGTGTGCGCGTGTATCATGTGCGCTTCATATTGCTTATCTCTCTAGCGTTGCCGCGCCTGTGTTGCGGAAGCGTGTTCACCCCTCCCCTCCCCTGCTGAGACAGACACTCTGCCCGCCATTCCTCTCAGCACATCTCCATGGACACACGCAAACAAATGGCAAGGAAACACGAAGACACGACTGACCTGCTGCCAGCCCCCTTATCAAGAGCAACGGTGGTCTCTCTCTCTGTGAGTCTCCAAACGAGGGTCCCCACGCAAAGCAAGAAGGTCAGAGAGCTGAGGGGTGGCGAGAGAGTGGGGAGCGTGTTCGGCGCACGCACTTCAACAGACTCTCTCCTCTCCTAGATGATGTAATGCTGCTTGGTGCGTCTGTCTTTAGCCCCCCCCCCCCCCCCCCAAAAAAAAAAAAAAAAGAAAGCGGAACTGCCGGTGCGCTACGAACTTGAGCTTGCTCTCATGATGTATGGTCTTCTCAGCCAGACGCGCCCTGGCGTGACTGCTATTCGGCGGCGTAATGGCTTTGATGCCTCTTTTAGCGATGGGAGCAGGCGCACACATGCATGCATCTCTCTCCGTGTATCGTCTCGCCTCTCCCCTCCAACGTACCTTCCCCTCTCCACTGTGCCTGATACGGTTTTGTCTCCTCCCACCCCTCCTCGGCCGCAACACACAGAAGCCATTGCGAGCATACAAACTTGCAGATCGACTCATTCTTACCGCACCATTTTTCGCCATCGCTTCTCGTGGTTTCATCTACGCCGCCTTTTTGTTTTGCCGTACCGCGGTAGCCTCTCGCCAACGATGTTCCGCCGCTCCCTCATAGCCCTCAACTGGCGTGACCAGGGCATCAGCTACGTCAAGTACCTTAATGTAACGACCGAAGCGCTCCACATGGCCACCAAGGATAAGGTGCGCGCCAAGTATTCGCGCTTCTCCGCTCCCAACTATGTTGCGATGAAGAACGACGGCACCGGCGTGATGGAGGAGGTGAAGAAGGTGCCCGCGTTCACAAAGGACTACTAGGCATGACTCGCGAGGAACCCACACCGATACAGGACACACGCGCTCACAGACCAACAGCTTTTGAAGCAGGCGTGCAACGCGACACGGTCCCAGACGCGGCGTAGGAGCGAGCGACGGCTGGCATTCACCAAGGCGACGCTGATTGCTCGACGATGTTCGTGCCATACCGCTTTCTCTTTGTATCGCTCGCTCTGTGTGCGTGCGTGCATGCGTGTGTCTTGAGTGATTTGTCACTCTGGGGATGGCCGTCTCAGCGCGTCACGGTAGGGCGGTTGTAGTAAGTTGAAACAAAAGAAGGGGATGAACACCTCACACGTAGTCCCGGTAGCAAGCAAACTGAGCAGTAACGTATCAGCAGCAGGCGCAACGAGGAGGCTCTTGGGCCACATGCACCGTCAACGCCGTAAAGGCGCGCGTATCCTTTGCGACAGAGCATCTACACACACCGGCTTCAATCGGTGGAGGGGAAGACTCTGCGCCGTCTTTTTTTTCTCGCGTCAACAGAAGATAGTGGCGCGAGTGTGCGCGTGCGCCAAGAGGGTGGGTGAGGGCGTAGGAGAAACTGCACCCCTCGGTAGATGCGACCTCCGTGCTCAGCATTCGCAGAGAGAGGGGGACAAGGAAAGGCTGAAAGGTTTGCCATCACGTGTCGTCTCACGCACTTCCTTCTTAGAAGGGCAGAATCGGTCTTCCGGCGTGGCGTTTTCGCTCGAAGTCAAGCTCATGTTTGCGTACTATCCTCCTCCTCGTTGCTTCCTCTTTCCTGATCTTTACTGCTGCGCTTACATCGTCTCCACCTCGCTCATCCGTATGTTCTTCAGTGCGCATCATAACGTCGTCTCTTGCACCCACTCGCGTTCCTCTTCCCCACCCGACCGCCCGCTCTTGCACATCGCGAGGCCTGCAGAGGCGGAGCACTGCACTCAGTGACAGTGCGGACGGTCCGAGAGGCCATTCATAAAGAAAGCGCCGCAATAGCGGCGAAGTCCGCTCCGTGTGGCCTGCTCAGCCCTTGCATGGAGGCACGCACGCAGCCATTCTGCTACTTGTTGCGCGCTCTTCTCCTGTCTCCTGTCTTGTCGTTCGTGGGGGTTTTCATCCTCATTCTTCAAGTCGCTCTTGCTGTAACCGTTGGTTGTGTGTGTGTTTGGGTGGGGTTTGCACTAGTGCGCCTCAGTGAAGGTGTATGTGCGCGTTTCCGCAAGACCAGTCTTGCTCGTAAAACCAGCGCTGGATATCACTGGCCATCTTTGTGTCTCTATCTATCCCCGCAGGACTGTACGCCGCAACGGCACACGAAAAGAAACCAGCCGCACCAGGAGGGAGACGCGCTTGGACGTTGTTGTTGCTCCGCCTTCTCTCTCTATTGTTTTTTCTTGTCCTTATCGCTTTTTCTTTCGCGCTCTCACATCGGGCCTCAACCGACCACAACAGTCCCCTCCCTTTTCCGGCATTGGCATTGCCGCACTGGCCACTGAAGCATCGTTTTTTTTTTTGCTCTTGTTGTTTTGGGTGTGCGTGCGTGTGCGCTTCTCGCTCCCTGCCACTTTTTTCTTTCCCCTCCCCCCGCTCGTACGCGTGTGCGGAGGTGACACCCGGCGGTCTCGCCTTCTCCGCCCCCTTTTCGCCTGCGTTGTATTTGCAGTGACACTCGCGTGGCTTGCGCACGACCAAGACATCGAGGAAATGCCGTGGTATCTCAGCACCTTCCGGGTAGGCTTCTGCGCCATTTACGCGTACTTTGGGTATGTGCAGGTTCGCTGGCTGCTGGAGACCGAGGACCGCTATCGTCGCTCGAGCACATGGAAGCCCGCCGTCGGGACGATCTTTGACCACAAGGTGGTTATGACCCGCGGCGGCTCGAGCTACGTGCAGTATAAGTTCAATGTCGATGGTGTCGAATACATAGGCGACCGCTTCCGCAGCGGCGGCATCCACAAGGAGGAGATGGTCTCGAACCCAACCCTGCTCGGCGCGGGCACGCAGCTGGTCGTCTATTACAACCCCGCTGACCCCTCCGAGAGCGCCATCAAGCTGCAAGCAGACCGCGGCGCGGAGTCGGTGTTCGTCATCGGCTCACTCCTTTCGTTCCTCATCGCCTTTCGAGCGGTGCGCTGCGAGACCATCTTGCCGAACATGTTCTACCGCTTCCTCGGCGTGAACCGGCGCGTTGGCGGGATTTCAGGGCTTCGACAGGCTCGCCCGCACGCGAGGCAGCGCATGAAGTACGGCAAACACTCCGGGAGCCTTTAGTGGTGATCGAAGGCGGACGGCGCCTGCAGTGGTGCAGTTGCACGTTGATGATCACATTCTTCACCGAAATGACTACCACAACGCTCGCGTCGCAGCTGACGCACCCTTACACACACTGATGAAGCAGCGGTGCCTGTGCGCGGCCGTCTGCGCACCAGTCCGCTGCGGCGGTGCGTGGCCGCGCAGGTTGGCCGTGCGTTGCCACGCATTGAGTGTTGTACGTGGGATTTTCCCCTCTCTGTGAGTACCTAGCTGGTGTGCGTGACGGTGACCTCACGAGCAGAGCGGATGGACTCGCTACTGCCACCTCTCTACTGGAGGGTTGCGGAGAGGCTGTGCGTGCCGTGCGTACCTGCATGCTTGTTGCTGCGGTCCCTCTCGTTTCTGTGCTTCTTATTTCCTTGCTCCCACCCCTCGCTCCACATTCCGTTTTTTCTCTCTGTCTCCATGGCATGTACCGCACTTCGGCCGTGCAGCGAATGACTACACACGGCGATGCACGACACCGCCTGTACCCAAGTGTCTCTACCATCGCCGCACCTACAAAAAGGCAGGAAGGATACGTCACGCAGTGAAGGCGACAGGGGAGGGATCAGCCAGCAGACTTTCTCTCTCGTACACGGCTGATTGCTGGCCCTCCGTATCACGACCACGGCCGCCACGTCCCCAACCTGCTCGAGGGTGCGGCAGTTAGTGCAGCAGAAGGGGAAGCTCCCTGTTTAGAAGGCGGCGGACGAGTGTGCAAGCGCGTGTCTGCACACAGAGCTGAGTGCCTCTTCTTGTCTGCTTGTGTGCGTGTTGAGGCCTTTCTTTCGGAGAAGCAAAGAACCGCGGTGGCGGATACAGACGCGCACCACCTCTACATTAGCGAGCCAGGGCAATGACGGATACGCCATCGGCTCTCAGTGCGCGGCCGTCGACGCGACTCAGCGGCGCGAAGCGCCCGCGCGAGTCGCTTATCGAGTTCCGTGTGAAGGATATCATGGAGTCGCTTGGCGTGAGCGAGGATTACTTGGTATTGGGCATCGATGAGGCAGGTCGAGGTCCCGTCATCGGCCCCATGGTCTACACCGGCGCTGTCATTTCGCTGGGTGAGCACGACGACCTTGTGCGGCTGTGCCATGTGGCAGACAGTAAGATGCTCGATGAGCGACGCCGACTCGCCTCCCTGCAGCAGCTGCACCAGCTCAAGACGTTCCGCTCCTTCACTGTGTGCGTCTCTCCCGAGGAAATGTCGAAGACCACGACAGGCCGCAGCGGCCGCAACTTGAATACGCTGAGCCACGAGACGGTCATTCAAATCATCTCCGAGGCAACGCTGGCCTCCGCTGGCAAGCTCTGCGCCGCGTACGTAGACACTGTTGGTCCACCTGAGACGTGCCAGGCGCGCCTGGGTGGCCGTTTTCCTCACCTGCGTGTAACCGTTGCAAAGAAGGCCGACTCCAAGTTCCCAATCGTGTCCGCGGCGTCTATCGTTGCCAAGACGATGCGAGACACCGCCATCGAGGCGCTCGGCGAGAACATAGGCAGCGGGTACCCCAGTGATCCTCGCACGATGGAGTGGCTGCGGTCGCACGTGCATCGCTTTTTCGTTTTCCCACACGCCTATGACTTTGTGCGGCACTCGTGGGGGCCTGTCGTGCAGCTTGCCAACGACCCGGCGGTGTGCGTGCCCGTGGTGTTTGAGCAGGATCTCGAGGGGGCGAGACAGCAAGGGCGCGGCGGCGACAGCCGGCAGCAGAAGCTCAGCTTCGCGAAGCCCTCACCGAAGCGGCACATGGTCTACACTCACTTGCTGAAACTCAGGTACCCAACCAGCTTGGTGGAGTAGGCAGCTGAGTCGGGTAGGGCAGTGAGCGGCACCCAGAGTCGCCACCGCTCCACCCTACTTGCTTTCGATGTGTGCTCGACAGGGCCATACCACGCACGGGCCTGCACGGGTGCACAAGGAACACCATCTTCAGCAGCGACAGATGTGCAAGACGTAGCCGCATACGCACCATAGATGCGCCTTGATATTATAGACACTATTGTCGTGCCTTGCTTGGGTCAGCACCTACCCAGTGACATGCATCGACGCGCACGCCTCGCGCACCCCGCCCCCGCAGCGGCGATTGCGCGCGTGTGTGGGAGGATGAGCAACGTGGTTATGATCCTCTCGCGCTTAGGTGGCTTGTTTGTCTTCCTTCCCGACTTGCTTGCGTGGGCCCTGGAGGGCGAATGGACGGCGAGGAGGAGAGGACTACTGCGTGGCGCAGCGACAGCCACACGCGGGAGCCTCCATTTGTGGCTCCTTCTTCCATCATCTTGGCGACGGTGTACACTCTCTTTTTCTTTTCGTACTTGTTGCGGAGGCGGATCTGTGCCGACCGCTGGATGGATGAACGTGCTCTCTGAAAGACACGCATGCCCACAGATACGCACATGCCAGTACTGTACCACGACGCACAACGAACCTCTCGGCCTCTTCTCCCGCATTTCTCCAGCCGCTCACAGATACGGTGTCACGATGATCAAGTACTGTCGCTCTTCGCGTAGTCTTTTGTTTGCTGGTCTCTCTCACTTGCTAGTTGCCTGAGTTTCTGTATTACTCACCTCATGGGTAGAAACAAAAGGGTTACGCGCCGGTGACATCGCATCGCTGCCGCCTCGTGACGGCGACGTGGCGCTGTTGCTTCCGCTCTCTTTCTCTCCTTCGCTGCGCAATGCCGACTCGATGCCGGACACGAGCGCAGTGTAGGATCCGCCTGGCGCATACACATTTGTGTGTCCGACCCCTCCGATGACTCCACCGTCTGCCTCTCCCGCGTTTTCCGCCCTGTCCTCTTCTACTGTGCACACCTGGCACGTCCACCGCGATGCTGTCGTCCAAATTTTCCGGCGGGCAACATCGAGCATTCGCCATGGACGCTAAACAGTGGTGTCTGCAGACTACTCGAGCAAAAGCCGGAGGACACCGCGGCTCCACATTTTCTCTTCCAGCGCGCCTCGAATTGTGCGTGTCTGTTGGTGTCTGTGGGTTGTGTGCCTCTGCCTTCGTTGGTTGCGTTGGCGCCTTGTCTCCTTGGCACACTCTCGATTCTTGACAAAACTGCCGAAAAGGAGCACATCGTCGCTTCCGCTATCGGTCTCTCTCTTCTTTTCCATACGGGGAGGGCCTTTTTGCTGTGGTCTCGTGCCCCCGCGTCCAACTCGGCGCCATGGCAACCGCAGCAGCCGCGACGGCCGCGGCGCGGCCACCCGTACGCCCGTCGGTGGAGCGACTCCTGTTGAACCCTTTTGTCGTGTTCCTCGCAACATTTGCCATCCGCGCAGCGCTCTTCACGTTGCGCTACGCGGTTGAGCCGTACATCGCTTCCCCGGTTATTCCGCACCCATCGCTAGAGGACATTGTGGGGAAGACCGCCGCCGGGGCATGGCATGATGCTGCTCAGTCCGCGTACGTAAGTGCCGGTGGGTCGCAAGCGGAGCGACTCGTGACGCCGCCGCCTGTGCACTTCAGCATGTCGATCTCAATGGCGGAGGCGTCGACGTGGCGAGAGGTGGTGTACTGGCGCGAGAGCGGCTTCGCGGAGGTGGAGCCCTACTATCTGCAGGAACTGGCGCTGTGGTACGTGCGCTTTATTCCGGCGGTGCTGGCCAAACCACCGGTCACTGGACTGGTGTTGAGTACGATGGATGGACTGACGGCCGCGCTCGTCTCGCGCTGGTCCTCCGCGAGTGCCGCGCTGCTGTACGCGTTCTTCGTGCTGAACCCTATCATGGTCCTCACCACCACATCCCAGTCGCTCACCTCCTTCGAGTTGCTCCTGCTGACCGTAACGGTCGACCTCTGCGGTCGGCGAGCCAAGTCGGTGCTTGCGTACGCCGGTGCGCTTGTCAGTGCCTTTACTCTGGGCAGCCACTTCATCGCTGTTCCCGTGGTCCTCCTCGCGCCGCTAGGCACCCAGTCGTATCGTATTGCCTTCGCCGTGGCGGCGGCGCTGGCCGCATGTGTCGGGGCCTATGCTGTGCTTTATCTGTACTCTACGGAGGTGTCGCATCGCTTCGCGTCTCTTTACGCGCCGCCCGACAACGGCGTCTTGTGGTACGTGCGTCAGCTCATCCTGCCCTCCTTTGCGCGCTGTCTTGAGGTCTTCATGCTGCAGCTGGCGCCGATGCTGCTCATTCCGGCAACCGTCGCTTTCCCAGTCAGCTATTTGCGCCAGCCCTTGTCATCCAGTGCGCACCCGCATCTCTTCACGGACGGACGCGTCTTTCTTCTGTTGATGGCCGAGGGCCTGTCGGTGCTCTTCCGAAACCAGCTTACTCTCCCGTACTGCTTTCTCATCATCTTGCATTTTTACTCCTCCCTAAACCCGACCGCGTCCAAGACGGTGACGCTCGAGGACCAGCGGGTGGTGACGTACTCGCCGTACATGCGGGTTCGTCTGCTTGTGCCCATCTTTATCCAGCTGACAATCATTCCACTGGAGGCGAGCTTTTACGCTGGGTGGGTGCTGCGCGAGACGGCCAACGCGAACTGGAAATTTTTCTCCGACGTCGCCTTCATGTTGGGCGCCACGGCCTTCTTTGTGCTGTGGTACACAGAGGTCGTCGAAGATGCGGTGCTGTGTGAGAATGACGGCGGCGCAGACGCGGTGACTTGCTCCGCCTCGCCCTTCAAGACCACAAAGAGGGACTGATGGAGTTGTGCAGTGCTGCTGGTGTTTGCGGCGGGCGTTTTGTATGGCGAGCGTCTGCCGATGCCTTCTCAGGGGACAGGCGTTGATGGCACCCACATCCACAACAGCGCCTCCCCTAAACGAAACGACTTCCAGGTGCATTTCTATTTCCATGTGCATAGAGGGTGATGCGTGATGAGAGAGAAGTGATGGTGGCGGAGGGAGAAACCTACCGCTTGCCGTATATCTCCGCTCTTCTCAAGTTGCCTACCAGGTGACGCAGCTGCACGCGCAAACGGCGGTGAGAAAAACGGAGAAGTGCCAACCATGCAGCCCGACCCCCTTCAGCTAAGTTTCCCTCTACTCCACGCATGATGCGCACGCCGATTCTTGCCCCTGAGCCAAGCAAACAGCAACAAAGCAACCACTTCAAGAAGGGCAACGTGCCTCAAATTGAGGCTGAAGAACATTACAGAAAAATGTAATGCAACAACGTTGGTAGATGTGGCTCGTACAGTAGCGGAGATGATGCACACAGGCCGTTGTTGGATGAGGGGAACTCGTTGAATCGCCCCCCCACCTTTTGCTATTTGCGCTTTTCGATGTTGGCCTGCCTCTTCCACTTCCGACGTTGTCTTCTTTTGGATCGCCTCCCTCTCCACCTTCTCACCAAAAAACAAACGAAAACATAACGCACACGTATGCGTGTGCATCCCACATGAACCCATAAACACATGGCTGCCGTCTCTCTCTCTCTCTTCGGTTGCATACCCTTTATTTCCCATCACCTCTCTCTCCACACACACACACACACACATATACATAATATCTTGCACGTACATCTTCATTTCCCAGGTAGAAAAAGAAAAAAAAACACAAGAGAGTCACAACCGATTCAAACAAGTTTTCCCTTTTTTGTTTCTTCACGTGTTCTTGACTCCCCCACCCGAACCTGTTCAAGCTCTTCCCAGTTCTCCAATACCCACACTCTCACACAAACACACACACACACACACATACACACAAACCCCTCTCAATCCTTCCCTCGTCGTTTATGTGTGCGCGTGTGTTTGGCGTATGCTTGATCAGATCCCCTTTTCGCATTTCTCGTTTTTTTCCTTCGCTTGCCTTTGCGTTGTTTTTTCACCTATTTCCCCCCTTCCCTTCCCTTCCAGGTGCACGTCCCCCTGCCTTCACTCCTCCACTTTGCCCGGAAACCCGAAGGACTGCCTTTGATCACTTATTCACCGACTCTTTCGCTCTCCGTCACCGTCACGGGTATTTCGCTGCGGGCGCACTGCTGAACGACAAGAGAGGATAAGCGGACTACCGTGGTGAACAGAGAAGAAAAGACCGCCGCAACATCAAAAGGAGCCGAGAGAAAAGACGCTGACTGTGGACTTTCTCAAGATCAACTTTTTCGACCTCCCACCTCGTGTGTGTTGTATTTGTGTAAGTTCCCCGTCTCTCACCCATACCGACACCCACAAGATTTGTCTGTCCGGTGTCTCACTTGGCCCAGCTCGCCTTCACAGGCATACACACGCACACACTCCGCCATCCAACTCGTTGAGAGTGTTTATTCACCTTTTGCTTTCGCTTCTCTCTTGACCCTCTTCTCCACTTTGAACACGCACCGTTCAGCAGTCACGCTTCATTACTTGCCGTTGCGACGTGTGACATCCAGTAGGGGGCGGGTATCATCGTCGAGCAGGCAGAGGTACACCAAAAAAAAACAGATAAGAGAAAGACACGCCGCTGTGTGTACGGGCTATTCGACGCCTTCGCACACCGACACACGCATACGCACGGAAGTAAGAAAGCCCCCCTCAAACCGTACGGAAACGACGAGGGGGAAGAACGAGGAAGCCAACCATTCGGCACCGACACGGATAAGAAGACGCACGCGCACACACAGTCGAGCACGTGCGACGCCCTTCACGGCGGTCGAGACACACTCCCCCGCCCCCCGTGTTTCGTTGACCCGCCCAGCCCCCTCCCTTTCTCTCTGCGGCTCTCGCTTCTTCACTCGCTGGCCTCTTTTTCTTTGTGTGTCGTTGTGCGTGTATTTCGTTTTCGTTTTCTGGTGCTCTCTTGCTTTAGAGTTTCCTATGAGGTAAAAGATAGGGAGCTCGTTTTTTTTTTTCGTTAGACCTGCTCGTCATCCGTGTACGCGCCGGCCTCTTTATCACCATCTTGTCCTTCAGTTCTCGCTTGCAAGCTTCTCTGCGCTGTGGGCTCTCCTTTCACAAGCATCCCACTAAGTGTTTGAAGACTTCCCTTTATTCCCCCCACCTCATCGCCCCTTGTCCACATCTCACAACTCGGACTCGCTGTTGTTGTTGTTCCCCCGTTTTTCATTTTGTGTGTCCTCTGCTCTTTCTTCTTCCTCTACTTGATTGCGTAGGATGCACAGGACCCATTTGTGGGTGAGGCGTTACACACAGCAATACCAGCCTTTTTTTGTGTGTGTTTTTGTTTCTTTCTTGTTCCTTGTCATCGTCATTGCGGTGCCTTACCCTGCATGCACGTCGGCTAACGTGCTTTTCATCTGACCAAACCAAGAACAGAGAAACGACAAGCGAATCAGCGGGGCACGCACGCACACAACTGCTTCAAACCCCCCTTGAGATCGATAAAAGGGCGAAATTGTACATTTTCTTTTTGTGATTTCTTCCCTCCGGTCTTTACCCCTTGACTCTCCTTCTGTCCTGCTGGGGCGCGATTGCCGTGCCACTCACGCAGCGGACGTCTTTCATCGCAACCCACGTCTCCGTCCTTCCCCTTCCTTCGTGGCGTCCACGTCTCTCTCTTTTTCGGTTCTCCACGTAAGCGGAGGGTACAGAGTGTTGCCGAAGGGTCGAGCCAGAAAGAGAAGCTGTGCGACGCACTCACGCACACATAGACGCACACTACCTCACGTGCGTGTTGGGTTTGGGCTTACCCGGGACGAAAAGAGGAAGGCTCACCCAAGGGAGAGCGAAGACGAAAAAGAAAGAAACACCGTAGCAACCTTCCGAGCGACGGTCACCTTGATCACCTTTTAAAACCTTTTTCTTTCTCTTTTCGCCGAGTCGCTCTCCCTCTTGCCTTCTCTTACCTTGTCTACTACGGACGTTCTCCTGGCTGCTGCTTTGGCTGTTCTTTTTATTTTTCTGTGTTACGTGTGTTCGTGTGTATCGTCGCCCACGAACCCTTTCGTTTTCGTTTACGTTCTTCCCCCCTCCTCCTCGTTCACGTCATTGCTTCTCTGTCTCTCCTTTTCCTGCTCTCTAAAAGAAACTTGGCGAGGTCTTACACATCTACACACCCCTCTCTCTCTCCCATTTCTTCGGTACTGACCTACGAGTCATCTCACTACACGCTGTGACTCCGGCCCTCTTTATCTTCTGCTTTTTGTTTTTGTTTTCATTTCTCCTCCACTGTGTGCGTGGCTGTTCTCCCTTGTTGCCTCCTTCTGCTTCTCCCTCTCTCGCGCGCACGCACATCGCTTAGGCAGGCATTTCTTCGAAAACAGATAAACCTTTCCGTTGTATCGTTGGCCCCTCGCCACCCCGACTCTCACCCTTTCATCTGCTAAACGGGCCTCTACCCTTTCCTGTGCGTCTCTTTCTCGCCTGACCTTTTTCCTCCTCGTCTCTCCCCCACTCGTGACGCACGCCACAGCCGGAGAACAGGGAGAGAAGGAAAGGGCATTGAGGCACCGCTCAGATAGCAACAGCAGCAAAGGAGAAGCGTGTGTGTGTGTGCGCGCTTGGAAAAAAAACTCTGTCCTTGTTTTTTTATCGACGTGCCTGTTCCCTCCGTCGTCTTTCTTTTGCTTTCTTCGCTCCTTCTTTTCGTCGCGCCGTATATCTTTTATATTTGTGTTTCCTTTCGTAGACCCGTAGCGCCAAGAGCAGCACTGAATTTTTTTTTTTTGAAATTATTTGTGATTTACTGCAGCGGACGTGCTGAGGTTTTCGACCACGGGAACACACGCGCAGATAAAAACAGAGCTATACATACCCACAGAAATACCACGCGCCGACACGAAAACTCTCGCGTTTTCGCTTACACCGTAACCCTCCCCCCACCCACCCACACACACACACCTCCTACGCCGGCGTACTTCGTTACCTTTTTTGTTTTGCTTTCTTGTCGTTGCCTTCAGTTTTCCACCGTATTTTTGACGCCTCTTTCTCTATATAAACAAACACACACGCAAAACACCACAAGAGAGCGTTTCTCGACGCTTTTTTTTTTTTTCGCGTCCACCAAACGGAACCCCCCTCACCCTCCTCCCACACGACAACCGTGCAAGAAGTAAGCAGAAAAAAATAAACAACCACAACAGCAACGACGGGAAAAAGCGCAAAAAAAAAACAGTGCGAAAATTCACTGATTCAAAAAGATTGCGCATTGAATGCAAGGACGCTTTTCGACTAGGGAATATCGATATATACACACACACACACACACACACACAGTCGCTTACAAACACGGACGCGGATAAAGAACGGACGCGAGAAGACAAGAAGAAAGAGCCGCACCCCCTTTCTCCATCCGCGCGCATTTTTCGTTTATCTATTCACTGTCCTGTGCTGTGTCGCGTATTCTTTTTTCTTTCGGGTGCCTTTTCGCCGAAACACGAAGCACAAGGCCCCTCCCGTGCTGTGCCGCTCGTCTTTGTGACCACAGGAAGTTCTTTAGATTCTTGTCTTTCCGACTCTTTTTTTCGCTTGCTCTCTTTCCTTCGGTGTCGCGCAGAAGCTGTGCCAGCTGTGCGTCTCTTCACTGGCGAACCTTGCGGCATGCCAGGGCTTGGAAAATCCGTCTTCCATGTATCGTTTTACTTTTCTCGTTTGTTTTTCGCCGCCGTAGTGGCGGCACTGCTTCTCCTCTCCCTCAGTGGCGGTTCACTCGCCGGCACACGCATACGCGACGGCTCCACCAATGGCGGGGCAAAAACCGATACCACGCGGACCGTGACGACGACGACGCCCCCTACAGCTGCTGCGCCGGTGTCGCTTCAGGAGGCGTGCCACACGGAGATGAAGCTGTACTGCAGCGACCACCCCATCTCCCCTCTGCGCTGTCTTGTGGAGCAGTACGACCGCACCACCAAGAGCAACGGTGAGGAGCCACGTCGACAGACGTCCGTGCTTTACTCAGACGTGTGCGGGTCGTGGTTGGCTGCGCGCGAGGCGTGCCTTGGCTTCGTGCATCAGCGCGGCCGTGAGCTGTGCGGGAGCTTCGTGGGTGATGTGCGCGAGTGCCTGCGGCAGATCCCCCCTCTGGTGCTTCCGCACGCGTGCGTGACGAGCGCCTACTACGAAAGTGTGCGGCTGGTGGGAAAGCTGCGCCAGCACCGAAACGAGGATGCTCGGCTGCGCCTGCTTCGCGAGAAGTTGCCGTAGAGAACAAGAGCGAGACACCAGAAGCAGATGACTGGACGAAAAGAAAAACGACTGGTTTTGCTTTTGATGCTCGACGGGCGCGGCTATCACCCTCTCAGAAATAAGGGCGCCGCTCACTCCTTCCTCTACTCGGCACCAACGCGCATGTGAAGCCCGCCGGCCTCCCGTCCGTTTTTTTTTCATGTCGGTTTTCTCCTTCTATTTGACGCATTTCGTGTCCACGCGACACGGACTGCCGTCGCGCGGTTCGCTTTCGTTTTTTCTGTGCTTTGCGAGGCGTTTTCGCGGTAAACGGCAAGGGAAAGAAAGAAACATCTACGAGAGGATCGCCCCGTCTCAGCCCAACCCACCTTGTTTATCCTCCTCTCAACACACATGTACACACATATATATATATATATATATATATGTATATATGGTATATATATGTATGTATATGTATGGGAAACGAAAGTCTACCTCGCTGAAGATGTGTGCATTGGCACTCCTTCTGTGTGCGGTCTCTCTCTCTCCGTCTCGCTTTGTGCATGTATAGCAGGTGTTTGTCGTCACAGTGTGTGCGCATTCGTGTGCCCTCCGTGTGCGTTCCTGCTCTCTGTCTTCCATGTACATTTTTGCTCCCGCTCTTTTCTGTTGTGCACTTATCTGGCGCTCTCTCTGCTTGTCTTTGTTTCGTCTGTGCGCACGCGGTCGCCCTTCTCCAGTCGCTAACGTCGCGAGGAGGAGTGGTGCGGAGTACGGTTTTGAGCAGATGCACGCACGGGTACACCAGATGCACAAAACATGTGGCAGAACGCAACGATGATGCGTATGTGCACGCCTCCCCGGCACATGGCACCTTAGCTGAAGATGTGAAACCCGGCACCAGTCGTGCTCCAAGGCATGTGCTTTGCAGGTGTGCAAAAAAAAAAACAAGCAGGGACCAAAGAACTGCGATTTTTCTTCATGAAACAAGAAATTGAATAGCGGGCGAATGCCGCATTATGGGCGTGATGAAGGTCACGGCGATGCACCAATCATACCTGCATACAGGGGCTATATGAACCTGAGGGGCGAAGAGGAAGGAGCGCTGCCGACGCGCTCCACATTTTTCAAAAGCGTTTTCTCGACACGGACGAGGGCAGTGTTGCTGGTGCACACACGATCGATGATAGTGTGATGCGTGTGGGTGTGTGTTTGTGTGCACGTATGCACCCGTACGTGCGTCTTCCTTGTAACCCACACCCTTTGATCGCTCGATTTCTTTTCGTATTTCTCTTTCCCTTCTCTCCATCGCGACTCCCCTGTCTCCGCTGCACGCCTTCTGCGAGAGCATGTGCGCGTATGTTGGCTTGCGCACTGTAAGACAGAGACGGAGCAAAAACACCAAGGAATAGATTGAGGTTGGATGCCACACGGTTAACGGGAACGCGGCCCTCCACTTACTTTTTCCTCTTCACTTGAGAATGATGTCACACGTGCGTCTGCGAAGGACTGAAGGAGCGTCGCAATGCGGCCTTTACTTTTCTACTTGAACCACGAAGATGCTCTATGTAGTGGGTCACCTGTGACAGGGTGTGTGCGCCATGTCAAGTGTCTGGGTGTGTAGCTTTTCGTTTCCACTTGATCTTTTTCCTTCTATATTCTTGTGCTACTTCCCACCTGTCCGCCCTCCGCCCCGCTCTGCCCCCCCCCCCCCCCCCTCCTCTCGCTGTGCGTCCGCCTTCCCATCACTCGCTTGCACAGAAAAGGTCGTTGGTTTGTGTGTGTGTGTGTGTGTGGCACTGTTGGCGATCCAGTGCGTGCGTGCGTGTGAGGCCTCTCTGCGAATTTCTGTTTGCGTCTTTCTCGGATTAAAGTGGCGCTTTTTTTCTTTTCCGTCCTCCTCTGCGTGTGCGGCTCTCCACTTTGGGTGGAAGTGCTCAGCGCAGCCAGGGAAGACAAGGCAGCGGGCAAAGGAAAGAGCGGCATCGGGAATGGGAGCACACCAGCAAACGCTTTCAAGGGGCTACATGAATGCAGGAAATCGACGAAGCGTTGAGCGTCACTTGTTGCCCCCTCCCATACATTCTATCTCGAACCCACCGAAACACACACACACACACACACAACGCCCCCACCCCCACCCCCACCCACAGTCGCTTCCCGATCTGTTCTTTGATGTTTGCCTTCATCGTTTGGCCACAAGGCTGCGCCATTATTGCGTGCGTTTGCAAGATTTTGCAATAGCGGCTTCAAGTGGAAACGCGCCTCCTCCTCTTCTTCGGTGGACTTGCCTCCCGCCCGCCGCCTCCCTTCTGCGCCGTTTTTTCTTCACACGTCTGCATCTCGCTATGACCCCTTCGCACGAGAGTTTTTCTCTTACCTGCCCGCACAACGTGCGCAAGCATCACTGCTGTATTTTCTTGCTACTCAATGCGCTTTGTTATCCTCTCCGCATTTGATGCCGGGCACCTCCCCGTGGTATCACAGGGCCCAGTGCCCACACTCTCCGTGGAACCCGTGAGCCTGCAGCCTGCCCGTGGGGGTACGGAGGCGGCCTGTTGGTGCCGGCGGACAAGGTCTGGGCTGGCGCTGTGCCGAAGAGACCTGCGGCCATGATGCGGTTTGGGCGAGGCCACAGCGTGTGGTGTCTGCGATGCAACACGTGTGCGCGCGCCGCTGGCCCGTCGCGTGCGCCTGGCATTTGAGTACGTCTTTGGTCGTTGCGAATGGGGGCAGAACGGCACGGTGGACGGGCTTGCGAGGTCGGCCGTGCCAGAGGAGCGGGCGCCGGCTGCGCGGGTTGCGGATTTGGTCACTGCTCTGAGGCGCCAGGCCGACATCCCCCGCAGCCGCGGTACGCGACGCGACGCGCTGCGACAAGAGCGCGTTGGCGGCAGCTGCCCCACCGCAGAGGAGCAAGGATGCTGCGCTTGCGGGACGGCAGGGGCCGATCCTGGCGCAGCTGCGCGCGGGCGCCTGTCCTTGGTGCGGATTCCTGCAGCGGCGGGCGGCTTGCAGCGGCAGGGAGGAGCGCCGATGGCGTGCTGGCTAGCTGCTCCGCTGGCGGTGTGGTACCGCCCGCCCGCCTGCTTTTGGTATGAGGGCGTGCGACCCGGCGCTGTGCCCGGTGTGCCACACGCGGCTCCGCGGGTCGCTGGGGGCTCGAGGCAGACCGCATTTCAGGCCGTGATGGTGCACGCAATGGTGCGGCTGCGCACGTCTCACTCGCGCTGCATGGGCTTCCCCCGTCGGGTGTCTGCGGCTGTTCCCTGTGCCCCTTCAGGGCGGCCGGGCGGAAGCGCTTTGCGCGCTGGCGCGTGATTGTCCGCGTGCCCGTTGCACTTGCCACGCGCACCCGCTCCTGTGACGTGCGTGCGGATTGAGGAGGAGGTGGAGCGCCGCTGCCGGCACAGACTCGTAGCCGCGCCCGCGCCTGTCGCGGCACATGCGTGGGGCCGAGTCGCGCCGACACGCCCCCTCGCATGGCATCGACGGGGCATGGGAGATGAGGGCGGTGAGCCACCCTCCCCCCCTCCCCCAGCGGATGCGTGCGAAGTGTGCGGTCTCTCCTCCATCCGGCGGGGCGGGTGCGATGAGGCACGGGCGCCGACACCACCTTGTGGGATGCCGCGGCTGGAAGCGACTGAGAGGGCGCAGCATGTGGGGCACCGGCAGGGCACAGGGTCTCAGAGGGCCGTGACCTGAGGCTGGCCAACCTCCTCCTCGTGCCCACGCGGCACGCACCCGGGCCAGGCCCTGCTGCCCGCGTGGATCAGGGCGTGCGGTCCGCCCAGGCGCGTGTGGCGCAGCACGTGCGCGAAGGAAGGGACGAGGAAGGATAGGGGGAGCCCGCTGAGACGCGTGGCCCCGATCCGGCGGCAGGACGCTGCGTCCTCGAGGACCTGGATGTGGCCGCGGCGCCACAGGAGGTGGGTGCGCTGCGGTTGGATGCGCATACTTTGACTGACTTGGGCGCGTTAGAAGGGCGCGTTGAAAACATACAAAAAGAGCCGTTCATGGCCCAGCTCAGCGTGAATGCGTAATGCGTGGGGTGGGATGGCGAGGGGTGCGACTGTGTGATGGTTGTGCACGTGGGGGCGCTGTTCCGCTCGTCGTGAGGAGTTCGTCCTCTATTCTGTACGGCGTTTGCTGTGGTGGAGGCGGTCGTGAGCGGTGGAGATGTGTTGTCGTTGTATGCGCACTCGGGAGGTTGTGCGTAGCGTGGATATGATAGCACGTCCGGAAAGACCTCAATACTGCTCGTTCTCGCTACCCTCGTTTTCTTCTCTCTGGAACGCTATGTTTCTCCTTCGTGTGTACTCGCTCCTTCACATGGGAATCCTAGTTGACGCGCATCGACTGCTGGTTTCTTTTATTTTCCCGTCCGCGTCGCTTTTGCGTATCTCGCGTATCCGCGGACACAGGTGCCTTGTGCTGTAGGTGCAACCTCGTATAGCCGTCTACGTTGCTCACGACGTCCGCGCACTCTGATCGGCGGCGCCTCAGGCCTCCATCCAATTGCGAAGAGCGCAACTGTTGGCACACAGGAGCTGACTTGCCGACGTACTCGAATACCCATGCGCGTACACACTGGCGCTCTTTGAGACACTAGGGCAGATTGTTCAAGTCGTCGCTACTTCTTGAGGCGCAATCGATTCCTACTTTCTGTCGCACGATCAACCGTGCGTGTGCTGCCGCCAACCAGTAGCGCAATCACCTTCTCTTCTCTGCTCCTTCTCCTACACGGAGCGCCTACCTTCAGCCATGAACGACACGTTGTCTTCAGCACTTTTTATCGCTCTCGCCGTCCTCTTTCTCTTTTGGGGCACCGTGCAGACGCTGAGCTTGAAGTGGGCCGACACCATTGAAGCCTCGGATGGATTTACGGGTCCCACGAGCGGCCAAGGCGGTTCTCACGCCGTTCACTTCCGGCTGCTCTACTCCTTTGCCCACCCCTTCACGCAAGCCTTCTTCATGTTCTGCGCAGAGACAAGCTGCCTCGTAATCCTCGTCTGCACGCTTGTGTGGAAGAAGTATGTGGCACCCCGTCTGCACGACAGCAGGAAGGGTACTGCTGCTGCCCCCACGGGCGAATTGGTGGCGGGCGAAGACTATGCGCTGCCTTGCAACCCGTCTCTGTGGCTGCTGCCGTCTGGCGCGGACTTTTTGGCGAGTATAGTGCAGAACGTCGGCCTGACGCTCACGTACGCATCTGTGTACCAGATGCTGTGCGGCTCCACCGTTGTGTGGATTGCCTCATCTCATACTTCTGGCTAGGTTACCGCTTCACGAAAGTGGAGCTGTGGGGGATGGGCTGCGTCGCGCTAGGTATCTTTTTGGTAGGCCTGAGCAACCTCCTGGAACGGGGCCTCAACTTCGAGAGCACCTCACACGGGCGACACAAGAATCCGGTGCTGGGCAACCTCCTTGTCTTAATGGCGCAGATTCTGCACGCCTACCAAGGCGTGTGTGAGGAGCGGCTGATCCGCCTCTACAAAGTTCCCTCGCTGCAGATGGTGGGGACAGAGGGCATCTACGGCATGGGCATGTCGCTCAGTCTGCTCGCCTTCTTGCAGCTGGTGCCCATGGCCACCTGGGGCCACAATTTGGCGGCTGTAGAGGAGTTTTTGGCCTCTGGTGGACATGGCGTCCTGCACGCCAACGTTACATGGGTGCAGCAGCTGCAGCCGGCGCTGAAGGTGCCCTACGATGACGTCGTCCTCGCGTTTGCGCAGATACGCGAGTCGTGGGAGTGCAAGGTGTTCGTCTTAGTTTATCTGCTTTCCGGCTTTTTCTACAACGCGTGCCACATGAGCGTCATCAAGCACGTGTCGGCGACGGCCACTGTCATGATCGGATCCCTGCGCAACGTAACTGTGTGGCTGGTGTGCCTCCTCATCCCATCCATCTTCGAGGAGCACTTCAACGTGGTGCAGCTCGTGGGGTTTGTGTTCTGGTGCTCGGCAACGTGCTGTTTCACCGAATCTGGATTGCGCGCTTTGACGCCGTGCTGCCCGCGCAGGTGATCAACGCCTGCCCGGTGCTCTTCCGCGACGCCTGGAGAGATAGGGAGGACGTTGTGAAGGTGGAGAACAGGAGCAGGGATACATCTCTTGAGCCGCAGGGGAGGGAGATGAGGCCCAAGGAGGACTGCTTATTAGGATGAAAAAATGCGAGCCGTGGGTACGCTAAGTGGTTGAGACACCTGCCTGTCAAGGGAAGAGGAGGGGTCTTGACTTCCTTTTTTGTTTCGCTGCGTTTTCTGGAAGATGGGAAGGGGAAGGGTGCGGCAGAGAGGCTCATCGACTTGCTCTGGCATGGTCGAAAGGGCAGCGTTTTCGTGCGCGAAATGATTATCAAGCATGCCAGCTGGCGTATCGCGATGTTCTCCTCTCAGCGCCCCAGGCGCTGTACTCGCCGTGTGCCTGACTTTTTTGTTCGCCGTCATGCACGACAACAGTTGTGCTGGAGTGATGCAGACGTGGCCCAGCCCCTCTTCACCTCGACAGGGAAGGCGCGTCTAAAGGCAGGAAAGGGCCACAACTGCTGCCCCCGATTCCTGCAACTTCAGTGACCATTCACGGCTACGCAGACGCCTTGCCACGATACGACAAGTGCCCCTGTGTTTTGTGTGTGCGCGTTGGGTTGGTCTCTTTTTCTCTCGGTGTAGATTGGCGTTTGACCGTTTTTTTTTTTCGTGTGTGCGTATGTGTGTACGCTTTTGTGTCGTCTTTGAGGAGCAAACATGAGTTCCTCAGTGTGGCGGAGCCTGCACCCGATTCTCGCGCTTTCCCCTCAATCCCCCCCTTTCTCTCTCTCTCTGTGCATGTATGTGTGCGTTTCGAGGTTGTAAGTCTGCCGCTTTTTTTTTTCCGACTCTTCCTTCTTCCGTCCATACATGTATGAATCTATACTTTTTTCCCCTTACCCTCTCGCTATGTGCAGTGTGAGGTCTGAGAAAAGTCTACGGCTCTTTGATGCATGCAGAGCTGGGCGCGTTCAGCGTACCTTTTCCCTCTTTCTCGCGCAGTCTTCCTCTCCCTTGGGCACTTGCCCATCCGCCGTCCTGTGAGAATGACGTCCCCTCACCTATGCCCCCTGCACTCGTCGCTGCGACTCTTGTCATGATTGAAAACGAAGATGAGCAAGCAGCCTCTCCTCTCTCTCTCCTCTCTCTCTCTCTGTCAAACACCGATTTACTTTTGCTCGCTTCTATTTTCAACGCATTGCCCTGTGGTGTTCTCTCGAGTGGCCATGAGCGCTGCGCTGCTGCATGGGGACACTTTACAGCACGCATGGATGCAAGCGGGTGTAGGAGAAAGTCATCGTTCTTCTCTCCCTCTCGCGTGTACGGTTCTCGCTCACGTTGCTCGGGGTTGAAGAGGCACGCCGGATGCCTTGTAGATGACGACGTCTTCCATGTAGCCTCCTCCCGTACACACGCGCACGCATTTTGCCACACTTCTCTTGGAGTGGTGGTCTTTCAAAGATGGAAAGGGCGTCATGCACGTTTGTGTGTATGTGTGTGGGAAGGTCAACCGCCACATGCTCGCAACCGGAGAACGGTGAAGGCCGCGCCGTCTACGGTTGAAGAAGGGGGAAACAAAAAAAAAACAGCTAAACGGCGGCGTCAGCACTCAGAGATGGCCTTCCTCTCTTTTCCTACGGATGGGTGTTTTGCCTGGCATGGCGCGCCGCATCAGATTCTGCTCAGGAACAGTAAGGCGAGGAGGTTATGGCACTCTACGGGCAATGGAAAGTGCTTCCTGCTGCTAGAACTGCGTCACTGCACCAAGAGTGGGTGCGCGCACCTTTCCTTGCCTGTTCATCTATGCACTCTTCCATCGCCACTATTCTCGTGCGGCGTCGCGTAGTCTACACCGCCCCTCCCCTTCATTCTCTCTCTCTCCACCACCTCCTCCTGAAATCTTTTTGCCGCGCTCCTCACCCTCCTTGCTTACGCGACGCGGCCAAGACGTGAAACTCGTGTGGGCTCTGCCGCTGCTTTCGACGCGCAGCCGCAACTTTTGTCCGCCACTGCCCCGCTCACCGGGACCAAAGGGGTGGTGGAGGGCAACCTTCGCCGTCTGCTCTTTCTCCCTCGCTGTGCAAGGAGCAGAAGCTATTCCCCGCTTGGCTGTGGCCTTATCGTGCACGGTGCTCTTATTTCACCGTCTCCTTCCGCCTCTCACGCTCGTGCGTACTCTCATCCCCCCCTCGCCTTCGTTAGATGCTAGATTGCCTGTCTCTCTGGCCTTTTTTTTTGGATGGTGAAGCGCATGTCAAGCGCTGCTCGTGCCGTCTAAAGAGCTCCTATCGGCTACCTGGTGATGCGTATGTTTGCGCAGTGATCTTTGAGCACAAAAAAAGGAAACCGAACAGCGTTGCTTCCCAAGACAGCGACCGCCCCCGAAATCGATCGAAAGCGGTACCCTCTGCGCAGGCAGCGGGCTGGCATTTTCAGTGCTTCAATCTGCCAAGATGTTTGCGGACTTGTTGGCCACAACTTCTTATTGTGCGGGCGATCGCAGCAGCGATGCGGGAGTCGTCCCGGTTTCACCACCTTTTTCTCCGCGCTGCACTTCAGCGTCTTCATCCGCTGGAAGCAGCAGCGGCTGCCACCTCCGCCGACCTTCTGCCGGCGGCGATGACGGCTCCTACCCACGCGTCTCGCCCCTCGTGGGCACCGCACACCTGTCTGCACACACGGATGGTCGAGCGCGGCGGCCTGGCTTCTCCGAGTGCCTGAGCCCTCTTAGCATCCCCGAAGGGTGCGCATCATCGACGACGGCCATGGTCAGCCCATCCAGTGGCCACCCAGAAGGGCACAGCTTGTCGCTCGGGGGTACCAGCGAGGCGCCACCGAGGAGATCATCCGGTGGCACGCTAGGGAACAGCCTGGAGGGATACATCCCCACGTCGGACTTTTCCTCTTTTTCTTCGCACCACGGCGATAGTGCGCGCTCGCCTCCGTCGAGCACGCGTACGCTGTCGCTCTACGACCACGGGCAGAAGGCGTCCGGCGTTGCGTCTTCCACCCCGTCGCGCGGAGCCACTGCTCTTCTCCCTGAGGGCGCCGCCAGTCCAGCTCTGGACAGCGCGGAATCCAGCGCCGATGATGCAAACTTCGTTGTGATGCGCAGTGGAACTCGCGAGGGCGGGCAGCAAAGCCCCCAATTGACGGCTTCTTCAAAGTCGTCGTCTCCATCCGCCATGCCGTGTGCGCCAACGCTTGCGCAGCCGACAGCAGGTGCTGTGGTGGCTGTGAAGTATGCACCGATGCTTCAGGCACCACCCAGTCCGCTGCGGTTCAGCGTCTTGTATACGGAGGAAGAGCACCGCGTGCGGCTCGAGACGCGCGAGACGGAGGAGCGGCGATGCCTGTATCAAGCGCACAAGGCTGTGCTCTCGGTGTATCGCATGTGGGCCGCAGCGGGTACCGACGCAGACTACGGCGACGGCGACAGACCGTTGCTGATGTCTTCGCCAATGGGCGATGGCGCGTCGACGCGGTTGCTCGAGGACCACTGCTGCCCTAAAGCTCCAAACACGCCGAATGCGAAGGCTGCCGGCACCAGGGCGCAGCCCTCTCCTCTCGCGACCGCGACCACCGCCAACGCCGTTGCCGCAGAACGGGTGCGTTGTTTTTTGAAGTCGTCCAGTGACAGTGCCCGAGGTCGGTGTTGCCTCGGGGCTGGCCAGGAAGGCGGCGCCGCCATTGGCGTGCTGCCGCACCGATCCACGACACCCCGCATCACATACGCAGGCTCTGAAGCCGAGGCACGCCGCGGCTCGCCTGGTCACGCGCCTCACCCACAGGCGTCCCACTCTCCTTCACCTGCTGCATCTCGCATGTTAGACTACTCATCCGTGCAGATGCCCGAGACAGCATCATCGCTCATGCACACTACAAGCGAACCACCGTCATTGGTGCACCAAGCACGGTTGCTCTCGCCCTGGCGCGCCACCCACACCGATCATCACGATGCGGCGGCGCGGCGCGCGGACGGAAAGGCAGATGCGCATCTAGAACCTCGTACAAGTCGGGATGATAGTCGGGGTCGACTTCAAAGGAGGCCAAGGACGTCTCTAGTGCCCCACCTGGTGAGCACATCACCTGCTGCTGTTCGCCTCTCATCTGCTTCTCACTCTCTCGGCGCATCATCCGTGGCACTGCAGCGGCGCAGCCTGCTGGAGTCGCGGCTGTGGGCGGACACTGCAGCGCCTCGCGAGGATCTGTCGAGAAGCGCCGTGCTGCCCCCTGCACGCGCTGCCGCTGCCGCGCAAGCCCCGTCACCGTCGCTTCGCACAGTCTTGTCCGCCGGCGTGGGGAGCTTTTCAAGTCTCTCCGCAGCTCAGACGGAAGGGCCTGGTGCGTCCCAGGCCACGTTGAGTCCTGTGTGGAATGCTAGCGTGAATCTGGTTTCCGCCTCGGCCGCGATTTGCCAGATGAGCCCCTCCGCTGAGGATGACACAACGGGTGATCATGTTCCTGGAGGCGCCGTTCGCTACGCCTCCAACGAGGCGCTTCGACTACGCCAGCGTGCCGCGTTGCCCGGCACCAGTAGCGGTGGGCTTCTGAGCAGCCCGCCGCATGGCATCGATACAGATCGTAGGACATTGCCGGCGGTGGATCGCCTACAGGATCACCGCCGTGAGCGACTCAGCAGTTACGTTCACTACAAGCGTTTCTTTGATGCTGTCTACGGCGAGCAGAGCGGCTCCCCGCTGGTTTCGCGCGAGCCGGATTGCCGGCACAGCAGTGCAGGGCGGACTAGTCCCGTGCCCCCCCGCGCTGTGCGGACACGTCCATCCATGTCCTTTGATGTAGGTGACGGGGATAAACATGCGAGTGCGTGGCCGTGGCGGTCGCCGCTGTCCTCCCGCCTGTACCCACGAGCGCGCTCGCCTGAGCTCGTCGCTTGTCGCGGCCTTCGCCATTTTTCACCAAGCGGCTCAACGGCAGCCAGGCGCGCACTGGCGCCCCCATCCAAAGAGCCTACCACATTTTGTGCGGGGCTCACGGGTGGCGCGGCTTCATTAACTGTACCGGCTGACGCTACCCTCTTCGCTGCGCGTCTGACGCGCCTCTCCACGCTGGAGAAGCTATGTCGCGCCGAGGTGCAGCGGCGCTGCATGGAGGACCAAAGCCTCTTGCTGCACCACTTTATTGTGGAAGGCACGGCAACCTTGCAGCGGGTCGGCCGTGCGACCGCCCTGCTGCACCGACACAGGCAGCGCGCGGCTGGCGGCACAACGGAGGCGTACCGAATGCCCTCCGCATGAACCTTCATTCCTAACGAAGTGGATGGGCTGTGAGCCCCAGTCGCCGCTGGCTGGTAGACATTTTTTTTTTTGTATGCATGCCTGCGCTCCGCACACCCCTTGAGGTGCTCTCTCGTCTTCCTCCCTCCGTCCCTCCCTCCCCTGCTCTGTTTCGGCATTTGAACTCGCTGACCTTTGGCGACGGGGCGGGTTAGGAGAGGAGCATCCGAGGAAGGTGGGAAAAGGAATGGTGGCTCCGACTGGTGCAGTGCAGCAGAGGTCCAGAGCCGGAGCGCATGACAACCATATGTGTACACTTCTCTAGATGGCCGTGAGGTTTGTTCCTCTGACACATTGCGTACAAGCGCTTCGAAAACAGCAAAAAAAAAAAAGATGGATACACACCCGTTGCAAATCGCAACTGCTGTTGCAGAAGGCTGAGCAGGGGGGTGAGGGACCGATAGCTCTAGCTGCGTTTGAGGTCTTAACAGCCATGTCCTCATTTTCGTTTTCTTGTCGCACGGCCCGGACAGTTCATCGCCTAGAACGTTCGGTAGCGGTAACGCATCCCGTGATCGACCTGTGCCCACATCGCACAACCACCGCCGCCTTGCCTTGCGCTTTTTCTTCCGGGGGGCGAAGCAGTAGAGATGCAAGTGAAAAAGGCAGCGATGAAGAGGTCACGCTCGCGAGAGTGCAGCTGCAACAGGATGAACTGCCTTGCAGCTTTAGCTCGACTACTTGCTCGCTTCTCCATTCTCTTTCTTGCGGACCCCGTGCGGAAACTACTTGACCACACAACTCCCCCCCTCCCTTCACCCTCCTTTCCCCCTATTCCTTTCACTCTGCTGATTACAACGCAGTGCCGGTATCGACCCTGTTGTGGCTCTCTGTGTCTGTGTGTCGTTGTTCCAACGAGTTGAGGGTGCGTTACAGATGCGGCATTGTTGTCGGCTTTTTGCCAGATCAGGGAACATCACGACGGCGTCCTCGAGCGGCCCGATCATGTCGCTGCGTGAGGCGACACGTCTCGCTAAGACCGCTGGCTGCTTTGACTCCGCTAATGGGTCGTCTTCGTCTTTGCTGCGCCGCTGCACCGATTTCGCATGCGCGCAGGATCGAAACATCACCAGCTCTTCCTCCCCCTGGGAGGAAATCAAGCGCCGGCAACATCAGGTGTTCAAGGAGCGGCACTTAACCGCCGAGAACACCATTGCTGTCACGGTGTCGTGTGTGAACATGGCGCATCTCTCCGTATACGTGCACTCAGTGCAATGCGGGTACCCAGCCTCTCACGCGCCAGGACCGTCTGGGGAGGGCGCGCCTGGCAAGCGCACCATCGCCACTGCAACGTTGACGAATCAATCTTGCGCCGTGTTGCTCCTGTGGGTGTCGATGGGGTCGCCTGAGTTGTTGCCCGTGCGGTGCGCGCTGTCTCCCGGTGCTGTGGAAACGTGCTGGCGTGCGGCTCCAGCCGCGGCGAGCAGCGACACCACTAAGGCTGGCGGCACGATCCAGGCTGCTGCGCCATCCTCGATGCTGTCGGAGAAGGACAAGCTGCGCCGCATAAAGGCCTGGGCCGAGGAGCTGGTCCTCTATCGATGGGTGGTGGTCAGCGGCCAGCTGCGCATGGAGGACGTGTACGACGGCGATTTGCAAAAGGTAGTGACAGTGCCGGTGTTGGAGGTGGCAAGGGACCATTTTAAGGGTAGCGTGCGTGCACTGCCTCCAGGGTTTCTATGAGCGGTGCCTCTGGTGTTGTTGGGTGTCTTTTTTTCCCTGAAGTGTACTGCGCGAAGCTGCCGCTTTCGCTGTGCTTGTGCGTGTGTGCGCGTGTGGGCTGGTGTGCATCTGTGAGCGCCAGCGGTGTGTCTGCCTTCATCAGCTGGTGTTTGCTGCGCATGAGTACTCAAAACGCTTTTCTTTGTTGCTTCGGCAGTCGCGGAGAGCTTTACTGGGGTCTATGTCCCGGTAGTCACCCGCTGGCAGTCTGTTTCCCATGGGCGTCCCCCTCAAAAAAAAAAAAAGAAAAGCTGTACCCACGCAGGATCACGGGTGCGCTTTCTGGGCCTTTTTCGTCTCTCCGGTACACGTGCCACACCCTTTCCCGCCGGCGTGTTGTTTCTATCTTCATTCTTATTGACTGGCAGTACGCAAGGCGATTAGGCATGGGTGAGGGCGTGTGTTGCACGTGCGCAGGTGTACGCCATCTGCTCGCGCTTTCGCGGTCACAGAGTACCTGTTTTTTTTTTTGCTCAGCTTGGCCCCCCTCCCCCCAGTTTGTCTCCATAACATTCTTAAGTTTTCTCCATCACTTCACTTACTTCTTCTCTCCCGCACTCCGTCTCGACGCAGTCCCGTCTTGGTTTGGCCAACCTCATCGCCGCATCCTTTCTCTTTTCGCACCTGCGTTGCCTTGCTTCAAATCCAGCTCGCTTGCGGATCTCTGGTGTTCTTTTTTTTCGCTGCGAAAGGCAACAGAGGGCAATACAACTGCAACATGCTTCGGCGCCTTTCCCCTGCTGCAGCGACACGGTCGATGGCGACCATGGCGCATCCGTTGACCTCCGCGACGCAGTCCCAGTCGGTGACAAGCACGCGCGCGACAGTCTCACGTGTCGCGATGCGCGGGTGCAGCAGCACCAGCGGCACCTCATCAGGCGACGTCTCTTCTACGAAGGGTGCCGCCTTTAGCGCGAGTCGACCCGGTCAGCGTGCGCCGTCGATCAACTGCGTGACACTCGTTGGGGTGGTGCATGACATCCAAACCGGCTACGTCTTCGACGACGCTGTCACCCAATTCACGCTCACCACGACAAGCCTGGACGCGGCGAACCAAGCCCAAGAGTGCGTGGTGGAGAAGGACCATCACACCGTGCGCTGCTATGGCGATGTCTTTTCCCGTGAGGTCCGCGCCAAGCTGAGCGAGGGCAATGTGGTCTGCGTGAATGGCCGTCTGCGCTTGAATCCGCAAATGGAGCCGTCGTGCAACAAGTACTACTACTTCCCCTACATCCAAGTTCAACCGCCGCACGGCCAGGTGAGCGTCGTGTACGGTGACCGTCGCTCCCCTCCGTCGCCGGTGAACGCGGCGACGGGTGAGCTGAACAATGGCAACGGCGACCCCACAAACAGCGCAGCACCGGCCGAGGACGGCGATGCTGGCGCGACGACGCAGAAGACGCCGTAAGAGCACCGGATCGCGAGTGCGGTTCCGACTCGCCTCTGCTCCTCGGCGCGCCTCTTCCCCTCTTCTTCTCCCGTTATCGAGCCACTGAAGGGCGAGGCAGAGAGGAGGGGGCAGGATCGAGCGCAGGCGGATCATTTGCGGCGGCAACTCTTCTCTCTCCCCTTGAGGCGAGCAGGTGCTCTACCGACAGAGCGCCAGTGCGAGCGTACGCTGTTGCTGTGCAGGCGACGCCCTTGCCTGCTGATGTGTTTCTCCTCCTTGAAATGTTGACGTGCGGATTCTGTGTATGCGCGGGGCTGCTGGATTTGGTCCGCAGGCGTGGGGACTGGCGCAATAGCTTTGGTTGCGGTGGCGTGCAAGAGAACTTTCTCTCTCTCGCACTTCCTGTGGTGGTGGACATCGTTCGCTTCTCTCTCTCCCCCAATACACATGCAGGAAAGCGAACACAGGCATGCTGTGCGATGACGCCGACCTGGGTAGATTTCTGACTCTCCCACTTGCCCACCCCATCCATTCCGTGCGCATTGGTGTTTACAGTACAATAACTCTCAATTCCTTTGCACCAGTGTCCCTCTTTCCTGCCGTTCCCGACCGAAGAAAAGGGACTTTTCGTCCTGTCGCGCTTGGCACCGGACCCGCGGCTTCGCTTCGTAGAGGCCCTCGCTATCCCTCCAGGAATCCTCCGTTGAAGTGCGCTGCCTTCTCTTCCCTCTCCAATCTCTGTGCAGCTATAGAGTCGATCGGATTCGGGGTGGGTGGGAGGGGGATACAAGCGCATAAGAGGAATCGGCCCAACACGCGAGCAACGGGCCACTCCGCACGCAAAACCGTGTGTGTGTGTGCTTGCTGAAGGCGTCACAATGCCAGGCCTGCTGCTTTCGCCGCCTTCTGTTGACACACGCCACCTTAGCCTACCCACTCTCTCTCCCCTACTCTGCATCTTCCTCTCTCCTCTCATGCCTGGCAAAACACGCACATACACGGGTGTGCGCATCTCCGCTTTTTTATGGTTCTCTCGTTGTGGCTTGTGCGCTCACTTTGGTTTCTGCCCCACCCCTTTTTTCGTTCTCTTGGGGTCGGCGCTCATTGCGTTGCACATGGCACTACGCCAGTGCTTTCTAGTCCGAGTCTCCTCCGCTCCAACGCTCTTTCTCGCTGTTCATATATATATATATATAGATAATCACACTCCCCCACGTATCATTCTTCACCATTGTTTTCTGAGACGCGTCTGTGTTTTTCCACTTTTACTAGTGCATACACCTTGCCTGCAAGCACGCACACGCACACGCACACGCACACGCACACGCACACGCACACGCACACGCACACGCAGGCAGACGCGACGCGTACAATCTCTTGCACGAATGGGAAGAAGCGTCTTTGACTCCTGAAGTACAGAGGAGGACACACAAAGCTACACTTACACGGAACAGACACGTCGAAGCATCTGCGCCACGGCCCATACCTTGGTATTGTGGCTTCCATCCTCCTCCTGCTCCACTACCGCACTGTGCGGCTCTTTCAGTGCCTCCTGTTTCACTCACCGCTCTTCCTGCACCGTAGCTTCTATATTTATTTCTTACCAGGTTGCCCCTGCCAAGCAGTGCTCTTCCTTTTTTCTCTCTCTCCTGATTGCCGGTTCTCGAGACAAACCACAAAAACAAAAAAGAAAAGAAGCAGCTCTCGTCTTTGCTTGCTCTGCTTTTCTTTTTTTTATCGCGACAAGGGCCACTGTGCAAGCACCCCGCCCTTTGCCGCGCAGCCTTCACCTCCCCTAAACTCTCCCCCTCTTTCCCTCCCTCCTTCGCTCTCTCCACACCTCCACAACTGTCTCGTTGCATCCCTCTGCGTGTGTCTGCGTGCGCGTCTGTCTGCCTCTTCTCTTGTAAGGCAACAACTGTTATGAGAGCTTTTTTTTTTCGCTCCCTTGCCTTTCGTTCTCCGTGCCGTGTTGGGTTGCGTCCTCTCGTCTCCCCGCTCGTCGTTGTCGATGCGCGTCGCGCTGGCTTTGCTTGGGTAGTCGACACCCCTCCCCTGTTGTTCTCAGCCTTCTCCGCCTTCTTTCGTATTTGTCGTCCCCATTGAGCTTTCGACGTTTCCTTTGCCTTTCCCTCTCCCCGCTACACCGTCTCATGGTGCGGTGTATGCGCGCCCCGCCACAGCGCAAACACACAGAAGCGCGCACACACGGGACCACAGGGTTATAACACGAGTAGCGACGGCAACCAAAACGTCTGCGGCCGCTGCTGTTGATGCCCGTGCTTTTCTCGTTGACGTTCTCGTTTTCGTCTCCTCCTCGTCTCTTCTGACCGGGCGCTTATCCTTTTTTCTCATTGAGGAGGAGGCTCAGCCTGTGCACCGAGCAACCATCACCGCCGCTTCCCTTTGCAAGGTCAGTCATGGGCACTGATAAGGTCCTGTCCGAAAAGCTCGTCTTGGAGAAGACGAAGGTGAAGTCGTTGAGCGATGTGCAGCGGCTTGACATGTGGGGTGAGGGACTCACCGACATCTCACTCGTAGCGAAACTTCCCCGGCTCGAAGTGCTCGCCCTCGCAGCGAACAACGTGTCCTCGCTGAAGGCGTTGCAAGGGTGCGAACTGCTGCAGGAGTTGTATCTGCGCAAGAACAAGGTGGCGAATCTTCGCGAGGTGACTGCCTTGCGGGTGCTGCCGACGCTTAGCGTGCTGTGGCTGCGTGACAATCCATGTGCGCAGCACCCGTACTACCGCGAGTTCGTGTTGCACTGCTGCCCGGGACTGCGACAGCTGGACGGGGTCGAGATCACCGCAGATGAGCGTAAGGCAGCGGCAAAGCGCTTGACAGCCAAGGCGCTGGACGAAATTTTCGGCAGGTCCGCATGCACGGACGCAGCCTCGTCTCCCCGACCCAAGAAGAGCTCTGGCGCCGGCAGCAGTCCTGCAAAGGCGACGGAAGCCACGCCGTCCAGCACGCCCGGCGGCGTCTCTGACAGCACTGCCACGATTGAGGAGCGGAACGCCAGCGGCAGGTCGGTCCTATTCACCACTGTTGCTGCCCAGCGCGCGATGCTGCTGTCCATTGTGTCGCTGCTGTCGGAGTTGACCGTGGAGTCGTTGGAGCTGCTGCAGCGCGAAGTGCAAGAGCGCGTTGAGAAACAGAAGGAAAAGCTTACCAAGTACGTACAGGAGAATTCGCAGTAGCTGCCTGATGATGAACGGAGTACCCTGCCCCGATGTCTCGACACGGCCTTGTTGACTTTCCGCTCTTTCTCTTCCTCTTCTTTATCATAAGCGCGTGCCCCTCTCTCCGTCCCTTTCTCACTCACGCACGCTGTTCTGCTGCGCGGGCACATTGCACACTCACTGGCTGTTTTTCGTCGCTGTTCTCCTTTTCTGGGGGCGTTCAGCGTCATGATGTTCCCTTTTTCTCCATGTCGTCATCTCGATCGTGGCGCATCAGAGACACTTTTCTTTTCTTTGGAAAACGGAACTTCTCCGCCATCCTGTTGGCTTGTTGGTGATTCATCGAAACATGACACGGTGGACAGAAGGCGCCGCACTACGTCGTATGCTGAAGGCCCAGTGCACCCCCAATCTATGTGTGGGGACGCCAGACAAGCCCCTCGATCCCGGCTAACGCCGGACCACCTTTGGTGGTGCCAGGGTCAAGCACCGGTGTCGTGGGGCATTCAGAGCGATGTATCGCTAGGGATGCCAGCGGCCACGTCCTGGATTGGCGGTGCGTCGGGGCGACAGGCGACAGTGCACACGTCTGAGCCATCCACATGATAGGCGAGGCGTTACTGTGACTGGAGCGTATCCCACTGTCCCCCCTCTCACTGCCTGTTCATGAGGGGGGGCGGGGGGGGGGGGAGGCTGAGTGTCACCGCGAGGGGGATGCACCAGGTGGCGGCCGTCGTGATGGGAGAAGCGGCCGTGAGCTGACCTGCGAGGCGGGCATGTGGGTAGGGTGTGAGGCCGGGTCTGTGGTCGGATTAGTGAGTCGTCTGATTGCTGTACCGCGTGTCTAGCGCTGCTTTTTGCCACGCGGATGGGGCTGGTGACGGGGCCGGGCATAGAGTGGCGCTTGACTCATGTTGTGTGGTATAACGGGTTCGGTGAAGCGGAAAAAGGACGCCAACACTACGGCCACATGTGTGGGTGTGCGTCTCTCTTCTTCTTTGCATGCACTGGTGTGATGCGTGTGTGTGTTTGTGTGGCACACTTTTTCCCTTCTTTTGATTTCGTCGGCCCTTTTTTCTTTCCGCGGTGGATGCTGGACATCACCGAGGCTCAACCTCCCCCACACCCCCTACCGCACACACAAAAATGAGATGGAAACACGACACACCGACAAAAAAAGAGAGAAGAGCCCCCGCTCCTCGGACACTCGGTTGCACTTGCTCCCATTCAGCGAGCGAGACGGATACCGAGCCTTCTAGCGAGCTCATCCTTCGCACGAACCACGCCTTTCAACCCCCCTTCTCTGAGGGTAAGGAGCAGCATACAACAGTGCACCTGGCCACCGCTGCATCTACAAACGGTGCTCACGCGGCGCCGGGCGTTGTCGGTTCTCTCCCCGTCCAGCGCACTCGCTAACTTTCACACAGAGACAAATCTACGCTCCCCCTGCCATCTAAATTATCTGCTCGCCTTTGCGCTCTTCAAACTTTTTTTTTCGTTGGATACTCCCCCCTGCCTCACTTTCCCCTCTGCTCCCGGTCGGACACACACACACACACACACACACACATGCCAACGACCCAGCCTTTTTCATCTCCCCCCACCCATTCGGCTCCCTTTTCTTCTCCACGCTGTCGTTCTGCGCGTGTGAACGTCACACCCTTGCACACGCATTCGTCGTCGTCCACCGCGCGCCACCGTCAGCAGCGGAGGACGTAGTAACCGCCCCCCTTTCCTCCTGACGAAAAAAATACGGAAAACAAACACACAGACAATAAAACAAGAAGCCGCAAACACAAGCAAATCCCTCTCCCCCGCGACCATTCACAAATTCCATATTTCACCTACAGTTTCTTTACACGCTTGTCTTTGCTCAGGTTCCCCAAACATCATCGACACACGTGCCGTTGTCTCTGCTGCTACTTCTCCCCTCTCTCCTCCTACATAAACTCTCCCCTCTTCTCGCTACGCCTTTCCGTCCTTCCCACCATCCCCCGTTCTCATACCTGCTATCTTGCACTGCACCTTGCGCGCTTCGAGGTTCTCTCTGCTTCCCTCCCTGTCGCGACGTCATCAATCTCTTCGTGTGCGCCGGTGTTTCATCCTCGATCTCTCCCTGCTGCTGTGCTTGTCTGTGTGTGTGTGTGTGTGTGCGTGCGTTCACTTTTTCAATTTTCCTTTGCCCCGTTTTTTTTGTTGTGCTTTCTATTGTGGGTTTTGTTGCTTTGTATTTCCTCCTCTCCCGGGCTTGATGCTTTAGAGGAGAAGCTTACGAAGACCAGCCTCAGTGTTTACATGCTTGTATGCTAGATATCCACGTCACCCCATCTATTTCTTTGCGCCATCGTTGCCCTCGACGGCCACGCAGTCTACGCACACATCCACACACATACACACCACCACCCGCTCCTCTTGTGTCGTACATGTGAGTGTGAGGCTGGTTAGCTTTTCACTTAAGAAGCCTTTTCATCATTTTTTCTTCGTGAGCTCCTCCTTGGGCTTCTCTCATCACCACAACGGTTCTGCTGAAGTCCTACTGGCTCTGTGCGCGTGTCTTGCTTCCCCCCTCACGTTGTCCTCCGTTTATCTTAGGCGTTTGCATTGACGACGCCAAGATGTCGGCCGAAATCGAGTCGCATATTCTGAAGAAGTATGAGATTCAAACACAGCTAGGGCAGGGTGCCTACGGCATCGTTTGGCGCGCCCTGGAGCGCAAACACAACCGCGTCGTTGCACTCAAGAAAATTTACGACGCCTTCCAAAACTCGACCGATGCGCAGCGCACCTTCCGCGAGATCATGTTTCTGCACCGGCTGCACCACCCGAACATCATCAGGCTGCTGCACGTCCATCGTGCCTTCAACGATCGCGACATATATCTGGTCTTCGAATACATGGAGACCGACCTGCACGTGGTGATTAGGGCAAACATCTTGGAGGAAATCCACAAACAGTTCATCATGTACCAGCTGCTCAAGACGATGAAGTACCTGCATTCTGCTGAGATTCTTCATCGTGACATGAAACCAAGCAATCTGCTGGTAAACAGCGACTGCACAATGAAGGTGGCTGACTTCGGTCTCGCGCGCTCTATCCTGTCCCTTGAGGGCGAGCAGGCGTCGCGGCCGGTGCTAACAGACTACATTGCGACACGGTGGTACCGCCCGCCGGAGATTTTGCTCGGCTCGACACGATACACCAAGGGCGTAGATATGTGGTCGGTGGGCTGCATTCTTGGGGAGTTGATGCTGGGAAAGCCCATGTTTCCCGGCCGCTCCACCACGAACCAGTTGGAGCTGATCTGCAGCGTGACGGGCATGCCCTCCGCGGCGGATGTGGCGGCGACCAACTCGCAGTTTGCCCACGCGATGCTTCGCGACATCCACTGCTCGCATCGACGCACGTTCGCTGAGCTGCTGCCAAGCGCTTCTGCCGATGCGCTGGACCTGATCGAGCGCCTTATGTGTTTCAACCCAAACCGTCGCATGTCTGCCGCCGAGGCCCTCGAGCACCCGTACGTCGCTGCCTTTCACCGTCCTGACGAGGAAGCGGTGGCGGTCGAACCCATCACCGTCTCTCTCCCCGACAGCCAGCGTTTGCCCTTGGCCAAGTACAGGGACGCCATCTACGAGCAAATTGCCGCGCTGCGCCGTAGCTCCACGTCCGCCGATCAACGGCACCGCGCGGAGCGACAGGCCGCCGGCAGCACCGCTAGCCGCAAGACGTCCGTCAGCAGCGCCGCCGCACGGGCGGCTCCCCAGCGCAGTGCTGTGAAGTCCACCTCGACTAGTGCGGTCAACGAAGCATCATCTTCGAAGGCGTACGCCCGTCCCGCCTTCCGCTCGGCAACGTCTGCCGCCTCTGGTATGGAAAGTAGACCCGTCGCGCGTGAGGCAGCGGTGCGCAAGTGATCGTCACCGCTGCGCCTCTGCTCTTTTGCCTTGAATGATAGAAGCCGTGCTCCCCTTTCATGTGTGGGAGTCGCCTTTCGAGTGAGCGAAGTCTGAGGACTGGGCATGTGTGTGTAGATGTGTGTTTGTGTGTGTGTCTGCTCGCCGGTACTTGAGCCTTGTTTTCCGCGGTCCCGTTCTTTGGCGGTGAGGCTCAACGGGTATGGGCAAACGAGGGGAGGACGCGATTCGAGCGATTCCTTGCTCGTGTGTGAGGGGGGAGAGGTACACGCTGCGATTGGCTTCCTGCCTCCCTGTCTGTGTGCGGCGGGCAAAGACACGGCGGAGCCTTCTTATCGCGAAAATCCCGTAGCTTCTGCGCTACTCTCTCTCTCTATGTGGCTGCCTGTCTCTGTTTTTTTTTTCTTCCTCCGTTCCTGCTCCTTCGACGTTGCGATGCGACACTAATGTGCTCTGCATCTCGTTGACCGCGATGCCCCAGGCCAATGCTGCTTTTCTCTACGTTCTGTGCCTGCAAAACACGCTCTCGGCCCCTTTCTCCCCACGTCTTCCACTTCCGCCGTCTCCTCGCCTCAGCACTGATTCTCTTCCTCTCCGTTTGCGTACCTAACTTTTTTTTTTCTTGTCGTCTTCGCTGGTTTGTTCTTGATTTGCGAGTTTGAACGCCCTGTTTTCATTCTGGTTGAAATGGTGTCTCGTGGTCTTCGTTATCCCTCGGTGGGTGCGAGCGAGGAGGGGCAGGGAGGAGATGGCTTCATTCCTCGATTGCAGGGCCACTGCAGTAATCCAAAGGGAATCACAATTCTCACCGGGCTCTCTTCAGCACCATTGTCTTGTCTTCGCGTGTGGCGGTGTACCGCCCCCTCCCTTGCCGTTTCTTTTTCCTTTTCTTTGCGTTTAACCAGCGGCACACGCGACCTGCACGCTGTCACGTTTGTGCCCTTCTTCATTTCTAATTCTCCAAGGGGAGGGGGAGTTGTTACGGTCGCTCTCTTTGTGTTGCGTCATGCCGCTGTCCTTTTCGCCATTCTTGCACGCCCCCCTCTTCCCCCTCCCCCCTCCAAAAATCGAAGAGTTATGCAATCAGAAAGATACGCTCACCCTCTCTCCCGCCCTCTTCGCGATTCTATTTTCTCTCTACCTGCGGCACCTTCTTTTTTTTTTCAATTTTCGAATATGGTTTTTGTTGTGGCGTTGTGTGCCTTCCTCTCATGCTGTTTTCTCCTCGTTAATGAGCTGGAGTTTCTTATATCTGTGTGTGTGTGCTGCTTTCCCTCGTCCGCCTTGTCCCTTCGCTTTGGCGTTTTCGGTCTCGTGCGTGTGCGTGTGCGTGTGCGCCGTTTAGTCTCGACGGTCTGCGATGTGGACTGATGTAGCGCTTGATCCCTCCACCCCTTCTGTTGTCAGCGCGTTAGATGTAGAGGCGAATTGGTTGCTCCTTTTTGTTTGCCGATGTTTGCGTACGTGTGCGTGTGTGCGTGTGCTGGTCTGTCAGTGTCTGTGCGCATTAGCGCGTGACGGGATCCCTCTGACTTGTGTTTTCTGTTGATATACGTTCGCAGCCGCCCCCGGTGCACACCGCTATTATACCGTGGACGCGTCGTGATGGTTTCCATTTTCTTGTGTGTTCATTTTTGCCGCTTTTTCGTGTGTGTGCGACTTTTTTTTCGCTGTTGTACTCAAACTCTTTCCGCCAATGTCTGTCGCCCGCTTTTTCGTTGGGGCTATCATTGGTCCCTTGTTGTTGCTGTCGTTTTCTGTGAGATGGGAGGGGGGAGGGCGGCTGCTTTGTGCTCAGCCTTCTTTGGTCCGCCTGTCTTCCTGTATATGGGTGTGCGTTCGTGCATGTATGTGTGTCTATCTGTGACGCCTCTACTCCGTGGATTAGCTGTCGTGTGCTTCACTTTCTTCGTTCTGTGCTTCGAACGTGTCGTCTACCCTGCATCTCTTCGTGGCACTGCTGAGCAACGCGGATCTTTCATGCGTTTGCGACGGATCCGCCATACCGTCACGATGCCCTTGCCGTCGTTTCCGTTGTGCTTTTTTCTTTTTTTTTGGTCGACTATCCTTTCTGCCCAACACAAAAATGCACACGAACACATGCGCGACGTTCTTCGTGCGTGTCTGTGTCTGTGAGCATGCTGCCGTCGTTTTCGTCGTGCCCATTTTACGGCTCGCTATATCATGTGCTCGCAAGCGTAACTTATTGCTCTTTTCCTTTCGTGATCTGCAGTGTAGGGAGGGGCGCTGTGCACGGGCGGAAGAGACGGTGCAAGCGCGCGTACGCTGTTTTCGTGACGAACTTTTTCTCTTTCAAGGCAGGAAGCTTAGCGGCACATGCGACTGGGTGGTGTTGTTGACGGGACTTGCTGTAGAGATTTGAGGTGGGTGGTTGGAAGGGGACGAGCAGAGAGACAGCGTTGAGTTTTCATGGCTGCGTGCGTTCTCCGCGTGCTCTGCCGCCCCGCCTGCCCCCTCATCCGTTTCTTACGAACTTCACTATTCACCACTTCCCCACAACGTTTGTTTCGCATGCTGGTCAGTCTCTTTCCTGCCTCAGTATGGTCACCACCGCCTTCGCCAATGTGTATTCACGCGCACCCTCCTACCTCTCTCGCCACGGCTGCTGCTTGTCCTCGCTCTGCGCCTATGCCAAAGGCGTGCTTTCCGTCTTGAGCCTTGCTCCCACTTGCTTTTCTCTTTGACTCCTGTTACTCCTGCATTTTGTTTTGTGTGTTCTTTCTTGCTTGTCTTCGCTTGGCGGCCAATCCGCGTTGCGCTGCACCTGGGTCGCCGTCGCTCCTCCGTCCTCTTGCCTTGTACCGCCACCTCCACCCCTTGCTCCCGATTTCTCCATCGCCTACTTCCTCCTTAATGCCCCTCTTCTCTCTCCCTAGGTGCTGGCGAGCGTATGTGCGTGCGGTGCACCTCGTGGGCACAGGTGCGTCTTTAAACTTGTGGTCTGGTGCTCACTCCGGCAAACTGCGCTGCGAAGTGCTCGATGCGAAACGAGCCTCCTTCCAGCCAAAGACGCCACGACAACAGACAGTTTACATGCGACCTTTAAACGGCATCGAAGCAGCAGCACGATTAGCCCCGAAAACAAGAGAGAAAAATTGTGTAAAAAGGTACTCTGGTCGTGTCCCGCTGCTTTGCGTTGCCTCCGTCACGTTGATGAGGAGCGGCGAGGGGCGGGTAGCGGGAGTAGAGGGAACTGACACGCCATACCACCTCAGTGGACTCGTCATTTTACCTCTCTTCTTTATCTTTTCCAAGGACGCCGGGCACCTCCCCGTGGTATCACAGGGCCCAGTGCCCACACTCTCCGTGGAACCCGTGAGCCTGCAGCCTGCCCGTGGGGGTACGGAGGCGGCCTGTTGGTGCCGGCGGACAAGGTCTGGGCTGGCGCTGTGCCGAAGAGACCTGCGGCCATGATGCGGTTTGGGCGAGGCCACAGCGTGTGGTGTCTGCGATGCAACACGTGTGCGCGCGCCGCTGGCCCGTCGCGTGCGCCTGGCATTTGAGTACGTCTTTGGTCGTTGCGAATGGGGGCAGAACGGCACGGTGGACGGGCTTGCGAGGTCGGCCGTGCCAGAGGAGCGGGCGCCGGCTGCGCGGGTTGCGGATTTGGTCACTGCTCTGAGGCGCCAGGCCGACATCCCCCGCAGCCGCGGTACGCGACGCGACGCGCTGCGACAAGAGCGCGTTGGCGGCAGCTGCCCCACCGCAGAGGAGCAAGGATGCTGCGCTTGCGGGACGGCAGGGGCCGATCCTGGCGCAGCTGCGCGCGGGCGCCTGTCCTTGGTGCGGATTCCTGCAGCGGCGGGCGGCTTGCAGCGGCAGGGAGGAGCGCCGATGGCGTGCTGGCTAGCTGCTCCGCTGGCGGTGTGGTACCGCCCGCCCGCCTGCTTTTGGTATGAGGGCGTGCGACCCGGCGCTGTGCCTGGTGTGCCACGCGCGGCTCCGCGGGTCGCTGGGGGCTCGAGGCAGACCGCATTTCAGGCCGTGATGGTGCACGCAATGGTGCGGCTGCGCACGTCTCACTCGCGCTGCATGGGCTTCCCCCGTCGGGTGTCTGCGGCTGTTCCCTGTGCCCCTTCAGGGCGGCCGGGCGGAAGCGCTTTGCGCGCTGGCGCGTGATTGTCCGCGTGCCCGTTGCACTTGCCACGCGCACCCGCTCCTGTGACGTGCGTGCGGATTGAGGAGGAGGTGGAGCGCCGCTGCCGGCACAGACTCGTAGCCGCGCCCGCGCCTGTCGCGGCACATGCGTGGGGCCGAGTCGCGCCGACACGCCCCCTCGCATGGCATCGACGGGGCATGGGAGATGGGGCGGTGAGCCACCCTCCCCCCCTCCCCCAGCGGATGCGTGCGAAGTGTGCGGCCTCTCCTCCATCCGGCGGGGCGGGTGCGATGAGGCACGGGCGCCGACACCACCTTGTGGGATGCCGCGGCTGGAAGCGACTGAGAGGGCGCAGCATGTGGGGCACCGGCAGGGCACAGGGTCTCAGAGGGCCGTGACCTGAGGCTGGCCAACCTCCTCCTCGTGCCCACGCGGCACGCACCCGGGCCAGGCCCTGCTGCCCGCGTGGATCAGGGCGTGCGGTCCGCCCAGGCGCGTGTGGCGCAGCACGTGCGCGAAGGAAGGGACGAGGAAGGATAGGGGGAGCCCGCTGAGACGCGTGGCCCCGATCCGGCGGCAGGACGCTGCGTCCTCGAGGACCCGGATGTGGCCGCGGCGCCACAGGAGGTGGGTGCGCTGCGGTTGGATGCGCATACTTTTCCTGACTTGGGCGCGTTAGAAGGGCGCGTTGAAATCTAATGGTGTTGTTTGTGTTGACGATGTTGTGTATGTCTCACATCTGTTTGCCTGTGTTGTCTTTCTGCTAGTGTGTGTGCGTGTGTGTACGCTGTGTTTTTTTTCATTGCGGTGCGTCGTGAGCGCGGGTGTTTTTGTATGCAGGGCGACAGCGGCATGGGCGTGTTTCTGCTGCTGAGCGGCGCAACCTGTTTTTCTCCATCTCTCTTTCGTCTTTTTGGTGTCGGTGGCGTTTTTTGGTTTGGTTTTTTAAAGGTGCTGTATATCACATTTTTGTTTAGTGGCTGCCCTGCGGCGAGAAGGTACTGATAAAGTTTTTTGCGCGGACCTGCACACGTTCTTGTTTCTCGCCCGCTTTTTTTGTTTGGTTTGTGCTATCTGCATGCGTTCTCGCTTTCTTTCGTGTGGCTCATTTACGACGTTCTTTCTCTTCCCTCGTATTTGTAGTGTTTTTTCCACGTTGTTCGACAGGTCTTGTTGTTGCCCGACTCGCGTGTATTGGCGTGCGTGTGTTGGTACACTTGTTCCATTACCTTTCTTTTGCGCTTTCAAGTCATTTTCCTTTCCCTTTCAGGCGTGCCTATCTTCACCAACCCAACCCTTTCACCCAATCGTTGCCTCTACCTTTTGGTGCCGCTGTACTCGTACGCGTGTGTACTTGACCATGTTCGTGATGTCTGCTGCTCCCCGTCTTGTGGATCCCTCCTCCTTGTGTGATTCCTGCCACGATGCCCCAGCCCGTTTACAAGAGCCACGGAGATCAGGGCAGGGGGAGGGGGGCGGCCCGGCGTCGTGCGCCAGTCATCTCTCTGTCTTTTTGCGTGTTCGCTGTTTTCTCTTTTTTTTATTGTATTATACCTTCTCCCCACATCGCTTGCCTCGTGCCACCGTTCCCTCGTCAAGACTCAGTGAACGACCCCCACCCCCCTCCGCCTCCCTCCCTCCCGCCTTTTGCTCTATCGTTGTTGTTCTGCTAGCGAAGCAGGGTTCGATTACCGCAGTGAAAAAACAAAAAAAAAAGGTCGCACACGAAAACGAAAAAAAAAGCATTCAAACGGGGGGGGGGGGGGCTGTCGAGAACGCAGCAACTGTCTCGACTTCATGCGCAGAGGCGGCAGAGAGAGAGGGAGAGAGTGCGCGCGCGCGAGGCGGTGTGTGCCGCCTTGTAAGCACCACTGCAGACCCCTCCAACTGCAGTTTCTCTCTTGGCGATGCTCACGTGTCGTGATGACTGCATTTTTCACAGTCACGAAGGAGTCAAAAAGCGATCCGCAGCAGCTGTGCTGCACCCCCCTTACCTCTGCGTCCTCTGTCGAGTTGGGATGCGCAAATGATGCCACGACAGGCCATCGACTCGCAGGAAACCGAGAGGTGTTCGACGGCGAATGGGGCGTCTCTCTGAAGGGCACCTACGGGCGACTTCCCACCGGCTCCTCCCTTGCCTTAACTTTTAATGCGCTCCCTCCTTCCTCAGCTTTCTTCTTCCATGTTTGTTTCACGTCCCGTCGCTTTTCTTGCTCTCTCCCTTTCCTCCGTTCTAATCGCTTCTCCGCACATGAACACCTACACAACGCTTTTTATGTTCTTCTCCATTGATTTGCTGTGTTGATGCGTCTCGATCCCTCTCACCCTGCCTCAACCCTCTCTGTCACCTGTTGTGAACACCACGCAAAACCGATGAGCATCCACACACACAAACACACACACACACACTCACACTCTCGTGAAACGGGAAGCAGGAAAAAACATTAGTACGCTGCCACGTTTCTCTGTTACAGCTACCATCCTTGCTATTCACGATTGCTTCCCCTCTTTTGCCTATCTCGGTGTTTCTCCTTGGGTTTTTTTACTTCTGCTCCTTCTCCCCTCTCGCTAACGTCTTGGCGCATCCATCTGCGAACTCACGCACCTGCATCCACACCCTCACCCACACCCCGTTCAAGGAGACACTCGCCACTTGTCTCCTACGTTTGACTGTTGTTGTTGTTGTTTAGGGACTGCGTCGTGGGTCGCTTTTGTTCCTTCTCTCGTTCGTGCGTCGTACGTTGAGCGAGAGTGGACCAAGTAGATACCACAAAGAAAAATAAGGGGGAAGACAGAAGACAAAAGGAGGTGGAGCAAGCTTTTTTCTTTGGCGGCCACTCAACTTTCACTTCGTTCACCTGCAGACCTGCACGCTCCCACCTCTCATCGACAGCAGCGGAGCGTTTCGCGTCCTCCTGCACGAAACGCATACACACACGCGCACACACCAAGTCCCAGATATATTTCACCTGCTTTCCTTTTCCCGCTATCTTTTCTTTCGTCGCCTCCCCACCTTGGCGCTAGCTCTCTGCCTTTTTTTTTGTTTGTCTCAGGTCGGTCGGAGCGCGGTGCCTGGAATTGCTCTGCACCGAAACAAGCCTGCGGAACAGCAGCAGAGAGCATCTGTCAATTTATCAGCGTTACGGCCCTCCCCTTCCCACTTCTCTCTCGGCTCTGCACCCATCCGCGCATCTGGCCAGCACCCGCTCACACTCAACATCTGTTGTTCTCTCGATCAGTTCACCCAGCTAATTGGAAAAGTTCTCCTCACCCTCTTCCAGCCATCGGCCCATCACGGGACGAAAAAGAAGCGGTCGTGGCGACACGGAGCAACAAAGAAAGTCCTCCTCCTCCCCCCTCCCCCCTCCCCCAAAAGAGGAGTGCGTTCGTTTCTTTTTTTTTTCTTGTGCTTACAACACCCTCCCCCTACATCGGCTGTTTTTGTTTTGTGGTGCCTGCAGTTGCTTGAATTTTTTTCGCACAAGCGTACAGAGAAAGAACGAGCCACTCGTTCGGTCCTTTAGGAGACGGAAAGGGACGTTGTCGATCCTGCGCACAGTAAGAGGGCGCACTTGGTAAGCCGCGTAGACTCACCGCTTACCGTGCCTCTCCTTCCTCCCTCTCGCTCTGCCCCTTTCTCAAGCCCACGACAGCAGCAGCACGGAGAGAGCGACAGCAAACGCCAGAAAAAAGAGAAAAACGGATTCAAAAAAAGGGCGTTTTATACACACAAAAGAAACCCTCTTCATTTCTTTTTTCTCTTTCTCCCTCTTTCGCTCTCGCTCTCGCTCTCCCTCCCCTGTTCCAGCTCCGTTTCTCTTCTTTGCCGTTCCCTTTTCTCTTCGTGCCGTCGTCCCTTCCTTTCCTTTCGCTCACCTCATCTGACAGTCAGCCTAACTCGGTTCCCGGCTTACTTTGAGTCATTTTCGTCTGTTGTTTGCCGTCCGGCGGTCATGCGTTGACGTTTTTCGCTTTTCTCCCTGCAGCGCAACACTCCCTTTGTTCGTTCACTCTCCTAGTGGCTTTGCCTGTTGCCACACTCTCTTCTACTCGGTGCTACTGAGGTTTGCTTTTTCGCTTTCGAGTCTTGCCGTGATTTTTGCTTTCTGACTCTCCACTTCGCTCCGCCCGACTCTCCCTATCTTCCTATCTGTCTCTCACCACATTTCGTTTCGCTTTCTTCCCCCTCTCTCCCGGAGCGTGCTTATATCTCTATACAGCGTTGAGCCCCTCTCTCTGTTGGTCTTCATTTTTTTTTTTAGTGTCTGCCGTTTACCTGGTTCGTTTCTCTCTCCCGGTTTTTTTTTGTGTGGCCTTTTTTTTTGCTGTTTTTTTTTTTTTCGTGCTGCCGTCTCTCTTCTGTTTTGCTTCACCTGCACCTGCCCACTCACCACTTTCAGCGCTTTATCGGTTCTCGAGTTGTCTCCCTTTCTTTGCCTCTCCCTAGTTTTTTTTTTTGCGTTGCCGCGGCCTTCTTCATCTTGTCGAAGATCGTTCTCCGATCAAGACTCCTCCACTGCGCATAGAGTTCTACGCTCCGAGTGAGACGCTAACACGGGCTAGTGTTTTCTGTCCTTTCTAGCCGTTGTCGTCGTCGCTTCATTGCTGCCCTGTCGAGCATCCCTTTGACTTCCCCCTCCCCCATTGTGGCTTCTTCTTCCTTCTGGGCTTCTGCAGGTGCGCCGCGGCGCTGCTGGCCTGAGGTTCGCCAAACGGAGAATCTCTACCGGTGCCGCTTCCGTTTCTTTTTTTCCTCTTGTGTGCTTGTTGTTTGGCGGAGCGTGTGCGTGCGCGCGTGTGTGTGATCCCCTTGGCTCCTCCTCTTTCTCTGTCCCCCTGTGCATGGGTGTCTTGCTCTTTCCACCCGGCCACGGTTTTCGCCTTTTTTGTTCACTTTTCGCTTTTATCATTTTTCGTTTGTATTTTTCGTCGCCTCTGCCGCTCTCTCTTGCCCTCTCTGGCGCTTCAAACCATGCCCAGTGGGAACCCGCAGCACCGCAACTGGAGCTCTTCCAACTCGGGGGAGGTCGGATCGCGTCAGAGTCCCGTATCCACCTCGGAAGGCCGCCGCAGCCCCAATGGGCGTCGCTCCTACCAAGAGCGCATCACGACGGTGCGCTTTATCCAGCCATCGACGGGCGAGACGATGTGCACGAAACTGAACCGCGTGCAGCGAACCAAGACGAAGCCCGAGAACGACGCGCAGCTGTGCGAGAGTTTTCTCAAAGGCCACTGTGATTCTGGCAACGGGTGCCAGTACGTTCACGTGCCAAAGCAGTACCTGTGGCGCCTGCTGAGCCCCCATGTGGACCCCAAGACGCTCTTCTATTACCCTGGCTTCAACGTACGCTGCTACACCCCTGACATGAACGTGTACTACGACATCCCTAGCGAGTTTATCTACCAAACGAAAGGAAGTGACCGCTACGTGGAGCTCTTCAACGACAACGGTGACAACTTCAAGGACAAGTGCCGTCTGTGCCCAAACCTGCAGTCGCACGGCATCTGCGACAACAACGAGCAGTGCGACGACATCCACTGTGCCGTGGCAGACCTCGATCAGTTTCCGCACATTGCGACCCACCGCGCCACCAAGGAGGCTGTTGCCCGCTATGAGCATATGCCACCGGAGCTCATCGTGCGAGTCTACCAGCCCAACACACCAGGCGACGGCATGGACTTCAACGGCGACGACGTTCTTCGAACAGCAGGCGCCACACAGTACGAGGACGCTTACAAGCAGACCGGCGGCATTCCAGCGCTGAAGATGCAGCATTGTGCCCACTTCCAAACGAAGAAGCTGTGCCGCATGGGCGACGGCTGCCGCTTCCTGCATGTCGTCTCCGTTGCGTTAGCCAGCCCCTCGCCGGATGAGGAGGCGTCGATTCGCTCGTCGCCGGCCCCAGCAACGATAGCGGCGTCTGCCATCAGCGCACCTAACGCGGCCACCCCCACCCCGACCCCCACCGCGGCGAAGACGCCCACAGCAACGATGATGACAGCGACCTTAACTGCAGGTCGCCAGCTGCGCGAGGAGGACGTTGCGATGAACGCAGCGGCTGAGATGGCGGCCATCGCGATGGCCGCCGAAGAGCCGCGATACATTGGGTCTCACGTGGACAACACCGTGCCACAGGGTTTGAGGAACGGACGCCCCCACACGTACGGCACGCAGGCGGTAGTGCCGCAACAGCTGCAGCCACATCAGCAGCCGCAGCCGTATCAGTCGCAGCAGCAACCGAGCTCCATCTATCCCTACGGTCCAGTGTCGATGGGAGCCGCGAAAGAGCGCGTCTCGCCGGTGCAATACCGCTCCAGCGGACGTCTATCGCCTATTAAAGTAGTCGTGACGCCGGGCCAAATGGAGGGGGCGCCAGCGCAGCGCCTTTCGCCGATGTCTCTGCCGAGTGGCGGCTCATCTGGGACACTTACACAGCAGTCCCATAGTCGCACTTCGCCGCTGCGCCGCAACAACCCTTACTCACTCTCGCCCTCCTCCACGAGCCTTAACTGAGCAGCATCAGCGGCGCATCACTACCGTCCTCGCAATCCAGCACACCCTCCTCCCTTACACCTGTATCATTACACTGACTGCCATTGTACTCGCCGGAGTGCTCATCGCCTGACGACGTGTGCGGCGTTGGCGACCTCCTTGGTACCCCCTCACTTCCTCTAGTACCAGCAGCACACACGCACACACACGTTTGCGCCGAAAAAGTTTCGTCGACGCGCATGACCGGACCAGCTTCCTTCCTTCTTATTTGTCAACTTGGCCCTCTTCCTTGCCCTTCCTGAACCTTTCCAGTCCTCCCCCCCCCCCGCCCTTCTCGTCGTCGTCGTCGTTCTCCCAATCACTTCCCCTCCGTTTCTTATAAACATGGATCCCCTCTTGCACGCCCTCCTTTTTTTCTTCCCCTTCGGCTCGCTCCCCTCATCTCTCGTTTTCCGTGTTGTTTTTTTCGTTTTGCCTGTTGTTACATGGAGAGCGACACAATGTCGCCTCGTCCCCCCCCCCCCCCCCACACACCTCTCCCTTTCTTTTCCCTTCATTCTGTTCTTGTCGCTTTCCTTTCGATGGTCTCTTCTGTGCTCCCCAACGGGCCCGTGCCGACTCGACGAGAGGATACCGTGAGAGAATTGCCTTGATCACCTGCATACTCCTCTGGTGTCTTGGCAAGGGGGTCTACAAGCCTGGTCGTGCTACCTGCAAGCGCGCTGGGTGATGCTCTTGTGCCTTAAGTGTGTCTTGCTTGGGGTTTGATTTTTTTTCTTCTGCGTGTATGAGGCGCACATGCCTGCCCGATATGCTGCGCGCTTGTCGTGCACAAGTGTCTTTCTCGCTTCTCCGTGCGCTGGTACGATGCCTTCCTACCCCAACGAAAGGGGGGAAAAAGAGCAGCAGAAAAGAAGCTCACGAGGAACTCATAGACAAGCAAAGAAAAACAAGTAAACGGAAAGATGTCGGTGATTTGTCAGATCGTCTGACTGTGTCTTACCCCCATCGGCGTGTTTTCATTTTTATTCTTGAGTGATGTACTCTCGGTGCCGTGGTTTACTTTCAAAATACGTTTGGCACACTGTCTCTTTTTCCTGTTGGCGTCTTCATGGTTTGCACCCTTCCTTTTTTTTGTTGTTTTCTTTTCCGAGCCTCTGCGACCGCTGTGCATGTGTAGCTCGACTCCTGCTCGTTACGCTCCGCGCCCTTTCCCGTTTCCTTTTGTTTTCTGTTCGGCTGTGAAGGAAGTGAATGGATCAACCAGGAAAATGAAGGAGAAGAGGGGATGTAATCAGAAGAGGAGGACAAGACGCGAGTAGTTGCACACGTGCTCTCCCTTTTTCAGGTTCAACTTCCTTCAAACAAACCCACGGTCGCACACGCCCACACGCATCCTCGTATAGTGTGCTGGAGAATATATCTTCCAACTTTCTTCTCTTCCGCACGCATCGATTGCAGTGTGTCTGTAGAGTGAGTAGGTATCGTTTCCTCTGAGTTTTCATATATATATATATATATATATATAACGTTCTTGACACTTATCGTGCTACGCTGTTGGCTGCATCGAATTCTCTGCGCGTCAGTTTGTACGTGTGTGTGTTTGTGCGTGCATGTCTCTTTATGCGTGTGCACTTCGCATTATGGAATTGCCCCTCCTTTTCTTTTCCCCCGCTCGTCCTCCCCTCTTCCAAGCTTCGCTTTTTGTTTCTTCCCTCTGTTGGTTTTGACGTTCACCTCTCTTTCTCTCTTCATCTCGATTAAGCACGCCATCGATGTAAACTGGAATCACTCTGCGCGCGCCCCTTCACCTGTTTCTGTGTGTGTCTTTCTCTTCTCTGTTGCTTCCCTTCCCTCGTCCGCTTTTTCTTTGTATTTTCTTGTCTTCGTTATACTTCTCCCTCCTACAAACGCGGAGTTGTGCTATCGCGCAGCACCACAGAAACACGTCTCGACTTCAAAATGTTTTTTTTTGTTGTTGTGTGTTTTCCTTCTCGTTGTTCTCGTTTTCTATTGTTTTATCTACACCCCTCTTTCTTGTTAACACTTCTCTTTTCCTTTTTCTGCGCATGTGTGCGTGTGTGCTGTGTCCGGTTCTCTCTCTGTTTTGTTGGTTCTTCTCATTTTTTTTGTTTTCATTATTTTTATTTGCCTTGATCTGAGTCCATCGGGGAGGCTGCCTACATGCTTTTATACACTCGTGTTCGCGACATCCACCCATTCATTCGTTCACTACGAATACTATGCTTTTTTTTTCCTGCTCTCTTCAGTTCCGAGATCTCTTTTCACGTTACTTTTTTTTCGTCGCTTCGCTCTCCTCCTGTTTCGCTTGACTTTGCGTGTGCACGAGTGGAGCTGGGGCACCGGTGCTGCTCTCTCTCTCTGTCGCTCTCTCGCTGGCCCTGCGTTCTCCTCTCTTCGGTTTTTGTGTGGGCCTTTTGTCTTGTGCTTTTTTCCGAAACTTGCTTTTTTCTCCTTTTTTTCGTTTTTTTTTTGATGCAGCCGTTCGTCTTCCTCCATCCAACCTCATCCCCGCATGTCCCTCCCCTTGGCTCGTCTCTCTCTCTTTTCCTTAGTCGCCCCCAAGTGCCCTGCTCACTTTCCTTTGCGTCTTCCACAGAGACCTGCTGCATGTGTTCTCTGCGGAATGAGCGGCGGCACGCACACCCCGAATGAAGAGTAAAATGTACTCCAGGCGATGGTGGTGTGGCTGTGAGAGAGAAAGAGAGATTGGGGGAGGAGGAGGAGCGGGGACAGAAATGTTAGAAGGTGTGCATGAATGGAAAATATACACGCAGTGTGCTATTGTTCTTATTGCGCGTCTTTCACTCCTTTCTTTTTTTTTTGTGTTGTTTTTCGAGTCTCTTTTTTGTGCATGAGGGTATCTCGGCGTTGTTCTCGTGCTGTGTTTAACTCTTCCACCAATTATATTGATTCCGTTGCTGACCGTTCATGATTTCCGCTTCTCTCACTCGCTCGCTACATTCACGTTATGTGCTCTTAGTGCGCGTTCTTTGTTGCTGTCTGCGCGCATGAGGGCTCTTCGTCTCTTGCTTTGCCTTGATTTCGTTCCTCAAGCTAGCGCGTGTGATCTCTCTCCCCTCCCGATGGCATCCCTCGCTTTCTTTATCTCATCACATTGAATTGTTTTTCTTGTTCTTCCTGAGTGTGAGGTGGTTTGCTGTGTTGATCTTGACGCGGGGAGATTTCTCCGGGTCCTTCTTGTACTGCTCCGCAAGAACTCTCCATTTCACATAATCATGTGTGCTTCTTTTTTTTTTGTTTTCGAAAGTCTTGTTTTGTGTTCAGGGAGGTCTACATCCATACACACACACACACACGTTTCACGGTCCCTCCCTCCCTGAGCTGGCCCCACGCAGATATGCGCTCCTGTGCGCCTCCGAAGAGAGAGAAAGAGGCTGTTATCATTGTTCATAATTACCTATGTAGCCGCAAAGCAGCGCGGAGCTCGCTGGTAAGTGGAGATGCACGGCACTACTTCACGCCGTGGCACTCTGGTCGTACATGTGTGAAGGCGGATTGCGAGAGGCAGGTGGGTTAACAAGGAACGAGTCAAGAGGAAATCGAGGCGGTGAGGGGGAAAGGCTTCAAGGACGGCCGGCGCGAAGGGCTCACGCGCGCTTCGCCTCTAGCTCTTTTCACTGCTTGCCTGGCGTCTTCTTCTATCCACTTCTATCCATCTTCTGCTTCCGCCGTTTTCCCTTCGTAACCTGTCGCTGGGGATGTCGTTCTTGTCCCTCCCCCCCCCGACCCTCTCATCCTCCGCTTTACCAACTTCCTCTCGTGCTGATGACTCTTCGCCATATCGGTCTGAGTGTGATCGTTGCCGTTCAGCGGCCAGCATGATGAAGCGAAGAGGCGATGACGTGCGCCAATGGTGGCAGCAATCGACTCTGTGGTGGTGGTGTGTGTGTGTGCGTGTGTTTAGGCTAGATGCAGGTGCATCTGGGAGGCTTGCATGCGAAGGTATGTGTGACGCCTGTTGAACCGTTCCCGGCCCTGCTTGCCTTCTCTTTTCTACGTAGCGCGCTCTCTCTCCATATTCGCTTCAAAATGCCATCGTTTTACTCTTCACCCCCGCTGTTTCTCTCTCCCCTGTCTATCGCACCGCGTGCGTTACCTCGTAGGCTCTCACAGCCTTTTACCATTTTTTCTTATGCTTGCCTCCCGTAGATCGGGGCGCGTGTGTGTGTGTGTGCCTCCTGTCTCGTCAGATGCCCCAGTCGATGGTTTTCGTTTTTTTTTTTTTTCAATTTTTCTGATCGATGGGCGCTTCTCAAGTATATGTCGTCCTCCAATTCGCCCACTTCCCCTTTTTGTCTCCGTGGCTGCTCTCTCTCGCGGACGCTGATGTCTACTTGAGTTAGTGAGCGAGTCGCCTGGTGAAGGGGAGGGTGTGGCCTTCCACGCATGTTGCATTCCCGCGTATTCTCCTTTCTGGTGTCGCTCTCCCCTCTTCTCGGATTTCGCACCCTTTTTCCTCTTTACTGCGTCACTCTGCCCTTTTTTGTGTGTTGTTGTCTCGTTTGATTTTCATTGTTTTCGTTATCTTTTTTTTACACATGGCGCGCTGCTCCGTCTTCTAGCCCAGGGCTCCTCCTCTGCTTTTGGGATGTGTGCCATCGCACCTTTCCCTCACACCTGTCCACCCACCAAGGGTGCTGTGGGATGTCAATGGCTCTATCGCATCCAACGAAAGGTGGAGGGGGGTGTCGGGCAAGGGCCAAACCATGTAGCGGTAGAAAAGGCCGGAGAATCGGCACCGATGAGGGAAAGGGAATGACTAGCATCCACACACACACACACGCAACGAAAAGCAGGAATGCAAGCGTCTTTGGCTTCAGCTCCGAGCCTCATACGTGCGTAGGTGTGCTCGGAAGAGGACAAGGGCAGGCCTGCAGACTCGTGAGGAAAGAGAAGAAAGCAAGTGAAATATGAAGCGAAGTGCGCCTCTGTTTCTTCTTCCTTCTTCGTGATCTTTTTCGGTGACTGGAATGGGTAGAAAAAAAAGATGTGGCAGTCCTGAAAAAAAAAGGGGAAGGATGATGCCCTTTTGTGTGCTTCTGCCCTTCTTGCTGTGATTTCTCTGCTGCCTCCTTTCACGCGTCCCTTCCGCTGCACCTTCTCGTCTCCTTCACTCATTCCAATTCTGCTGATACGTTCTCTGTAAACACTCTTTCTTTTCCGGCCCTCTCCCCTGTTTCCGGCCTCCGTTGTAGTTCCCTCTGGTGCTGATGCGGGGGCACATTCGAATTCGTCACAATTCCTGCAGCAACATGTTTGAACGCCTTGCTGGTGCGCTGTTGTTTGGTTTCCACACCTTCGCTTCTCACTCGCCCTCTCACGGTGCCCCTAGGTCTCGTTGTGCCTTATCCGTCACCCCCCGCCTCTCTTCTTCTTTTCCCTCTTTTCCAGGTTTTTCGTTTCCGTTTCTCTTTTTTTTTCTTTTTTTTTCTGCCTCGTTAGCTCGGCTTTGGGATGCTTTGGTTTCTTTTTATCGTAGATGCTCTTCTCGATGTTGCACGTGACTTCTTTCGTTGTGGCCCCTTGCTCTGTGTCTGCGGTGCCTGCGTGCTCCTCCTCCCGTCCTCCTTTTCTCTTTTTCCCTGCTTTGCGTCATTTCGCCCGTGCGCCTGTGTGTTCAGCCATTTGTGTATGCGTCTTGCGCGTTTTCTTTTTTGTGTTTGTTTGTTTGTTTCTTTCCTCTCGTGCTGGGTGTACGTGTGCCTGTTACTGCTGTCTTTCTTCTCTGCCTTCTCTCCTGTGGTGTGCGTGCTTGTTTTTCTTTGTTTGGCCAGTTCTAGCCGCCATTGCGTTTTCCCTTTTCGTTTCGTTTCGTCCCTTCCCTCCCCCCGTCTTTCAGCTGTGTGTGTGTGTGTGTGTGTGTGTGTGTGTGTGTGTCGGTCAAGAGCACGCGTTCCTTCCCTTTTCTGTCTCTTTTTTTTCTTTGTTATTCACTGGTTTGGGTTGTACCGTTAACCCCAAAGGCGAAGAAAAACAAACTTGTTCGCGTTTTTTGCGGTGTGGCAGTGGTGTGCCGTGTTGTTTTCGATTCGTCCCCTTCTTCCCACCTCCCCCTCTCTCTATTGTTCTCTTCTGCGTCTTTATTGCTCTTCCGCCTTTCCACTTTATCTGCTGACCCCCTCCCTCTCTTCTTACCGGCTCACCCGCACATGTTCATTAAGCCACTTCGATATGTTGGCTCGCCCCCTCCCCCTCCCCACCCCACCACCCCCATCTCCACTTTTTTCTCCTTCATTTGCCTCTCGGTTACCTCCCTTGCTTTTCTTTCTCGTTTCGCTATACTTCTCTCTCGCGTGCTAAGGATTGCTTTCTCTCTCTCACTGGGTGCGTCTTCTATTTTGTCTTCCGTGTATTTTGCGTGTGTGCTTCCACATGTAGCCGTGTCGTCCCTCTTCATATATATATATATATATGTCTTTCACGCCGCCTGTGCTACTCAGAGCCTCTAGCTCCAAGGCGCGTCTACTCACGTGCGCCATTTGCCTTCAGGGGTATGCTAGACGGAGGAGCGGTAGGAGAGTTCACGACGGCGCTGCTGCGGGGGGGGGGTAGAAGGCGAGTCTTTTTTCCCCCTTGTCTTTCTTGGTGTCTCCACGTGTGTAACTGTGTGCGCGTGTGTTTGTGTGCGTTTTCTTTTTTTTCCGTGTCTTTCTTTGCTCCTCTCTCTTATTCTCACTTGCTTTTCCTTGCGTGCTCTCGCCATCATCGTCGGCCCTCTTCTCCGATCTTTTCTTTTTTTGACTGTCTTCGTTGCCGCCCTGCCACGCGCCTGTGATTGACAACGACGCCATCTTCCTTCCCCGCCACGTTCGAGCACCGCTCTCCCTCTATGTGTGTGTGTGGGTGGGTGTCCGTGCGCGACGTACGCGCGCCTACTCCTTCGTGTTCTTTTCCCGCTTTTGTGCTTCTCGTTACCCTCTTCTGATGGCTAGAGTCGGTGCGTTCGGCTTTCATGCGGAGTGTTCGTTGAGGCCAGCATCTACTTCACGGCGCGTGTGATCAGGCAATCTAAAACGACTGTGCTCTCGAGACGCTGAGCAAGAAGACAGGCACGTGGAGGATTCTACGAGGGAAGCGAAAGAGCTGCTATGTTCTATACAGCGAGAACACGACCGTCGCATCTCACTCAAAACACTGGGGAGCGTCGTGCAATGATGAGGATCCCGAAAAAAAAAAGCAGGCAAGAAAGGGCAAGCTTAGAGAGACACACAAAGTGGAAATTGCGATGAGGGTGTCGATGCCGGGGTCAACTCTATTTTTTTTTTTTTTTGATATTTCAGCTGCCTCCTCTGGTATTGATTCTTCTTTTTTTCTCTGTCCCCTACTCTGCCCCCAAACCTTGCCGCTTGTGAATTGCTTCGCGCCCTCTTGCTGTCTTTTCCGCTATCCAGCTCCATATCTTTCCGCCTCCACGCGCGCTCTGTGGTGCAGTTTGGACTCTCTACGTGTGTATGTGGTGGCGCGCCTGCAATAAGAGAGAAGGATGCTGGGGAGGAGAGCGGCGCAGGAGAACACCGTCTGTGCAGACGATGGCAGCGGGCAAATGCTCCGTGCGCGAGTTGCTATGGTCGCGGCGGTGGGTGAGTCGAAGGGTAGGGCATGAGGGGTGAAGTCGTGGGGGGGGGGACGGCACTCAAGGAAAAGCGAAATGATGCGCACTGCGTAAGCGCTTCTCTTCACGGGAAAAAAAACATGCCTTCAATGGGAAAGCGTGGCGGTTTGGGTGCTCGTCTCCCTCCCCCTTTCCACCTTCTTCTGTTTTGAGACCTCCATTGAGAGCGTTCCGTCGCGCTTGCTCACGTGAGAGGACAACCACATAAAGCCAGTGCCCCAAGTCCTTCTTTGCGGGACATGAACTGCGTGGTGTTTTCCTTTTTTTCGTTGCTGTTTTTCATGTTATCTTTACGCTGCGGCGGCGTTGATTCACTGACCATGATGGGAGCCGTGACAGCAGCGTTACAGCAAAAGCATCCCCTCGTCCTCCCAGCGCCATCGCCGTTCTCCATCTCTGCGGAACAGAGAGCGCATAACACAGACACAAAGCGACGGGCGCACAGTTGCGCGTGGTCTAAAGCAAGAGGAACGAAAAAGACAGTGTAATACTTGCACAGTTCTGCGCTGATTCCTTTTTCCTTTGGTTACCCGTGTTGTTGTTGCGATTCTCTTTTTAGCCGTTGCTTTCCAAGTTTTTTTTTCCGTTTTTGATGTGTGCTCACCTCTTCAACCTCGTGCGCCTCCGTGACTCATCACCAGCACCACCACGATCACCACGCATTCTTTGTTCGCCCCTTTCTATACTCTCCACTTTTCCTCCGTTTTCTCTGCCAGCTGCACCCCCACCCACGGTGGCTCTCCTCACCCTGGATTATAGCGAAAGGCAAGCCACCAAGACTGAACGAACCAAGCGAAGAAAACCCACACAACAAAAAAGGAAATGGAGAAGGCGTGTGCGTGCCCAGGTGTGTCTGTGTGTGCTTGCGTGCCAGTGTCTGGGCGTGTTTGTCGACCGTCTTTCGAAGCGTTCGCATTTTTTTTCTTTTTTCTCCTCTTCGTTGTGTGACGTGTGTTCATTCCCGAATCCCCATGTGATTGCGTGTTTTCATGTGCGTGTGTGTGTGTGCTTCGTGCACATCTTGCGTGTTTTTTTTGATTGTGATTATCGCGTATGTGCGCCTTCCTCCTCCCCTCCCCTCCTCTCTCGCTTCCATGGCGTCTGCTCGTTGTCGAATCTCTCAATCTTTTCTGTCTTCTTCTTTCGACTCTGTGCCCTTCCCCTACCCCCTTCTGCAACCTATCCTTCTCGTGCCTTGACTTGTCACTCTTTTCCAGCGACCGCTGTGTCTCACCCGCTTTCTGGGTGTGAATGGTTGTCGAGCAGACGGCTGCGTCCCCCACATCGCCACACACGATACGAAAAAAAAAAACTCTGACACAGCTATGGAAGCGAGCGTGTGTCCGCGAAGAGAGCACAAGAGCACGGGTGGACTGCAGAGGCTCTCGACCATGTTTGATGGAATTCGCGTGCCTTGAGAGGCGAATCTCCGCAGTGCGTAGAATCGCATCTAGAGCATTTTTTTTTTCAGATGCGCAGTGGGATGCCAAACTGCTGCACTCGGGTGCGTGCCATAAGGGGGGAGGAAGAACGAGCATGAGACCAGTAGAAGCCACATACACACATGTCCGTGCACAGGCACCCCTTTCTTCTCCAGAGCCGGCCGACAGGGAGAGAGAGACGGCGATCCTCCAACATCAAGGGCATGAGAGGCACCGTGGTCAATACCCGCACACTCTACTGGATTTTTTCTTCTCTTTTTTACGTTTTTGCTTTGCCGCTCCTCCTCTGCTGTTTTCGCTTTTTGTTTGCTCTTTATCTTTTCTAAGGACGCCGGGCATCTCCCCGTGGTATCACAGGGCCCAGTGCCCACACTCTCCGTGGAACCCGTGAGCCTGCAGCCTGCCCGTGAGGGTACGGAGGCGGCCTGTTGGTGCCGGCGGACAAGGTCTGGGCTGGCGCTGTGCCGAAGAGACCTGCGGCCATGATGCGGTTTGGGCGAGGCCACAGCGTGTGGTGTCTGCGATGCAACACGTGTGCGCGCGCCGCTGGCCCGTCGCGTGCGCCTGGCATTTGAGTACGTCTTTGGTCGTTGCGAATGGGGGCAGAACGGCACGGTGGACGGGCTTGCGAGGTCGGCCGTGCCAGAGGAGCGGGCGCCGGCTGCGCGGGTTGCGGATTTGGTCACTGCTCTGAGGCGCCAGGCCGACATCCCCCGCAGCCGCGGTACGCGACGCGACGCGCTGCGACAAGAGCGCGTTGGCGGCAGCTGCCCCACCGCAGAGGAGCAAGGATGCTGCGCTTGCGGGACGGCAGGGAGGAGCGCCGATGGCGTGCTGGCTAGCTGCTCCGCTGGCGGTGTGGTACCGCCCGCCCGCCTGCTTTTGGTATGAGGGCGTGCGACCCGGCGCTGTGCCTGGTGTGCCACGCGCGGCTCCGCGGGTCGCTGGGGGCTCGAGGCAGACCGCATTTCAGGCCGTGATGGTGCACGCAATGGTGCGGCTGCGCACGTCTCACTCGCGCTGCATGGGCTTCCCCCGTCGGGTGTCTGCGGCTGTTCCCTGTGCCCCTTCAGGGCGGCCGGGCGGAAGCGCTTTGCGCGCTGGCGCGTGATTGTCCGCGTGCCCGTTGCACTTGCCACGCGCACCCGCTCCTGTGACGTGCGTGCGGATTGAGGAGGAGGTGGAGCGCCGCTGCCGGCACAGACTCGTAGCCGCGCCCGCGCCTGTCGCGGCACATGCGTGGGGCCGAGTCGCGCCGACACGCCCCCTCGCATGGCATCGACGGGGCATGGGAGATGGGGCGGTGAGCCACCCTCCCCCCCTCCCCAGCGGATGCGTGCGAAGTGTGCGGCCTCTCCTCCATCCGGCGGGGCGGGTGCGATGAGGCACGGGCGCCGACACCACCTTGTGGGATGCCGCGGCTGGAAGCGACTGAGAGGGCGCAGCATGTGGGGCACCGGCAGGGCACAGGGTCTCAGAGGGCCGTGACCTGAGGCTGGCCAACCTCCTCCTCGTGCCCACGCGGCACGCACCCGGGCCAGGCCCTGCTGCCCGCGTGGATCAGGGCGTGCGGTCCGCCCAGGCGCGTGTGGCGCAGCACGTGCGCGAAGGAAGGGACGAGGAAGGATAGGGGGAGCCCGCTGAGACGCGTGGCCCCGATCCGGCGGCAGGACGCTGCGTCCTCGAGGACCCGGATGCGGCCGCGGCGCCACAGGAGGTGGGTGCGCTGCGGTTGGATGCGCATACTTTTCCTGACTTGGGCGCGTCAGAAATTTTGTTTGACTACGAAAGTGTTGTGATGCTTTTTTTATTCTTCCGATGTTGAGTTATGCTCTCAGCTGAGGATACAAGTAGCGGACGTTGGTAGTCGGATGGCGACAAAAAATGAGTGTCTACGAACGTCTTTCGAGGACTGATCTACGTGGCGCGAGAGCTGTTGCAGGGTTGCACGTTCTACAGCACCGCCCTAGTATGAGGAGACAAAACAGGGCCATGACGCCAGCCGAAAAATAGTGGAAAGGAAGAAAGGAAACGACATTATTTGCGTACGCCGGCGTGCGCACAAGTAAGTAGGTGCTCACTCGTGGGCCGTTGCTATAAAGCGAAAAGGGGGCAAAAGGTAGAAGTCAACCGCGAATGGCCGTCCGGGAAGCGTAGAGAAGATATATATATATATCTGCATGTATACGCTCATGTGTGTGTGTGTGTGTATGGTTATGTTTCTACGAAAATGCCTGTGGAGGAAAGAGCAAGCGTTACTGCGACAGAGAGAGGGCGTATGAATTGAATGGCGTGTACTATTACTACTACTACGACTGTACGATTGCGTGAACTACTTGTGTTTATTGCTTTGAACGCGTGAGTGCCGGCGTTTGACTGTCTCTCTCTCTCTGCGTGTCTGTGTAGCGTGTCCACCCCTCCCCTTCTGTCTTTCCATCCCTCCGCTTTATTGGTTACTTGGCTGAAGCTGTGACGAAGATCACGTTACAACAAGTTAAAAAAAAGAGAAAATGGCGAAAACGTCGAACAGGGCAGTCGGCACAGAGAAGAAAGGCAGCTGGTGACGATGGGGGCGATGGGGGGGGGGCTTGGTGATGTCAATCGACCACTGCAGTGCCGCCGTGTGCCTCACTTCTTGCGTTCTGCGTCTCTCTCCACTGCCCGCACCTCGCTTCTGTCGGCGATAGAGGTAATCCCTTCACGATGAGGGAACTGAAGCGGCGCATCTCTGTTTGATGCTCGACTGTTTTCTTCCTTCACTGCGTTATGTGGAAGAGCGGCAAGCAGGGGGAAAGGGTGATGTGATATGGAGGAGACCATTGAAGCAGCGTTCTCTTCTACTTGCCTTTGTTTCAAATTCGAGATGGCGGAATTTCATCCCTTGCACCCCTACACCCAACTTTCACGGAGGTGTGTGCGACATGTTGTTCTTCAAAAAATCCATCTCTGATGCTCTTTTACTCCACCTCTCTGCTTGCATACTGGTCATTCCTTACGCTTTCCTCTCACACCTATCGTGCGTCCGAACCTGCGGCGCTGAATGCACCGCGCCTCTCTCCTTACTCTTCGCTATCTGCACCTCGTCAAATTCCCTTTACCACACCTGAACACACACACACACACACACACCACCTCGAAAAGATCCGAAGCGTTTTGGCGCCACCCTGTCCCACCTCCGCTTTCTCCACAGCTGTAAAAGTTCATCTCTCTCTGTGCTCGGCACTCCCCCGGTCTAGGACTACAATCTAATCTTCCAGCACAGCGCACGGTTTTTAGCTCTTCCGTTGTCTGTCTGTCTCAGTCGGACTTTACCACGACCACGATTTTCTCTCTCCCTTCTCCTCCCTCATCTGGCCGCTCAAATTGCACATACATATATCCCCCTCCCTCCCTCTTTCCCCCTCCCTCTTTGGGTTTGTGTGCGTGTGTCACTCGCACTCTATTTCTCTCATCATTATCAGCATCGTCGACAGGACTCGAAGAAGAAGAGTAGCATATCAGCAGTGTTCTTTGTGTTCTTCCCCACCGCCGTTTTCTTGTTTGTCCCCTCCCCCCCCCTCCCCCCTCCTCTCTTCCCCCGTCTCTTCCCTCTGTTCCCTCGCGCTTCATCTTTTAGCTTCACTCGTTTCGTTTTCTTTATTGTTCTGTTTTCTTTTTTTCTTTTTCTACCTTTTTCTTTGATTGATTTTTTGGTTGTTTTTGTTCGGTTCTCTCGATTTTTTTTTCTTGATTTGGTTGTTCTTGTTTTCTTTCTTCTCTCTTTTGGAGCTTTCCTTTCTGCGTGCGTGCGTGCGTGTGTGTGTGTGTGCGTGTGTGTGTGCGTGCGTGTGTGTGTTCGCTGTTTCGTTTTCTCTTTGGCCACCCCACTCCACCCCACCTCTGTCCCTTCCCTCCCCGTCTTCCTTTTTGTGGTTCTTGTGCTTGGGCCTTCTCTCTTTCCAGTTTTCTCTGTACTTTCCCGTTCCCCTTTCGTATTTCGATCTTCTTGTTCGTTAGTGTCGATCTGACGTCCTCGTCGTTCATCCGGCTCCTTCTCCCAATCTTACCCCCTCCCTCCCTCCCTCCCCTCCCTCTGTGCTGCGCTTTTTCACACACCACTGCCATCACCATTTTCCTTCTCTGTGTTTCTCATTTGCGAAGTTCCCTTGTTTTTCTCTCTTTTCCGACCCCCTCACGGTATACACAGAACACGAGGAGACGATAGGAAGAAAAAAAAAAGCAATCAAAACGTTGATGCCAAGCGCATTTTGAAAAGCCTTGCCGTTTTTCTGAATTCTTCTCTCTTTTCTTGCCTCTCCCCCTTTTTCTTCGGAAATACAGCCCTTTCTCGCCCGTAGCGTGTCTACTCTGTTTGGTTCTTAGTCCTCTTTCGTCGTTATATATATATATATATATATATATCTCCGTTTGTTTGCTTTTACGTAGGTCGAGTTGCACCTCTCCCTCCCTCCCTGCCTCTTTCTCTCTCTTCACTCTGCTGAGTCTCTATTCCCGCTTTTTCCTTTTCGTTGTTTCAGCCTCACTGCGTCTTCTCTCCCCTCGTGCCCGCGCCGTTGCCCTTGCCGTTTGTTTTCTGATTTGCCCCTTTCCTTCGCACCGCATCCGACACAGGCACACCCATACGCGCTCTGTCTAGCTCCCTCTGTCTCGTCGCACACCAACCGCCCTGCCCGCCGCCGCTAAACGTCTCTTCGACCCGATACTTTCCCCGCGCGTGCATGCGTGTGTGAGCGTGGTAGTGTCGGGAGCATTGTAGAGTGCCGTCACGGTCTGAAAGTGAGACGGAGAAGCACGGAGGGAAAGCAAAGAAGGTACACCGGAGTTGGCGGGCTGCTGCGTTTTTTTTTCTCATACCCGAAGAAGAGAAGGAAGCTAAAGGACGCGGTGTCGTGCTCGCACTTTTTTTGGTTTCCGTGTTTGTTTCCTCTCTGGTATTCCTTTTCCTTTCCGCTCGTCTCTCCTTTTCTGCGGCCGAAACGCAGCTCGTTATTGACCAAAGCAGCGCAGAAGAACGGAACCGACCACAAGAGGGAGGAGACGCCTTCGTCACGATACGTGAACAGGATAGCGCTCTTTACACAGTTCCGCTATCATCACCTGTTCCGTGACACAGAGACCAAGGAAGCAAACAGCGTATCTTCCTCACACTCGGTCTCGTTGCTTTCTTTTTTTTGTTTCGCGCTTTCTCGTTCTTACACGTAGAAAACATCCCCTAACAACTACTCTCCCCCTCCCCCTACCACACTCGTATACCAACGCGTACGTTCTTTGTATACAAACGAAAGAGAGCCCGAGGGCGTGAGGAGAACTGAAGAAGACGGGGAAAAAAGTCGCACACCGAAAAACACACGCGTGCTGCGCATATCAAAAGTAGACACTAACCATTCCTTCTCTCGTATGGTAAGACGGTGATATATATATATTTATATCTTTTCCTCATTTTACTTTTTTTTCTTCTTGTTCTTTATCGTTTGCATTTTTTTTTCTACGCGAATCGGCGCTCTGCTTGTTCATCGTCGGTTGCTGACCCGGCCCCCCTCCTTTCCTCCCTCCCTCCCTCTTTCCCTCTCTTTTTTTCGTTTCGCTACCGTGTGGCTCCGCTGAGAGCGCTTGTTTATTGATCTCTCTCTCTCAGCGCCTGCGCTTGGAAGTTTGTGTGCGAATTTTCGGGCCCCATAGGATCCGGCGAGCTGTGCGCATCCCTTTACTAAGTGCGTGTGTACGCCCTCACAAACTCGTCAACATTCTTCGACGTGTACACTGAGCAATCGCTTCTCCTTCACTCGACTGATTGTTGTTCTTCGCCTTCTCACCCATCACACTGTTTGCCTGTCTGTATTCCCACTCTCCCCTTTTCTCTCTCCTGCCTTTGCGTGTTTGTCTTCCACCCACGTATTTTCGTGCCTTTGAATATTTCACGTACCCCCCCCCCTCCTCTCCTCTTTCTCTCTTCCCCGCCACCCCGCCCCACACTGCAGCACCGGTCTGATTTGTTTGCTGGTTGTCCATTACCGCATTCAGCGCATTCTTTCTTCCTTATATCGCTCTTGTTGACTCGCTGGCGGAGCCGAATCCCGTTCCCTTCGCCTTCGCCTTTCTCCGTGTGCATTTCTGTTCATCTGTTTCTTTCTTTTTTGTTTGTTTTCTCTCTTGTTTCTTTCGCTTTGTTTGCGAGGCTCGCACACACCCACTGTTGCCCACGGCGGTTTCACGCTGTTCCCAACTTTTCGTTTTCCTCTCTTTCGTCTGCAATTCTTGTGTCGAGGTGTTTCTTTCCTTCTTTCTTTTCGTTTTCTTTGGTTCTGTGTGGTGCGTTGACTTGAGTCGTCGTTGCACTGTTGTGTTCGTGTCTGGTTGGTGTCCCCCCCCCCTCCCCCAACTCTCTTCTCCGCTACCTACCTACCTATCTATATACGTCTTGTGTTTGTTTTGTACTTGCGTGCTTGTGCGTTGTTCTTTGTGCAAAGAGAGAGGCGAAGGCACGCACACACGCCTGCATAGCGAAGAGGGCAAACAAAAACAGCAGCAGCAGCAGCAGCAACAACAAAAAAAGAACTACACAAAAAGAGCCTTCACGGTGCATCTACTTGTCCCGAGTAGAAAAAGAGAGGAATTCCACATCGCTGGTTTTAGGCTAGTACACAGCCTGACTACACACCGCGGACGCCCCTCCCTGCCTCCCTCTCCTGGTCTCTACATCTTTCATCGTCATTGTCCCCATCAGCCAAGGCCTTTTTTTTCGGCCTCTCTTTCATTTGAGGCGTCTCCACCTTTCCTTCTCTCTCGTCGTATCTTACCATCACTGTGGTCGTTCTCTCCCCCTCTTCTCGCCTTTCTTTGCCCTCCTTTTTTCTCGTGTTGTTGTCCCTTCTCAGTTGGACGTAGCCGTCTCTCCTTCCCTGCCCCACCCCCCTCCCCCTCTCTCTCTCTGAGATCATAATCTGTTTCGTTAGGTATTCGCTCGTCCGTTTCTCTCTTCTTGTGTGTGTGTGCGTCTGCCCTCCTACCTCCCTTACTCACAGACACACGTCTCTTTTTTCTTTGCTTCCGCTCCACGTTTTCTTTTTTTTTTTTCGTTTGTATCCTGTTCTTTCCGCTTGTCTCACTTCCCCCCCCCCATTCCCTTACCTCTCACACAGATTTCGCGGTGCTGATCTCGGCGTATTTATTGCCGGCTGGTCGGCCTTCGGTACACGTGCAGCGCTGTCTGTGTGTGTGTGTCTGTGGATTCGCTGTGTGACGAGAGAGATCGCGACCTTGCCCCTGCCCTCCTTACGCGCCCCGTCAAGTTGCTCCTAATCAGCGATACTCAAAAGGTCCGGCGCCAAACGAAAAGAAACACACAGGCGGACGACACATCTGCGCAGCACCACGGTAACTGTGGTGCTTGACCAGATACACCAAGCACAAAACAACTTCAACGGACTCCCACGACGAAGACGAAAATGTTCCCCATGGATATCGCCAACAGTGGGAACCAGCAGATGGTGTACCGCAACAGCCAACCCCCGCAACCGCGTCAGCAGCACCAGATGCCGCAGCATCATCTGCAGCAGCAACACCATCAGATGCCGCAGCAACAGATGTTTCCTTCTCAGTATGGATATCAGCAGCAGCAGCCCTACCTGGCGTACCCCAGCACCGCAGGCCCAAACGCCGGGAAGGGAGCAATGGACTTCATACCGTCACAGCAATATATGCCTCAGCAGCAGATGTTCCCGTACGGATACACGCAGCAGCACCAGTCTCCGCTGAACCAGCAGTTCTTCCCTTCGGTGATGGCCCCGCAGACTCAGCCGCCACCGCCGCCCATGCGCTACAACCAGCAGGGCAACAGTAACAGCACCAACCAGTACATGGGCGGTCACGCCGGTGGCCATCCGCGTTACCATGGCGGACGTGGACGCGGCGGCATGCACAGCGGATATGGTGGCCAGTTTCATCGACAGGTGCACAACAACTACTTCTACAACCAGCAGCACCACTATAGCAGCAACAATGCCGTGCCGGAAAAGACGCCGACCGTGCACCTAATCCACCCAGAAACAAAGAAGATCATCAGCATCAAGCTGAACCGCATTTACAGCACCATGGCTGACATTCGCCCTCAGCTTCATCAGCAGTCGCACAGCAACGGCGCTTCGGCGAGCAACGTCCCTAGCGTCCTTGAGGACAGCAAGTCGGAGAAGGCGAGTAAGAACGAGAGGCCGAAGGAGAAGAGCGACTCGTCGCCGGCGCCAAAGTTTGATCCCAAGACGACGAAACTGGTGCTATGTCTTAGCTTCCTCAGCCCCAAGGGGTGCATGCAGGGCAGCGGGTGCGATAAGGTGCACATCGCCGGTCTCGAGTACACGTGGCCACAGGTGGAGGCAAAGGAGGTGAAGAAGGAAGGTAAGAAGGCATACTCCGCAGGCTTTTTTGTGCACTGCTACGACCCGACGTTGACTCGCTACTACAAAGTGCCGTCGGGGTCTGTCTACGTGACGAAGGGCAGCGCCGACTACGTGAACATGTTCAACGACCACGGCGATAACTTCAAGATGAAGTTCAAGCTGTGCGCGCCGATGCTGGAGGGCGCCGAGTGCGAGAAAGGGGAAGAGTGCGAGGACATCCACTGCTCCGTCGCAGACCTAGAGGCGGTGCGGGAGAACAGCGCGAACGCGACGCACATCAACAACATTGAGGCCATGGCCGATGTGCCGCGCCTGCCTGCTGACATGACGGTACGCGTCTTCAATCAGAACAGCTTCGACACGTGGCGAGACTACCCGGGTGGCAACCTACTCATAACGGAGGGGGCCAAGGCGTATCAGAAACAATACGAGCAGGAGATGAACAGCGTGCCGACCCGAAAACGTATGCAGCACTGCGCACACTTTCGTCTCAAGGACATGTGCCGCCTCGGCGAGTCCTGCAGGTTCCTTCACGTACTGCCGACGGAACAAGAGCTCAAGGAGCGCAAGGATGCCGAGGCAGCCGAGGCTGCCGCGCAGGCGACTGCAAAGGCGATGGAAGGGGTGGCCGGCCAGGGGATCATGAAGTCCGACGAGAAAGATGCAGGGGTGACGATCGAGTAGGCGCCCGATGGCAAGAGATGATGAAAAAGAAGCGACTCAAGAGAAAGAACTAGATGGAGAAGGTCTACCGGCTCAAACCGCCGTCCTCTGACCAGAGTACAACATGTTCCACAGACAAACTCGTTACCCCCAAAACGCGAATGGACTGGGTGTGTGCGTGTGTGTGCACTTCGTGCCTGGCTGCCGCTCGGTTGTTGTGCTCTTCTTTGATACCAGAGCCACTAACCCCACTTCGTCATGTGGCTCATGTCGCCGTGACGGTTTTCGCTTTTTGTTGTTGCACACTACGCTTTCCCTTTTTTTTTTTACTTTGGCATGTGACGCTTTTTTTGTAAGCGTGGTCCCTTTTATTTTTATTCTGCCTTCTGTCTTGCCTCTCTCGTATCGTCTCACTTCGGCCATCCTCGTCATCATCTCTCAACGCCGCCCCCTCTCTTTTCTTTTCTGCGTGCTGTTTGCGCGGAATCTGCGGAGGGGGACGCTGCGTGCTTGCTGCTCGTGGCTTGGAGCTGGCTATGCGTGTGTGTACGTGCTCAATCATTGCCGTCCTCCCTGTGCCTCTCGCTCACTTCACGTTGACTTTGTCTCTATCTGTTTACATGTTCACTTCTTTTTCGATCACTGTGCTCTCTTTTTTTTTCTACCATCTTTGCCATGCTGTCTCTTCGTTAGATCTTTTATTCCGTTGTCCCCTCTTTCTCTCTTTCCCTGCTCGACGGACGAAGACGAACTACAAAGTGAAGAAAAAACGAAAGGAAGAAACGCCGTGGATGGCGCGTTGGCTGTGTGTGTGGCGCTGTGTTTGTGTGGTTTTGTGTTTCTCGCTCCCTCTCCCACCCTCCCTTTTAAGCCCCTCGCCACCCCTCTCTTTGTTTTCCCGCGTGTGGTTACTTTCTGCGCTCGCCGTTCGCTCTCGCTCTCGCTCTCGCTCTCTCTCTTCTGTGTGTTTCTTCTTGTGTCTTCTCTTCGTTGCGTGTGTCGACTCTCAGATGGCGTGGACGTCAGCGCCGCCGTCGCGGCGTGTTGTTGTTCGGTGTGAACTTGCTCTTGTATGCCCTGCATGTGCGTGTGCGTGTGTGGACATGAGCACGGATGGGCGGATGGAAAGGAGCAGCCTCTCGTTCCACGTTTGGGCTCCTTACGGACCGTTCCGTTTCTCTCCAGGCGGCCGGTGATCAAAAACACATCGTTTCTCTGCCCGCCCCGCCCCCCCTCCCCCCGTCGGCGCACCACCCGAAGACCGAGTGCAACAGAAGCACCCACAAGAGGCGGCACACATTCCTCACCATGACATGTGCACCAAACACGTGACCGTGAGCAGGAAAAACGAAGACGACCGCAGTGCGCGTGATGCGTTCGCAGGCTAGTTGGGGCTCCTTTTTTCTTTTGAGACGGCTTGCGTAGGGATTGGTATTAACGTAACACAGCGTGTAGCGTTCTTGTTCCCCCTTTCGCTGCCTTTTCCTTCTTTTTCTGGGGGAGGGGTTTCGTTTCAGACGTGCCCTTTTCTCCGCTTCTGCTTCTGGACGAAGAAAAAATACGCCGCCCCACTCCCCCATGCAGAGCAAAAGGAAAAAAGGAAATGAAAACGAAGAAAACGTATTCGGGGAGGAAACGTGCGAGGAGCGAAGCAAAGAAGAAAGAAGAAGCCATAGAGCACGATGCGCACACCAGGCAAACACACACACACACACACACACACACACACACACACACACACACACAAATACACGCACACACGGAATGTGCGCAATGAAAGCTCTCGCCATACGCGTGTCTTTGTTCAATAAGAAAAGGGGAGGCTTTGTATTTTGTTTTCTCATCTGTGAAACAAGCGGGCTCCCTCGTCTCCTTCTCTCGAGGCCCGTCGTTCTCCTTTCGCCTCCCCATTTCCACTCTGGCGGCAAGAAAATGCAAAGGGCTACTGCGTGGGCTGAAGGAAAATGGTCAGGGATTCGCTAAGTAGGCGCACACGCTCACCAGTACATCAGCGAAATAACATCGAAGGTTTTTTCTCAGCGTTTTTTTTTCCTTGTACGCTTTTCTACTTGTGTCTGTCTTCGTGACAGTTCACACGCATATGCATACGCGTCACGCACACACGAATCCTTTGTCAAGCACCCCCCTCCCCTTCTGCGTACAGGATTCTAGGCGCACTCCATGGGAGACACAACAAAGAGAAAAACGAGGATGGAAAACTCAAAAAAAAACTGGAAAGAGCTCGAGCAAAGTTTATCGAGGACCATTGCTTATCTGTATTTATATGCGCGTGTGCGTGTGGGTGGACAACCGTATTGAGCAGCCTGGTGATCTTTTTTGTCGCTCTTTCCGTTGCTGTCCTCTTTTCACACCTCTTGTGCGTTCCGACTGTTCGTCCACGTGTGTTACTCGCTGCTTGCGTCGTTGCGTGCTTCCGGAGGTTTATGCCATGTCTCTGTGTCTCAGCGTGTGTGTCTGTGTGTGTGTGTGTGGCCTTCATCACCTTTATGTACAGCTATTCTGCTTCCTTTTCCACGCTTTCCCTGTGGCCTCCTTTCCTGCTTGGCTCTCCTTTGTTTCGCTTTTCTTTGCTGTATAGTCTTTCAAGTTTAAAAGATACCCTTCCTCGTTTCGTTCAGTTTTCTTTTCTCGATTCTTTCCCATACACGCCTCTTTTTTTAGCTGTCTCTCTCGTTTTCTTACTGTTTGTGCACACTCCCTCCCTCCCTCCCCTGTCCGTCTTTCGCTTTCTTGCTGCCCTTTTTTTATTTGCTGTGTCTGTGTCTCTGTGTCTGTCTGTCATGTCTGCGTGTCTTTTTACCCTTTTCTTTTGTATGGCACCTTCCGCTTGCGTTTTCCAACAGCCGTCGTCGTCTGTGTGGTTTCAACCTACTTTCCCGTATCTCTGTTTTCTTTTACCTTCTTCAAGGGGCTGTATCTTTTGTTTTTTTTCGCGCAGTTTTTTTTTTTTCGCGTGTGTGTTTTCTGACGTCTGTCTGTCTGTCTGTGTGAGCGGCCATGTGAGAGCTTCACTTTATTGTGAGTGCCCTGATTCAATTCTTTTTTTTTCGCGTGTGTGTGTTTATGAGTTCTGTCCTTGTTTCTCCCCCTTTTTCTTCTTAGCGTGCCTTTTCGCGCTCTCTACTTGAATGTTTTTTTTTTTGTGTTTTTTTTTTCAGCTAACTCTCTCACTTCCTCGAATGTGATGCGTCTTGCTCCTCAGCCCCTCCGCACACTCCCCCTCTCCCCCAAAATGCGCACCCCACCCGTCTCTCTGTCTGTCTTTGTGGCTCGTACTCTACGACACTCGAAGATTCTTGTGGAACCCTGTCTTTTCCGCACTCTCTCTTCACCTTTTTTTTCTCTGTTTCTCACTTTCCTTCGTTCTGCTCTACTCGCTGTTCAACTTGACACCCTCACAAAGCAATGATAGATGTGTTGTGTGCGCCAAAGGGTCATCATTCATTCCCACGTGCGTTCCCTCGAACGGAGAATGATGAACCGATGCACTGGCCACACCCAAACCCACACACACACAAATAATGAAGAAGAGAGCTATCAAGCGAACAGCTTGCGCGCCCCCTCCCCGCCTCTCCGTCTCTTCCCGTTTGTTTTGCTTCTCTGTTCCTGTTGAGTGTTCATGTGTAGTGCTCATCTTCGGTTTCGGTTTGTCTCCTTCGCGCCTCTGTTGCTTCGCTTCAAACTGTGTTTTTCCCTCACTTCCTTTTTTTTTCCGCACCTTTTTTTTTTTTTTTTCGTTTCCTTCTTCTTTTCCCACATGCTTCGATTTTGTTTACTGCCGTGCATGTCCCATCCCCTTGTTGTGTTCCCATACAACCTTTTTTTGTTTGTTTGATCGTCAACCGTTTGCCTTTCTCGCCTATTCCTTTTCTCAGCTGCCCTGCCTCTCCCCTTCATCCTTTCCATTTTGTTTGTATTTTGTGGTTCGGTTTCTCTCTGTCTTCCTTCCTCTGGCTGTGAGTCTTTTTTCCCGCGTCTCGTGGGCCTGCATTTCGTTTGCGCCTTGATTGGATTTCGCCCTTTTCGGCTTTTCGTTCCTTTCTCATTTGCTTCTCTGTACGCCCCCCTTCTCTTGTATGCGTGTGCTTATGTGTGTATGTGTTCACGCACCGCTCTCTCCTCCCCACTTCGACATTCAGCCTCGCTCCCCCCTTTACTTACTTTGTCTCATATCGCGCGTTGTGTTTTGTTCTCAGACTACCACCACCACTTTACACTCCCCTGCACCTCGTTGCCACACCGCTTTTGCGTTTCTTGGGCGCCGCCACTTCAACAGAATGCGCAAGCGATACGAGAGGGGGACGCGGCACGGAGACGTGTGCGAGCAGGTGGAGGGCCAAACACAGACAAACCAAACGCCACGAGCATCGAGAGAGCCTTTTCACAGTGCATTACGTGAATCAGACAGTGTGCGTGAGCGCCTGTCTGGGCTATTACCCCTCTCTTTTCTACTTTGGAAAGCAGGGGGAGTATAAGTGCACGCACGCGTGACGCGGAAGAAAGCGAAGAATGCTGAGACGTAGCCGAACCCCCTCCCTCCTCCTCCCCCCTCCCCCAAACACACACGGCAAGCATGTTCGGACATGCAACGCATCGTTATCGAGCGCACGGCGATGGGGGAAAAGCACCGTCGAACCCAACGCCCATCGCACATTGCAATCGCCTGCTGAACTATCGTCACAGGCGCATCCGCGGCCCTTAGCCTACAAAAGGGAACGTGTCGACGACGTCATAAGCGAGGGGGAGGGGGGGGGGATAAAAAAAGACAGAACAGACTGCGCGCCAGTCGAATACCTCGTCATCCCGGTTTCTTTATTCACACACACACACACACAGGTACGCCGCTCGAAAGCTGGCGACATCATCTTCGCGAGGCTGTACAGCTGCTTGTGTGATGTGTCTCTTCCTTTCTGAGTATTTGTGGATGTCTCTTGCACGGTCATCCCCTTCAAAATCGCTCCTTGCTCCACCTTGTTCTGCCTCTGTTGCGAAAGGTGAAACACAAAAAAGGCGTGACGCGTGCGTGTGCGCGGACGCTGCTCTACTTCGCGTTTGCTTACCGCGCTCGCGTACTTGGCCTTTTCTTCCTTTTTTCTCCTCGATTCTGCCTCCTTTTCGTTCGTGTTGCTTCTTGCTTGATCTGAAACTGTGCGCTTCTCTCTCTCTATGTATATGTTATCTTTTTCCACTCTGTTGCGTATTTTTTTTTTTTGGCTCCCCTTTTCCGGTTGACTCTTATCTGTGCGTTTTCTCGTTCCTCTTCGTTTTCGTTTTCTGTTCTGTATAATGTTATGTTCACGTTGGTTGTGGCGGCTGCTTTCCATACACTAACTTGCTCAGCCTCCCTCTCGAACCCCTTCCCTCTCTTCTGTTTGCTTTCGCGCCGAAAAGGTTTTGCATCGTAAAAGAGCCACTATCACGGAAAAGTGTAGCGAAGACGCGAACAGACTGATGTTCCACAGGGTCTTTTTTTTTTTTTTGCCACCCTCTCTCGTTGCTCTTGTTCACTGTGTCCCCCCTCTCCAGGTTGAGCTTCCACACCTTCGTCTACGAGCAAAGGATGAACAGCTGTGCAACGCGCACACTATCTTACCTGCCTACTCAAGCGATTTGTGTGCACTCTGCAGAGGCAAGAGCAGGGAGAGAAACATCGTGGTTTTCACGAGGAGCACCAGTAATCGTAGAAAAGGAGAACTAGAAGAGGAAGTCCCCAAAAGACGCGACAAGGACAGCACCGGCACCGCAACAACAAAAAGGCGAAATCAAAGAGATAGCGGAGCACATCGATGATGTGACGCGCTTCATTATCTGCTCGCCTGAGAAGCAAGACTATACAACAAAAGAAGGCATGAGGAAAGACAGTGGGCAATCATACCGCCGCCCTTGTCCTCCTGAAAAGGAGGTGACCTGCACACGCGTATTCCTTCTTGTGTGTATCTGCCGTATCTTTGTGTTTTTTTTTATCGCTTCAGTCTTCTCAATTTGTGGCCTATATGTACATGTGTCTCCCTTCTCTCTCCACTTGTTTCCGTTCTTCCATATCCTCTTCCTGCTGCACTCCCCCCCCCCCCACCCCCCACACCCCCACCCCCCGCTTCTCAAGTCTTTCGTTCTCAGGGTTTTCCCCCCTCTTCTGTTCATTGTTCATCAACAGTGCCAGAAAAAGAAAGCAAATACACGAAGCGGTGAAACGACGAGATGAAAAGGGGTTCGGATGGAGCAATACGAAGGAAGCAGTGCCGTGAAGGCGGCCACTCCAGTCTAGCCGAGGTCTCTCTCTCTCTCTGTGTGTGTGTGTGTGTGTGTGTCGGTTCGCCCTTCCATCCGTGCGTTTGTTTTGTACTGCACGTGCGTTCTTATATAGGGCGGTACAATGAGCACCGCCACGTCTTCGTCGGCCTACTCCTTTAATTCGAGCATTAAGATATAAGAAAGCAAGACACCGCGGCAAGGACGTGCTCCCTGTACGTGGAGCAATGCTGTCGCGCTTTTTATTGGCGTGCACTCGGTCTTTCTTCTGACTTTGTGTGCCTACACTTGTTGATCGTGCTGTCTTTTTTTTTTTCGGTTTGCTAGCGTGCCTCTCAGCGCTAATTACTCTCCGTGTCTTCGTTCCCACTATACATGCCCACATGCACACTCATGTGTTTTGCTCGCGCTGCTCAACGCGCCTGTAACCGGCGTGCGGTACTGTGCAGGTGTGCCTTTCACAAGTTTTTCTCATATACGCAGGCTAGCCTTCTTCAAAGAACACAGCTGGAGAAAAAAGGGAGGGAAAGGAAGCAGCGCAGAGAGAGGAGGGTGGGGCGGGGTGGGAGCTTCGTGACTGCGCACCTCCAATAGGGACAGGTGTCTCTGGCGGATCATCGCTTCTTGGCATCATATGCTTTTTTTTTGTTTTGTTTGTTTTCTCTCCCATTCGTTTTTGCTGCTTTTTCTTTTTTTTTCTTCGCTGGCTCCTTTTCCCCTTCGCGCTCATGCAGCTCTTCGCTCGGTCGCCTTTTCGCGCTACACATCGCCGATGCCGTGCTATACAGGAATAGACGCACACAGGCAACAGAACACGTGCGTCAGCGCGCAGACGCATGGTTGGCGCGCTGTGCGTATAAGAGAACCCACGCGCCCGCGCCTGCGCATGCGTTCGTGTAGGTTTGCGCGGTATGGGGCGGAGATGATGTGGTGCAGGTTTCACTTTGGTGTTCTCGTTCTGCTGGGTGATGAATGGCGTGGACGAAGAATATCACGAAAAGGAAAGAGATGGGCTATTCGTTCTACTACTTCGTGCTTCCGTGCTCTGTCCATCTTTGTGTGCTTTTCAAACGCGGCCTCTGTCTTGACTGTGATTTACTCTTCTCTCGATCATGCTTGCGGATATGGACATCTCTCGATTGCATGCCCGAGACCATCTCTTTCTCTTTGCACCGTCCACTACCGTCGGGCTCCCAAGTCGCAGCACATACTCGCTCCTCTTCCTCTTTGTTTTTTTTTCCCCCTCACTTTCCGCTCTTGTTGTTTGTATAGCCGAAACTTTTACTTGTCTTGCTGATCATACTCTCTTTCCGTTTTTCGTTTAGCTTTCAGAGCACCACTACCACCACCCAACCCCTTTCTTTCCTTTTTTCTCTGTTGTCGTTGTTTCATTGATCCCGCTGCCTTTCTGTTTTCCCATTTTGGTATTGCACTTGCTTGCTATATAGCCTTCTCTTTCTCCCTTCTCCCTCCATACTGCTTGTTCTCCTTTCACGTAGACTCCCTCTCTCTTTTTTATTTCCCTTACTTTTTGTTCTTGCGCCTTCTCTCGGCCTTTGTGTTTCGCTGATTCTTTCGTTCGCCGCCTCACATGCTAGCCGTGCTCTTCTCTTCCGCTCCTTTCCTTCCCCCTCTTCCTCCCTCCCCATCCCGTCTCACCATCACACACAACTCTCGCTTTCCGTTCCTCCCCGTCCTTTCGACTTGTTCGTTGTCCTGCTCCCACTTCTCCCTCCTCCTCCTCCTCCTTCGCCGCCGCCGCATCCGCCTCCGCATTCGCCCTCATGGGTGTCTCTCCGATTCACCGGTTCGGTGGCAGTGTGCCATCTGACGCCTTGTTGTTGTTGCTCTTGTTCGTCATGTCGTGTGCGCGCGTGTTTGTGAGCTGCCCTCCACCCAACGCACAAGTTGAAGGAATCGTGAGGGACGAACCCCCAACACGCTGACCATGAAGGAGCAAAGAAAAACGAGACGAATAGGAAAGGAACGGCGCCATCTGTTCTACGGCAAGGCGCTCTCTCTCTCTATAGATGACCAAGACCGAAAACGCACAGTTACGGTGTATTTTGAGGCAGCCGCCAAGGAGAGGTGAGCGGTGCGTGTGATTCATGTTGTGCACACAAACACTTAGCTTGGGTTCTTTTTTTTTATGTGGTTGTTGCTGTTCTACTCCCTTTTTTTTTTTTTGCTCTGTGGTCCCTCTTGTCCCTTTTCCTTTTTCGTTTTATTTTCTTTTTTTTTTGCTTTTTTTTTGTTTTCATTCATTCTCTTGGTTGTGTGTCGTGGCGTGCCTGTGCTCGTTTTGACTGTGCGTGTGTGTCCTCCTTTCCTCCTCCTCTCTCCCTCTCCCTCTCTGTCTCTCTTTCATTTTACCTTACTCTTCTCCATGTCGGTCTTTCTCGATCTTCGCCCTTCCTCCTCTCTCGATTTTCATGTTTTTTTTTTTTTTTTGTTCTACCCGTGCTGTTCCACACGCCCTTCCTCTAGCCCTAGTTCCCCGACTACCTTTCCTTCCTTCTCTCCCTCTCCTGTTTTGTAATAGCCGCGAAAAGAGCACACACACCCACCCACACACACACACACACACAAACATACCAAAAAGAAAATCTGACTCTTCTATATGTTATTTGGATCGTTTTTTTTTTTGTTGTTGCCTCTCTGTTGTGCTCTGCTTTCTTGGCTTCTTCTATCTGTTTGTCTTTCTCTTTCCCTTCCTTCCGCCCCCCCCCCCTCGCGTTCCCGTTCCATCGTTTCCCCTCTTCCCTGTTTCACTTACGGTTTGCGGTGCGTCTATGTTCGAAGCTCCCCAAAAGTATTTTTAGTTTCTGGCTTGCACACACGTATACACACATCCTTGTAGGTGTCTTATGGTTTTCTGTGTCTCTCTCTCTATATTGTTCTGTTTGTTGGCCGCCTCCCCCCTCCCCTCCCCTCCCCTCCCCCACTCTCCCCCAACGGCTGACTCAGCATCCACGACGTACATGACCGTGTCGTGTGTGTGCGCTTCTTTGGCTGATACGCGACCTCACACCGAACAAATACATGACGGAAAGAAAAGGGCATACCAAAAGAAAAAATAAATAAAAACAGCAACAGCGAAAGAGGAGAGAGTGTGTGTGGACGTGAGGGAGTGTGGGGGCTGTCTAGCGCGGCGTTCGCGTTCTTCTCTTTTTCGTGTTTGCCTTTTCGTTTTTCTTCTTATTTCATTTTTTGTTGTTTTCTGTCAGGCGGAAATCCGTCTTTGGCTTCTCTCCTCTATGGCGTGCTCACCAGCGCGTGCGGCTTCCTGTGCTCATCCCATGCACACACGCACGCGTGCACACTCACGCACACACACCACACACACACACAGCATCTCTTGAGCCCCTCCTTTGTTTTGCTTCTTTAGTGCCCCCACTGCCGCCTCTCTTCTCTCCATCATCTTTTTCCATTCATGGCATGTCTCCGCCCATCTCCCAAATATGCGTGAGTGTGTATGAACATGTTTCTTATGCCTTCGTGCGGTTCCCTCATCGTTCTCATGTGTGGTCACTGAAGCGGCATTCACAAAAAGGGTCTCATGCCCTTCTTGCCCGTGCTCCGTTCTCTCTCTACACGTGCACATGTCTGTGTTGTGTGCGCCGGTGTTGCTTCGATCACGGTATACAACGTCATGTAGAGGGGAAAAAACACAAACAACTGACGAAAACGACAGCGAAAGAAGCGGAGAGTGGACGAAGGGAGGCGACGATGCGAACCAAAGAACTCCCGCACCCAAGGAGTGAACAACTTCACCCTACCCCCTCCAAAAAAGAAGAAACAAAACCAAAGAAAGCTTGTAGAATGCACAGGAACGCTGCGTAATAATAATAAATAATAGGCACACACACACAGACAGACGAAGGGGAAAAAAAGAGCCGTGACATATGCTGATGTTTTCCCCTTTAGTATTATTATCTGTATTCTTTTCATGTGTGCTCTCTCTTCTTTTCGGCCTCGTTGCGTTGTGGTGCCCTGCTTCCACACTTTCAGCGCTGTTCTGCGCATGTGGAACAGCAACAGCAAGCAGCGGTAACGAAGAACACGAAACAAAAAGAAAGAATACAGGAAGGAAGACAACATGTGAGACGACGACAGGGAGAGACAGAGAAGGGAAGGGAACCAATAGGAAAAAAATCTTGCGGTGCGCGTACAAGGGAAACAGACAGCTGGCAGAGAGAGAGAGAGCACGAGGGAGAGAGAGACTCATGAGCTAGGAGTAGCGTTGAAGGGTAAAACAACTCACGCGTCTTTTCGCCTTCGTCGTCGCTGCTTCTACCTCTCGCTGAACGTCATTTTTCGTTTTATGTCTGACGTGCCGACGGCGCATCGCCGTTCCCTGCAGTGGAGAGGAGGAGAAGAAAGTGCCTGAAGGCGAGCAATCAAAGGAGGGAACAAAACAAACATCACACATTATGGCCGTGCGCGCACGTTCTTCTTCCCCCCCCTCCGCCTCTCTCCTCCTCTTCCCGACGTCTCCTCCTCTCTGCCGTGTTCTCTTGTTCCCTTTGCCCCTTCGACATCATCACCCATGTTTTTTCCGTCCCCCTTTTTTTTTCTGGTGCCCCTACCCTGAGCTCGTCTTTATTGTTCATTTAGTGGAGGCATGCGCGTGCGCGTCTTTTTTTTTTTTGTGAGTGAGTGCTTTGTCTCTGCTTCTACCTCTTCTAGCCTCCTCGCTGTCTCTCTGCTAAATCCTCGACTCACTTCGTCTTTTTCTGTGTGTGTGCGACCTTCTCCCTCTCCCCTCTTTGTTAGATCTTTTTTTGTTGTTGTTGTTTCTCTTTTCCAGAGTTCTCTAGTCTGTTGTTTGGTTGGATGGCGTGCCAGAGAGCTCCTTTTTTCTTCGTGTCTTTCGTTTTCTTTTCGCTTGTCTTTGTCCATTCCATTTCTTTCCTCCTTTTTTTTTCGCCCTTGTGTGTGCCTGAAAGCTGCAGCGTACACAAGTGCACGCCTCTTTTTCTTTTCCGCCGCCGTGGTCTGGGCTTGCGCGAGCGCGCGCATGTGCTCATCGGTGTCTGTGTGTTGTGTCTCCCTCTCTATCTCTGTCTCTGCGGCCGAGAGATCCCCCAACTGTTTTCTTTTTCTACTGCCTTCTTTGGTGTCTTTCCTCGTCGTCCTTCGCTCTTCTTTGCTCTTGTGTGATGTATGACCGCCTCTCATCGCGGGCCTTTCATTTTGCTCGCGTGTTCCTTTCTCTAAGTTTGTTTCGCCCCGACTTGTATTTTCGTGAGGGAAACAACAACACAAAGAAAACGCATTAAACCACAAAAAAATGAACCGAAACACTCATGCTTTTGGACTTTTCATTTTTCACCATTTTCGTTGTGGAGGGAAAGTGTTGCGCTATGGGGCGGGCGAATATGTATCTTTCCCCCTCTCTCTTTGTGTGTATGTGTGTGTGTGTGCGAGTGACTTCAGCCGTTGTCTGCATCTCTCTCGCTCTCTCTATCTCTGCGAGAGTGCATGTGTCGATGTGTTTGCGTTCAGATGTGAAGTCTGCTTCCTGTTGCCCGCGGTGTGAAACGAAGCCTTTTTTTTAAAGGTCTTTTTTTTTCGTTCCTGTTCGCCTCGTTTTTGGTTGCCGGAGAGAGCGAAGAACGCAATAACGACACTTAATAACAAGGAACCGATGGGAGGAATGGGAGCAGAGATTGGAGCTATGTGTGTGTGTGTGTGTAGAAGGGTGTCCCTCACGGCTTCCCCACTCCCCGCTCCCCGCCCCCGCCCCCCTCCCCCCGACTCTGAACCTCCGGCACGGGTGATGCTCTTGTGACAGCATCCACACACACATTCACTGTATATGTTCCCTTCCCGTCTCTGCTCTCGTCCTCTCCCTCCACACGCCTCTTCCTTTCCGTTTATAGTTGTTTTTTTCCCTTTTCCTGCTTCCGCCAAGCCACCACATTTCCGTCACTATCGCCCTTCAATTTTTTTTCCATTGCTTTCTTTTCGCTTGTGTGCTCCTGTCTCTCCTCGCCTCTTTTATGTCCTCTCTCCTTTCTCCCTCTCCTCCCTCGGTGTGTGTTTGTGTGTATGTGTGGAGGGAGGGGGGAGTGTGTGTGTCTTCATCTTGTCGGTGGTGACCGGTCACTCTTTCCGCTTCCCTCCTCCCTTTCGTACGCTGGGTTTGGTTGTGTCTGCCTCGCGTCTGCGTTGGTGCTCAGGCCTCTCTCTCTGTCCGTGTGTGTGTGTGTGTGTGTCTTCTTTGTTCGTCTTGCTGCTGCTGAAGCGTCCTCTCCCTTCTCAGCAGTATTGGGGTGTTTGGTGTGTGTCTGCGTGCATGCTGGTACGTCTCTCTCTTCCTTTCCCCTTGCCCGCTTCCCTTCATCGTCTCCTCGACTTCGCCCTGCGCGTACGCGCGTCCTTCCCTCCTGCGTCTGTGCGGCTGAAAAGGGAAGGGGAAAGGGTGCGCTCATCCCCCCATCCCTGGCATGGGGGTGTCGTGGAAGCAAAAAGAGACTATGTCCTCTCGTGCTTTGATTGTGCGCCCTTTTCAAACTTCCCTCCAGCGGCACGCATCGGCAATCGTCCTTGGCAGTGGCCACGGAGGGAAAGAGGGGATGGATAAAGGCGAGACGAAGGCAGAAGGGAGGTGCTGTCGGTAGTACCAAGTACACGACCTCACAAACATGTGCAGCGGTGGGGAAGACAGGGATGCGAACGCGTTTGAGCAAAAATGGGCGGACGATGGGCGGAGTCACATTAGTCGCTTGAACGAAACGACGTCGGCGAACGAAGCAGGTATCGGAGACACGGGGGTAGCTGGAAGAGGGAGCGCGACACGCACCACCTCCACGCTCCTTGTCGCTTTCTTAATGCGTCCTCTCTGCATGACACCCACACGCACACACATACAGAAACTGACAAGTTGCAGAGTGTTTCTCTTGTCTTTGTCGTTTTTTTTTTTTGTATGTTGCTTGGTGTGTTGGGATTCAATAGCAATCACTTCATAGGAAGCTATTCGGCAAGAGAGAACACACGCATCGACAGAGAGCAAAAGACGAAGCGGCAGGAGAGGAAAGAGTTTGCTGCCCTTCCTCTTTTTTTTTTGTTGTTGTCTTCTGTGGATTCAGACACACACTCACACACAACCACGCCAACGCGTGTACGGGCTTTACGCGAGCGCAGAGCCAGCGATGGGGAGAGAGGAGGTGGGGGCAACAAGAGCCGCCTACATTAAGTCGACGACAGAATAACCTCCCCTCCCCCCCCGCAAAGAGGCGCCTACACATTAGGGCACACGCACGTGCGCACAACCTCTCCTTCTTTTTTCTCTCCTTTCTTTCTCACACACACATCTCCGATGATTATGATTGCCAGCGTTGGTTTGTGTTGTTATCTTTTTCTTCTGCTTTCTTTTCTTTCCCTCCCAACTGAGAGAAGGAAAAACGAAAAAAAAAATGAACGACATCAACACCCCCCAAAAAGCGGCATAAGGTGCAACATCTCGACACCTCTCGCCCCGAAACCAAAACAAATATGGAAAAGAGAACGAGCTGCGTTGTGAGTGCAGCATGCGGTGCGCAAAAACGTACCGTAAACGCACAAAAAGAGAGAGATGGTGAAAGGAAGGAGGGACACGCGAAGGCGCACGAGGAGGAGACGTGCTGGTGCTAATAATGAAGGAAAATGTGGAGATGTGGACAAAACACCCACACACTCACTCCCTACGCAAAATCAGACACACACACACACACACACCACACACCACACACACACAACGCACGCTTTCTGGGCAAGGACGAAGAAAGCGTAAAAAAAAGAAAACGAACGCGAGAGAGACAAGCATCAGGCGGCTCGTCCTTTTAATGCGGTAGAAGACAAAATGAACGGGCTCTGTGTGCATGTTTATGTGTGTGCCTGTAACTCGTCTTCTACGTTTTTTTTCCTTGTACTACTTTTCTTTTTTTTCTAATGTTTCTTTTTTTTTCTCAGTCGTCAGGCTCGCCATCTTTTTTCGTTTCTCTCGTCTTCGCTCCCTATTTATTTATCGTGTGTGTGTGCGTGTGCCTGTGTGCGTCTATATCTCTCTTGCCCTATTGCGCGTTGGCGTTGTCGTTCTACACTTTTTTATTATTCGGTGAGGGTATCGCCAATTCCATACACAGTTGTCTAAACTTCCTCATAGAGTTTTATGCCGTACTCGTTTTCTGTTTGTTTTCTCCTCTGCTTTCAGTTATGTCTTCATACTTTTTTCCTTCCTGTGCCATTCTCGTTCTCCTCTCGGGCGTGCGTGCGTGCGTGCGTGTGTGTGTGTGTGTGTGATCTTCCTTCTTTCTCTGTCTCGCCTGTGTGTGAAGCGCTCGCTGTGATGTTTTTAATTGTTTCCAACGTCTCGTTTTTTTTACTGTTTCTCTCCTTCGCCTCCATGCTTCGTTTTTGTGTATCTGTCGTTGGAGGCGCCACTTCCCCCCTCCTTCCTTTCCACTCAGAGATACGGTGGTAGGCGAATCGCAAGAGAAGCACATGGACGGATTAGGAAGCAGAATATCACGCGAGAAGAACAAAAAAGGCGCGCCACACGCACGCACACACATGTGCAGGTGGAGAGAAAACAGCTTTGTGATCGCGCACACTCACTCACACGCAAAAAAGCGCGAAGCGACAAGCGTCAAAAGAAGAAGAGCAAAAAAAGAAAATGAAGCAAGTCAAGTACAGCGAAGAAAAATTTCTTGTTTTATTTGAAACGGCCAAAGGCTAACAACGTTGAGCCCCTCGCACGTTCCACCTACCAATGTGTGAATCTCTCTCTCTCGCTCTTCCTGTGTCGGCGGCGGACTCCATCACGCCGTTTCTCTCACCTTTTTGTTTTTAGCCCCCCCCCCCCCACCCCCCACCCTCCCCCACACAAACACAAAAGAAAAACTTTCATGTTTTTCGCTCTCCTCCATTTCTCTCGATGCCGGTGCGCCAGTGTGTGCCTCAAACCTGCCCAACGCTGTTTTCGTTTTCTCGCTGTTGATTTTCCTGTTGAGGGACACTCTATCTCTCCACTCCCGCCCCAGAAAAAAAAAGGCCTCACCCTTCCCCGCATCCCTCCCTCTCCCCCTCGAAAAGAAAAACGGAAAGGAACTGCAGTGCACACAAAACCGTCACCACGTGATACACGCAAAAAAAAAAGTGAGCACAGCCGAAGGCGATGCGGTGACGCACTACCGTTTTACTTGGTGGCCAAGGGACGAGGGAAATAGATTGCTGTGGGGACGGAGAGGGTAGGAGGCAGTGCGTTGTGTTAGCTAGCAGCTGTGAGGCGCTGTCGTCTCGCATAGTCAAGCAGCCCGCGCACCCTCCTCTTCTCCTACCTGTGGCCTTCTTCTTTGTCGCCCCTCGTCCTTCTCCCGTGAGACTGGTGGTGGGGGGGGGGTAGGGAGGCGTGCAACGGCGCACTTGTGGTGAGGTGCGCGCACCGGCTCTGTGCTCCGTCTCCCGCTCAGCTTTTCAGGGCACATGCGTCTCTCTCGTTCCGTTTCTACCAGCGCCGCTCCAGTTTTTCCCGTGGGACTCCCTTCGCCGTTGTAACGCGGAGCCCCCTCCCCTCCTCTCTTCGTCTCCTCCACACTCACTCCATCTTGCTCCGTCCTCTCCTACGCCTTTCTCGCTCGATGCGGCGCTGCCGCACAAACAAACCGACGCGAACACATATCCTTGTCCCTCTCCCTCCGCGCTCACACTCGTGCTTCCAACATGTGCGTGTCTTGCGGTTTTTCGCCTTGCTTGCTGCGGCGCCTCCCTACACCTACCCACCGCTTTCTAACACACCTCGGCATGTGTGAATCCCCTTCACTACCTACGTCGCGCCGCACCGGTAGCTGAACTTTCTCCTTTTCTCTAATTCTCCACAACTGTCTCTGCTGCGCGATCGCTTCGTTCGTTGGGCGCTTGCGTGAGGGTGCTATACTCGTGGTACCGACGTTTTACTGTCTTGGCGCGTTCACCCAGCCAGCCTGCCGTCCGGGTGCTCGACCACGGCGCAAATACACAAGGACACACCGGCACGAAGAAAAGGGTGCGCGTAAGCACGTTGGTGGTCCGCCACCCTCTCCTGCGGACTCTGCATCTTTTCACGCCTAGCCAAATCTTTCCTTGCTTCGTCATCTTTTTTTTTGTCTCGTCTCAGCGACTGCGATTAACAAAACAGACGAAACACACTATTGAATCTTAGAGCAGCAGCAGCAGCAACTTCTAATCTTTCTAGTGTTGTCCCCCATACTGTATGGGATACTTTTTTTTCTTCTTTCTCCGTGCGTGTCTCTCTCTCTCTCTCTGTGCGCGCACCTTTTCGACATCACGCTTTTTGTGTATTTCCATTGCCTGCCCCTTCCCTCGCTTTCTTTGTTACCCTCTCGCTCGCGCCTTGCTTCCAAGCGCGAGCGGGTCCATTCGTCTTTGTGCTTACTGCCCGTGAAGGCCATTTCCCCCCCCCCCCGACCCATCGACGCGGCGTCGTTCTCACTCATCTGTCTCTCCTCCATTCAGGCGCCATTCAGAAACGGAGGGGCCGAAACACAAGCGGAGTAGAGACGCTGACGTCGCGGTAGACGCGCTCATCGGCGCACGCACTGTTGCTCATTTATACCGACAGCAGCAAAGGTAAACCAAAAACGCGCCCATCCCCTCTTTTTGGTTTCATTGCGTCTTCATCTTTTTTTTTTTTTTGAATTCCGTTCTCGCATTGGAGGGGGCAGACAAGGCACAAACGCACAGACAAGCAGTGCGGAATCTGGTAAGAGAGACACACCCGCTTTTGTTTTCGGGTGGCTCCCCCTTTTCGGTGACTGTTTTCTCCTCCTCTCCCCCTTCCCCCAACCGACACACACACACACACACACACACACACACACACACAAACACCTCAGCCCTGACCTTTCTTGTTTTTCATTTTTGCTGTTTCGCTCTTTTCTCCTGTGCAGCTCCTTTTATATATACTGTCTGTCTGTCTGTGTGCGTGTTGTCTTTCATGCCCGTCCGTCCCCTCCTCTTCCCTCTTTCCCTCAGTGCGCATATACGTGTGCGTCTGCCTGTCTGTCTTTGTGTGTGGCTAGTCCGCTGGCCTCTTCTTTCCCCCTCCCCACTTCTGTGATGTTTTTTCTTTTCTTTTTTGCCGCCTTGCTCCGTCTTTACAGTCAAATCAGCTTCATCTGTTGAATCCGCTTATCAGTTACTTTGACCTCTGTACTCTCTTGCTCCTCTTGCGCAGAGACGCAGGCGAACATGTCCGCTCTTACCCCTTCTGTTACTCCCGTCACGCTGCGCTCCGTATCAGGCAAGAGCCTACTGCTGACGCCGCCCGTGACGCTGGCTACGGTGCTGACAGTCGCTACTGCCCCGCCTTTCTCTTTCGCACCGGAAAGCGTCAAGATCCTTCTTCATGGTCGCATTGTGCGCCTCCTACAGTACCAAAAGCAGCACGGCAGTGACGTGTTCAAGCTTCCTCTTGATGCCTCCGCGTACACGCCCCCCAGGACGACCGCCAAGTGGGCACCTTCTGTCGCGCTCGCGTCATCCTCATCCTCCGGCGCCGAGTTCAAGGCTGAGCCCCGCTCTGTCATTGTCTATGGGGTGCCGCAGCACATTCAGGCGACAGCCTCAGCACCGCACACCGGTGCGCAGGAGCCGGCGGCCCTCTCCACCCTCTTCGCTGAGGCTCACGGAAAGTCGCTTCCAATGCCCACTTCCCTCCGCGCCGGACAGCAGGAGTGTTCCGAAAGTACGTGCACCACTGTCGCTGCGACGCCTACCACTCCGAAGGCGAGCCGGCAAGCGTCGTTGATGCGGTTGCCCGTGAACTCACCGACGGCACGTGTTGCCCCGATCAAGGGCCCTCTACCGTACCCGCACAGCCCGGATGGTCTCCGTGAGCTTGGCAAGATCTGCGCCGAGTTCGACTCGGACGACGACGAAGACCTCATCACGCTGCTGCAGGGCGCGCCGCCGAGTATCTACAACCATCCCACGGTGCTCTACATGTCAAACAAGGTAAAGGGTGATTTGGTCATTCTGCAGGCGGCAATGGAGCAGATCGCGCGCGTGTCGCCTGTCTTCTTCGACTGGATTGTCGAGAATCCGCAGAGGTTCTTGAGTGCACTCAACCGCGGCGGTGAGCGTTCGCTGCAGCAAGTAAAGGATCAGCTGCGCATGCTGGCCATGCGAGCTATGGCGGATCAGATGAGCGGCGAGACGCCGTCCCGCCATGTAATGATGTTGGAGGTGAACACGAGGGATGGCTCGCCGGACGTGTACCAGGTCGAGGTACAGGTAGGCGATTTCTCCGACGCGTCGACTCCGAGCGACTCTCTCACGCCGAACAGTCTCGCAGATAACAACTCGGCGGAGGAGGAAAAGGGGGACGGGGAAGACAGCGTGAACACGGACGAGGAGCTGGAGGAGAGCGACACGGCTGCGTCGAGCGTCGATGCATCGGCCGAGGACGGCGGCGTTGCCGGGGGCACGGAAGAGGATGAAGAGGAGGAGGAGCGACATCGGGGCGCCATTCTTTTGTCGAGCACCCCGGGTCCCCTTGAGGAACCACGTTCTTCACCTACGCCGTCGGATACGGTGCCGTCGCCGGCCCGTGCGGTGACGGGCGCCATGCTGTCGCACGGGGGTAGCGTGACTACGGCGGAGGAGAGAGCGTCCGCTGAGGAGCGCGAATTGTCGTTGACTCCGTCTACCCCCGCGGACGCTGTCGCTGCCGGGGTCGCTCGTTGCACATTCCCTCCCCTGCCCTCGACCTCTTCGGCAGCCGCCAGGTCTGCCTCTCTCGACGTGGCAGCGAGTCCGGCCTCGCCAGCCGTTTCTCCACTTGAAGACAGCGACGCCGAGGACGTGCGGCTGTCGGGTCTACGGAAGGAGCTGCAGCACGTCGACTCCTTGACGCAGCAGTGGGCGCATCAGGCCACTAGCGACGCGGCACACAGAACGCACACCGCCATCACGAAACTCCGTCGCGATCTCTTTACCGTGCTGAACGATCTCATTACCACCTCGTCCACGCCCGCTTCCTTGTTACGCAGCTTCGGGGATGTGCGGCGCCTTGCTCTCCTTGCCTGCGACTTCTTCTCCGCAGCTGAGGAGTTTTATGTGCAGCTGGATGAGCAAGGTGTGCGCTCGTCCGTGTTTGGCGAGACGCCGCAGGACTCGGTGGCGGCATTTGCGTTTGTGGCCGCGCTGAGTCGCCTTCTCATGTGCGACGTGGACGCTGCGGTGGAGCGGCAGCTGCAGCAAGGCGCACCTGGTCTTAGCCGCGTAGGTGCGCTGCGCTCGCTGCGGCACACCCACTCGATTCGGGAAAGCCCTGCGCTGCGCTGGACAACTGCCGAGGGGCCAGAGAAGCTCTTGATGGCTCTTCTGCAGCTCTGTCGCCAGCAGCGGGCGGTGGTACTGTGGTACAGCAGCCACTATGTCCTGAAGGAGGTAGGCAAGACAATCCAGACAATCGCCTACATTCTCGGCGGCAGGGGGGAGGCCCAGCAGACGGTGTCGCTGCAGCGTTTGAAGGTGTCGAGCAAGGCGCATAAACAGGACGAGGTGGCCGACTGCATAACCGCGCTGTCCGACGCACGGACGGAGACCGGCACTTTGTCGGACGCCATGCGCTGTCAATGGTTCACTCTCATGCACAGCCGCTATCAGCGGCTCGTGCTCCCCATCGAAAAGGACCTTCCCGCGCCCCACACGACATCGGATCCGCTCTACGTGTGCGACACGCGGCACGTGCTGCCCCCCAAAGGCAACGGTGCACGCCCAGACACGTTACGCGGCACAATGGACAGCGCGGCTCGCTGGTGGGCCGGGTACTGTGACGACCGACACACCTGCTGTGCTGACAAGTGGTGCCTGGCGCTGACGGAACGGTTGTGGAACGTCGTCACGGCCATGGAGAACGCTGCTGCGGAGGCGACTGCAGAGAACGTGGTTCTTGTGCTGACGGGTGACGGGACTGAGGCAAGTGCCGCGAACTCGCCTTCACTGGAGGCGGCCGCGCGTGACTGGCTAGGCGACATAACGTGGATCCCGGTCGACAGCGTTGTAGCACCATCGGTGGCAACAGCATCGACATCGCTGTCACGCTCCGTCGCCCGACACTCTGCGGTCCTTTTCGAGCAGGTGTGGCCCCCCGCGGAGGCGAAGGACGGGATAGCAGCGGCGGACTCCTCTTCCAGCGTGGCTGGCGTTCATGGTATGCTGCCCCTCTTCAGCGGCGACGTGCATATGGTGGATGTGGCTGCGGTGGCCGCAGGGCATAGGCCAGTGTTGCAAGTGGCTGGCGGTGCAGCGTTACCGACGTACTTGGCAACAGTTGTGCGCAGCTTCGTATTGCCTGCCTCTGCACGCGAGCAGATCTTCGTGCGGCACTTGTTCGGCATGTTTTCGAAGTACCCACGTATCCCGATGGCGGCGGCGGTGCGAGATGCGGCTCTCGCCAACGCACGCTGCCAGGATTCACCGTGGCTGGTGAGTGAATACGTGCTTTACGACTACGGCGGTGCGTTATCGACCTTTAGAGACGCTGATGAAAAGGCAGACACCGCCGCTGCAGTAGGCGCGGCTGTGACAACAAAGCCGGCGTCATCTACCGCCGCCGCAGCCCTGCCGTCACCGATGACGGACCCATCGGCCGAGTGTGTCGGCGACAATTTTGTGCGTATGCCGAGCGTACCGCTGAGCAAGCGCTTGAGCACGCCTCGCCCGCTGCCGCCAACGCAGCGTAGACCTGCTCGCGCCACCGTTCGCTCACAGCTCGCACGTGCTCAAGCGGCTGCCGGCGCGATGGCAAAGCGCCAATACGCGCGCAGCCATGCCGTCGATGAACTGTACGAGATGATGCTTGGCAGCTTGCTTGAGCACCGCCCGACCGGGGAGGCCGACGTGCTGGAGCACTTACTGCATTACGTGGAGTCGTCGCAGGACGCGATGAGGGGTCGCGTTTACGAGAGGCAGGCAGAGGCTGCCGCCGCTGCTGCGGCAAAGAAGGTCGCCCACAGCACCAAGCCCAGCCATTCTGCGGTGGGCGGTGGTAGCAGTTGTACGCAGCCGCAACCGCCAGGTGGAAAGCCCAACTCCTTCGCGCGTCGCAGACAATGATGTCGTGCACCATGCTTGACATGGGTCAGGTAACGGTCACGAGAGTGCTGGCGCTCTTCCGTGCCTTTCGCGGCTCATACTGGCGATGCTATTGCTCTCGCAGCGTTTTCCTTTCCACTGTATGTGTTGGCGCTGGCTTTCTGCGCGCTCTCTCCGACCTTCGCAGAAGAGGCTAGGGGTAATCATCTCCTATCACACCTCCTTTGAGGTGCCACCACAACTCCCAGTACTTTCCTCGTCTGCTTCGCCAATTTGTCTCTTTCTGCGCTGGCGCGTGATTGTCCGCGTGCCCGTTGCACTTGCCACGCGCACCCGCTCCTGTGACGTGCGTGCGGATTGAGGAGGAGGTGGAGCGCCGCTGCCGGCACAGACTCGTAGCCGCGCCCGCGCCTGTCGCGGCACATGCGTGGGGCCGAGTCGCGCCGACACGCCCCCTCGCATGGCATCGACGGGGCATGGGAGATGAGGGCGGTGAGCCACCCTCCCCCCCTCCCCCAGCGGATGCGTGCGAAGTGTGCGGCCTCTCCTCCATCCGGCGGGGCGGGTGCGATGAGGCACGGGCGCCGACACCACCTTGTGGGATGCCGCGGCTGGAAGCGACTGAGAGGGCGCAGCATGTGGGGCACCGGCAGGGCACAGGGTCTCAGAGGGCCGTGACCTGAGGCTGGCCAACCTCCTCCTCGTGCCCACGCGGCACGCACCCGGGCCAGGCCCTGCTGCCCGCGTGGATCAGGGCGTGCGGTCTGCCCAGGCGCGTGTGGCGCAGCACGTGTTCGAAGGAAGGGACGAGGAAGGATAGGGGGAGCCCGCTGAGACGCGTGGCCCCGATCCGGCGGCAGGACGCTGCGTCCTCGAGGACCCGGATGCGGCCGCGGCGCCACAGGAGGTGGGTGCGCTGCGGTTGGATGCGCATACTTTTCCTGACGTGTTTCTGGTGGAATGACACAGCGCGAAGAGAATAGTTTCTCGCATGTGTCGCCGTCGCTGTGGCTTTCGCGAAGCGGCAGGGGTTTTTGCTCTCCAACTCTCTGCTCGGTTTCTCTCACCTTGTATTTAGGCGGTCCCGCCGGGCGTTTTTTTTTTTACTGGTCTCCGTTTGTGTGTGTGGGAATGCGCCTGCGTAGGGGCGCTGGTTTTGTTTCTTCTCAGACATGCGCATCGGAAGTGGGGCGATGCGCGCTGTGCTCGTGTGCGATGTTTCGTTTCCCAAGGTTGCGAGGAGATTCTTCTCTTGTATCGTCACATTACCTTTTAGTGGAGGAGGGAGGGGGGCCAGATGGTCATGGCGCATTCCTGTTTCTGTGTGTGTGTGTTGTCTTGTGGCCGTGTCTCTCGCTGCGGAGCCTCGATGGGATGCAAGTTTGGTGATTCTGCTTTCTCTGTCTTACCATTCCCAACCGCAGTTGAGGACGCGCACACGTTTCCTTCTTCCCTTTAACATCACCGGCGGTGCCATGTCTTAAAGTTCGGTGGAGCGTGGTTGCTCCACGGCGCATCTCTACTTGTTCTAGCTGTTCAATGAGGGCGGAAGGCATGGCGGACCCCGGTTCAGTGACTCTGACGTCCGTGAGGAAGGTGATTGTCGGAGTCGAAGTATGTGCAAGCGAGACGCACCGAACGAAAAAAAAAAACGTCCACTATGGGAGACGAAAGGATATGTGCAAAGGAAGCATAGAGAGCAAGGAATGCGATTGCGGTGGGGTCTCGTGGCCATGTGTGTGCGTGTGTGTGTGTTGCCCTTTCAGCTCTGGTGCGATATGCGCCGATGTAGAGTTTAGCTGTCCCCCTTTTTTTTTGGCGTCTGGCATGATTGGTGATGAGCCGATGGCGTTGGGGTTGTGTATGCCTTTGTTCTTGCCGGTAATTGTGTGTGCTGGCGTATTTGACACAGACACGGCATGTCTTGCTGCAGCTCTTCTTTCCGTTCTTCCATCTCTTGCGCACGCCACGGAAGGAGGACTGTGGTGGGGAAGACAAAATTGAGAAGTCTGCTGAACACCTGCGCTTGCTTCTCTGTGTTGGCTACCTAAGCACATGTGCCCCGCTCTGCGAGCCTTCGTTTCCATCTGTATAGTCTTTTTTCTTTTCGCTTTATTTGCGGTTCCTCCTGCATTTCCCGCTTCGTGCTGAGGCGATCACACGTAGATGCTGAGCGCACATGACATTTTCATAAACCCAAAAGAAACGAGCATACATGCCACAGCAGCCACAAGTCCGCGAGTGCTCGAGTTTGCAAGGCGATCGCATCAGCCCTTTTTGGGTACTCGACACTGTACGCCGGGGCGATGTCCTTCTCTGGCTTGTGCAGAAGCTTGCGTGCGCTTATGGGGGCTTCCTGCACTCCTGCGTGCGTGTGCACCGTTGTGTTCGTGTGAGTCTGCTCGCCTTCGGTGCGACTGCGATTTCAGGCCTGGATCATACAACAACCGCCATCGTCACCAGAAGAAAACCGCTGCCGTGCAGCCTATATGCCTTTCCTCTTGTTGTCTTCGCTGTTCCGTTGGGTATCTCTTTCGTAAATGTCACCCCTCTTTTCTCCCGCTCCTCCTCCGCTTCACCTCTACGTCTCCCCCCCCCCCCACACACGCACACACACACACGCACCGGTTCAGGCTTTTTTCCTTGTTTTTTTTTTTGTTGTGTCTTCTCTCTTTGACTTCCTCCCTTGCTGGAGCAGCTTGTCCGTCTCGTTTCCTTGTTTGTTTTCCCTTGTTTTTTTTTTTTCTGTCTTCATGAGCTTCTAACGGCTCGACTAGCGGAAAAGGGCCAGTAACGCGATAGTGTCCCCCTCACCCCCTCTCTCTACCGCCACTCTCACGGCAACTGCGCCTCATACACACTTGCGGGCCCGTCCAGTCCTCACGCAGAGCCCTCGTGCGCAGCTGTTTTCTTTTTCCCCCTTTATCAGTGCACCTACGCACTTTGCACCCTTTAAAGTGGAGGGCCGGTTTTCTTCTGCTGCTGCTGCTACGTTGAGGAATCCTTTCTTCCCTGCTTTTTTACGTCCTTTTTTCTCTGTTTAGATAGAACCATCTTTAGTCGCACTCATACAATGGACGCTCGCCGCACCGCCGTCTCTTTGTTTTCAGGAGGCACTCCTGTTAGCGGCGGTGTGGGTGACAGCGGTGGCCTTCACCGCGGCATCAACCCCGGTGAACGCAGCACTTCTGCTGCCGCGGTCTCTGCTACCGACTCCGCTGCGTTAGCTGCAGCCTCACCTTCCCTGTTTACGCTGGACGGTAGTGCACCCTTTGCACGTCTTAGTTCTGCACAAAACCGAGACTGTGGGCTGAGGTGTGTGTCGGGCAGTGGCCTTCCGGCACGCACCAAGCGAAAGCCGACTTGCACCGCCAGCGCCAGGCACACCGTGGCGACGACGCAGGCTTCCGGTCCCTTGCCAGGCGCCGCGTCAGCATTCTCCTTGTGGGGCGTGAGGTGCATTCCTCGACTGAACGGCGCTACCGCGTCGCGGAAAACGCCGCCTATGCGTCTCTCGTCCGCTTCGTCAGAGTCGCACCCTACCGTCATGCGCGCTCGACCATATTTGAACAATTACCTTTCCGGACAAGCCACTCCGTCGTTCAGTAGCACTGGCGCACAAATACGCCTCTCGCATCCTCTTCGGTCCGCTTCCGCACCCCGTGAACGCGCCGCCGCGGCGCCGCCCGCGCCTGCCGACGGTTCCTCAGCCTCTCATTCCACGGTCGACCCGACCAAGGAGAGAGTCGAAGAGGTCGCATTCGCGTTTGCGGGTTCCGCGGTGCCAGAGGAGGGAGCTCCAAAAAGAGCACGAAGCGTGAGCCCGACGCCGCCCTTCCCTGCTTCCTCGTCTGCAAGCTGCGCCGCTGCCAATCACGTGGTCCCCGTGCGACCGTTCCTGCGGCCGCACCTTCCCTCGTACCGGGGAGAAGGGCTATGTGAGCGTACCCACGCGCCAGAAACGACCGATGCGGGTAAGTCGTCGAAGGCACACTCACGTCTCGCCACGTTCACGCGGCGGGCTGCTAGTGCGACTCAGAATGTAGCGCGGCAGCGTCCGCCAGCCGTGCGCATGACGCGGTCCTCGACGCTGAGCCGACCGGTCCTACTTACAAAGGACGCCTCTCGCGCGCACCCAGGCGCCGCCTATGACACCTCCTCTGGCGCGCGCGCTGCGGCTGCCGCGGGGGCACGGGCCTCTCCTTTACCGTCTCCGAGCGTGTCTTCCGGTGACCTCTGCGACACCAAAGGGGTAAGCGGCAGTGAAACCCGCACATGCCCTGCCGCAGCGACAGTTCAGTCTGTCTATCTCTCACGACCTTCACCACCCACGCCGCCGCCGCGGCCAGCGGGGCATCGGCGCTCTCGCCGGAACTCCCTCATCTCAGTGAAAACCAACTCGTCAGCTTCCTTTCTGCACCACGAGCAGAACTTTTCCCCAGACGAGGAGGCCACCGCCACCCTGCGCTTCTTCAGCACCATGCCAGACTTGTCGGCTGCCAAGGAAGAGGCCGAGGAGGAGCCGTGGTGCAGCTCTCCTGACGAGGACCTCACGATGGGCACTAGCTCCTCTGTACTGGGCGGGACGGGAAACATCCCGTTCGCGGCGCAGTCCGGCGGCTCAGAGGCTGCCGCCGCCCCCGTGTGCGGGGCGAGGAAAGGGGGCAGCGATGGCGGTGGCGCAGGCGCCCACTCGCACGACGCAACGAACTTTGCGGGCCCACCGCCGAGCCCGCACACCAGCAAGGGCTCCGTCCACGCAGGCGGCACTGCTGGGATTGTGGCGCGGCTCAAGGAGCGGGGCAACGCGTTTCTTCTGCGCGAAGAATTCGAGCTCGCCATTGCGACCTACACGGAGGCGATCCGGCTTGATCCCGCCCACGAAGCACTGTGGGGCAATCGTGCGTGTGCGTTTTTACTGAGCTTTCGCTACCTCCCCGCGGTGGCGGACTGCCTGTACGTGCTGCACATCTACCCCGGACACACAAAGGCGTGCTGGCGAGCCGCCAAGGCCTATGCGGCCGCGTACCGGTTGGTGGAGGCGAAGAAGTACTACCAGCTGGCTCAGCAGGCATGCGAGAGGACGGTATGTGGCGGGGGTCGGCCTCGACCAGCCGCAGAACGGCGTCTTCATCGTCGATGCGCAGCGACAGGGGTGGTGACGAGACCCCAGATGGCCCCCTTGCACGTGGCGCTGCGGGGAGCAGCTCTGCCGAGGCTGCTGGGGCCTTTTGTCGGCACGACAGCCGCCTCCTGAAGTCGCAGAGAGAACGGCAAGTTCTGGCGGCCGAGGAGGCGGCACTGGAGATGGTGGAAACCTACTGGCAGCATCTCCGCCACGAGCGGTGGGCGGATGCGTTAGCGGCTATGGACAAGGTGTTGACCTTGGCCAGCTACACAGGGCCGACAGCCGTGTCGTGGCAGGCCCTCCGGATCGAGGCGCTTCTCCACCTCCATCCAAAGAAAGCGTTGTCCGAAGCGGAGGCTCTCTACCGTGCCTACCCGGATTCACTGGAGCTCTACCCGGTACTGGCCAAGGCCATCTTCTACGACGTGCACGACGCTGCTGCCACCAAGCGGTGTCTTGGTTTGCTGGACGAGGCGGCAGAGAAGCGCTGTGCGCAGAATCACCTGCTGAAGGTGCACGTGCGCTACTGCGCGACGCAGCTGCGTGAAAGGCTTCCCGCGGACGCCGGTAAAACCGCAGCTGTACACATGGAGGCGTGGGGCAAGCTGCACTACCTCAGGGAGGACAGCCGCACCGCGGAGCTGCGCCATACCGTCGAGAAGTTTGCGCGGCACCGCGACGCCGGGAACGCGGCGTACGAGGCCGGTGACTGGGACGCCGCGGCGTCCGCCTACACGCGCTGCCTCGAGACAGACCGCCTGAATCACGCACTCCTGGCGGCAGTGTACTGCAATCGGACGGCGGTGTACATGCAAGCGGGCCGCTGGCGGGACGCACTCGGCGACGCAGACTCCGCCGTGAGCCTCAGCCCGCAGTACGCCACGGCGTACGCGAGACGCGGGCGAGTAAAACTATACCTACTTTCGCAGGAATATAGGGGACAACGCGCCGTGCTCGCGAGCTGCAGCGCAGCGCCGTGGACGGCGGCGATGAAGGAGCGGCTGCAAGGCTATGCCGACGCCGCCGTCACAGACCTGACGCGCGCTGTGGAGCTGTCGCCGACGATAGAGCACAAGACGCAGCTGCAGCAGGCACTGGCGCAGCGCCGGGCTATTAAAGCTTCGCTGAAGCCCACTTGTGAGACACCAAAGTCCTCCATGCGGTTCTCAGCCGCATCGGCTTCCGAAGGGGAGAGGCACCGCGGTCAGAGCGCGCATTCGCCGCCCCCGCACGCGGATGCGCGGCGTGCCGAGTCGGCGGCAGTATGTGAGCTCACGGATCAGTTGAAGTTGCTTGGACTGAGCATCCTTGCGCCGTCGGCACCTGGAGAGTTCGGGAGGCTTCCAGAGCCGAAGGTGATCGCCAAGGCGTACCGAGAGGCGGCGCTTCGGTGGCACCCAGACAAGTGGGTAACAGCCACTCCGCACGAGAAGCAGCGGGCAGAGCAGCAGTTCAAATCTATATGTGTTGCCTATCAGGCGTTGCGAGAGCGCAGTGGTGTGGTGTTTTGAGAGAATGCACGAGAGGGGCGCCCGTAATGCGGAAGCGCTGCGGAGGATGTGCAGCGCGCACTTGAGCAGCGACACAGTCACGTGCACAGAGAATGAGACGCCACTGCGCATCTCCCACGATCTCCTGTTCGACATATTTTACCTTTCTCGGCTGTAAATTATGGAAGGAGACGAAGATGGCAGGTGTTGTTGTGTGGTCATTTCGGTGCTTCTCGTCCTGTTTTAGCGTTGCTCTTGCCCCCTCCATCGGTCAGTGTCTCTGTTGTTCGTTGGGTCTGCCGGTGCCCCTGCGCAGCTCTTATTAGTATTTTTCGGTGTGTGCGTGTGTTTTGGGAGGGGGGAGCTTGTCTTGGTCTACTTTACGTTAGTTTTGGTGATCCCTCTGTGTTCTTGACGTTGTTGCCTCGACATTTCGGCTTGTTTTTTTATCTTTTTTTTTTGGGTGTGTGGGTGATGGTGGTGGTGGTGGTGGGGGGGTGCGCCTTGACTTCTCTAACGTCACGGACCTCCAAATGAGACACAAACACCTCTGCTCCCCACCACCTCCTTTCCTCGTCCCACTTCTCTCTCCGTTATTACTGTCCTCTGTCGTGTCTTCGTCACTCCTCCCTGTATTCTGGAAGTTTGCGCCTTTTCTTTCTTTTTTTTTTTCGCGGGGGAGGGAGGGGCATGGAAGACTTCGTCCCCTCCCTCCTCCCTGTCCCGATACGACTGCTGCGTGCTTGGTGGTGTACATGCTGCCTCTTTCAAGTGAAATGGATACGTTGGGCAGCTTCTTGATCTCTCTCTCTCCCCATCTCCTTTCCTTCCCTCTTTGAGCTCTTTGAACTTTTCCTGACATCGGTTTTGTTTCGTCTCTCGTGTCTGGCGTTGTGTGTGTGTGGGCGTGCGTGTGTGTTGACTGCGCAGCAAACAGTATAGTACACGAGGAAACGAAAAGAGGAGGGGTCCTCTGTTGGCTGCCATACACATCCTACTACTCCGCTTCTTGCCCTCCCTCCCATACACCTCCTCCTTCTCCTCCTCCTTCGATGTCCCTCCGTCTTACTCAGTTTTTTGACCGCCTTTTCGCCCCTTCCCCCCCCCCCCCTCCTCCTCTCGTTTTTCACGCCCCTCGGAGGCGGCGTGTGTCGACGCAGGCCGTTTGCTTGCGGTTTGCGAGAACAACAACAACAAAACATTTTTTCGTTTTGTTTCGTTGTGCGTGTGCGTGTTTTGCCCGTTTCGTTGGCCGCAAAGCAAAGCAAAAAAAAAAAGAAGACTGAGGGAGCGGTACAGCGGGCCCATTCTTGTGGGCGACTCACACCATTCATTGCGTCGCTTCTCTGATGTGATTCTCATGACGCTGGCTGCCGCTTTATGATGTCTTCCTGCTGTTGCCAGACGATGCACACACACAGACACACACGCACGCGTTACGGCATCGTGGGCGGCTCACACCCGATCCCTGTCTTCCCTGGTGCTTCGGTGATCACGCACATCCAAAAGCTGCCGGTTGCAGACAGTGTGGCAGAGCGCTTCTTATCTGGCTTCACCATCCCATTCATCGCCTTCTTCTCATGTGCTTTTCTTGAGCATAGAGCTCGTCTGTGATGCTCCCTCTCACCTGCGCGTAAGCCCACGCACACAGGATCTATCCGCACGCCCTACTTTTCGAACCGCTCACCCGCGTCGACTCTACAGATTTTGTTACCATTCACTTTGAAGTCAAGTGGAGTCACCATGGCGACGGACCTCGATTCCTTGAGCACATACATTGATCACCTCATTCTTCTTCTGGCGGCACGCTTCCATGCACCGCTGGACGTATCCGCTGAGGAGTTGCTGCCCACCAGCATGAGCTTGTCAGCCGAGGCACAATGCCCGTGGGAGCTGGTTGCCTGCTCCGTGCAGCAGGCGCTCCGCACTCCGCAGACCGCACAGGAGCGCCTCCTGATGCGCCATCTAGACGTGCATCACTTCTCGGCGTCGGTTTGTAGGGAGAGGGCTCGCTACATGCAGTGGAAGGTGCAGGAGTGCCGGCGTCGCCGCGGCGACAAGCAGCAGCTCGTGCAATCACCAGCAGTGCCGTCAGCAGCCCGAGCAAACACGAGCTCCACTGTCGCTGCGAGTGCCACAGCCGCGGGCCAGCCCTGCGATGTGGCATACACCTCTCTTCACAACGATGCTTGCTCTCTCTACGAGCTGGTGCGCCAGTCGCTGCCCTGTACGCTGGGCGGCACCGAGAGCGACGACGACGACGAAGAGGATGCGCAGGCGCCAACGGCGTCGGTGCAGTCGTTAGCGTCCGCGAGTGAGCCATCCGCATTTGAAAGAGTTCATGAGGTGTTCATGCGTACCCCGGCGGAGCAGGAGCGCGATGAGCTAGTCGCCCGCGCGCGGGACGAGTTTCTGAGTCAGGTGCAAGCACTGCAGTCCGTTTACTACGACAAGTATCACCGCTGGATGGACGTGCCGGCAAGCGTCTTGGACCCTCCTCCCGCGTCGAGTAAGCAACCGGCGAGCACAGACGGCGCCGCCGCTGCGTTGGAGAGCGCTGCACCGCAGCGCGGCTCAGAGAGTGAGCGGGCGGCGTTGCTAGAGGCCCTGGGGGCGGCAGCAGCACTACCGCCTCGTCACAGGACACAGGCGAATCACACCAGCAGTAGCGGCGCCGCTGACTGCACAGAGAAACCCCATACCGTCGCCTCCATGCTCCGCCAGGTGCAGCTACGGCGCCCTTTGCGCCCCTCTGCCGTGTCGGATGACGTGCTGGAGAGCATGTACCGCGCGCGCGCCGAGTCTGAGGAGGCGCCAAAGAACCTGTGCGTTGCTAGTGGCTTGCGCAGCTCCCCCCCTGCAGCCTCCACCTCCGCAACTCCGTCGTTCGCCGGTGGTTCTGCTGATACCATAACCGCGGAAGCTGTGCTGTGGCGCCATCATCATCACAGCCTTCATCCTCCGTGGCAGCAGTTCGCAAAGACACGGTGCCGCCAGCGAGCCGCCGCGGCCGCTGGCAGATTGTCGAGTACGACGATGACGATGATGGCGAAGGATAGCGCCTCACCGTTCACGGCCTTCTTTTTGACTTTCAGGCTCCCGCCATGGAAGTGAAATAACGGCGTTCATGGATACTGGAAGAGAGCGGAGCGATTCTTCCGTGGCAGCATGTACATCTATGCCTACGGTGAGCGTCTTCAACGTGCAGGTGAGCGTTTTTTTTTTTTTTTTGGCTTCGCTGGCGCACCTCTCTCTGTCGAAGCCCGCAAAGATGTATGGATTCGCGTGCCGCATCGACATGCATACAGAGAGGTAAAAGATGCCCGCGCATATCCGAACCTGCCTATTCATGTGTATCCTCGCTCTCCATTTTTGTTTTTGCACTTGTGTTGTGTTCATGTGGGCGCTAGAAACATGTCTCTCCTCTCCCCTCTCGCTCTCCGCGCTCTCGTGTGTTTTAGCCACTGTCTCCCTACACGCGGAGTTTGCTGTTCTCTTGTGCATGTGTTAGGGGATATGCTCAGGCGACTGCGACGTGCACGCTGTATTTCGGTCCTCATCGTTAGTCGGAATGTATGAGTGTACGCGTGTATATACGTATATGTGTGTGTGTGTGTGTGTGGCGCCCGGCAGAGTGGTGGCTAACGCTTGCAGAGAGTAGGGTGGACGCTTTCCTGCACCGTAGAGAAGCCAACCGAATACGAAAAGATTAGGACAAGTGCGGGTCATCTTCTCTGCCTTTCTACTGCGATTCGCATTGTGGCGTCAAAAGAGGTGCAAAAATGAAAGCAGGAAGTCTGCCAAGTCTTTTTTATTTATTATCGTGCAAAAAAAAAATGCGCGCCGGCATCGGCAGGCGACACGCGCTGATGAGCGCGTTCTAGAGAGCATACGTGTCACCTCCATGGCATCACTGACAAAGCGAGCCGAGTCCTCAAGGATGCTGTCCTCGACAGTTCGTAATTGGTTCCTTTTTTCTTCCCCCTCCCTCCTCCCTCCCTCCCCTCCGTCTGCCGCGCGCATCGGTGCGTGCGTGCTTGTGCTTGGCTCACGCTGGGGCGACAGCCTTTCCGCTGTCGCCTATGAAGGGCATAAGGACTGTAGAGTCTCGGTAAGTGCACGTGTGCAACGATAGCGTGAGCTGACTGGCATATACACACGCACACGTATGCGACAGCAGAAAAAAAAGTCAAGCGCCTTTTTTCCTTCAAGGATGATACGCCGGCGCTTTTCTTGCTCCCCTTCTCGTTGCTTGACGCACCTGTGTGCGCGTGGCCAACACACGCGCACGCCCTCTTTGTGCATTGCCGCCACGAGGTTGGCGCGACTTCATGCACTATTTCTCCTTTTTTCGCGTCTCTTGTTGTTTTTCACTGACGTCTCTTTCCACGCAAACACCCACGAGGCAACCAACAAGCGGGGAGAATGTGTGAGAGCGAAGAGACTGCGCATCATTGCCAGCCCGCGTTTTTTTTTGTGTGTGTGTGTTGTTGTTTGCTGCCCGTCTTTTCATCGAACCGAGCCTTCCCATCAGAGTGCGGTGCTAGAGAGGCAGGTGAAGAGCCGATTCGCGTGCCCTTCCGTGTACCCCCTTCTCCTTCTTGCCTGCCACTCCGTTTTCTCGCCCTGCATGCCCTCCCTCCCACCCGCTTAGACGCACACGAACCACATAAAGGGGACATACATCCGCGCATAGAGAATTGAGGCTACACGTATACACACGTACAGACCCGCATTGCAGTATCGCGGCAAGTCTTCTCTCACACAAGAAACTCTTTGTTCTCCAGTCTCATTTATCATTGCCCTCGTCGGGCGTTGGCGCCTTCTCCGGCAAGGGCTGATAATGCGTCGCCCAGGTGTGGAGTACTGGACGTCCACTTGCTCTGTACATAGACCCTCGCGCACGTCTTCCTCGCCAGATCCGCCGTCTGTGTCGTGCACCTCCGCGAAGGACTACTGCAACTCGAGCAAGGATGAAACCCCCGCGCCGATGTCGACGTTGTCTCTAGCGCCGCCGTCGCTGTCCACCCCGGTGATCTGCGATGCGGACAGCGGGGACGGAGACGGAACCCAGCGAAGGATGCAACAACAACGACTGCTGCAGCGACGAGAAGAGGAGGTGGCGCGTCTCGAAGCCACCTTGGCACGGGAACGGGTCGCCAACGCCAACTCGCTGAACACCCTTCGAGCGTCGCTGCAGCGCGAGCACCTGCTGCGCACCACGGCGGAGAAAGGGCGACAGGCCGCTCAGGCTGAGGGCAGGCACCTGCGCACCGCACTCCGGGCACTCCTAGCTCAGCCACCAAGCAACAACAACACCGAACCGTTGTCGTCGACGGTGCCTGTCTCCCTTTACGAAGAGGCGCGCCGCCTCCTCCTGCGGTGTGAGAAGACGTTCGCGGAGCTGAAGGCGCTCCAGCTGCGTTCAACCGACGCCGCTGGCCTCGAGGTGCTCCGTCGGTATGAAATTCCGGTGCTCGACGAGATGCCGCCCGCGTGGCCGCCTGGGACGCCGCAGCGCAGCGGCAAAGAGGAAGACGACCACGCGCGACGCCGGGCGCGTGCTGGTGGTGGACCGAATTCTACCCCGGCCGCACGCGAGAAGGCCGCTTCTGGTACTGCTCCACTCCCGATGGAGGAGACGCTGACCGGGCTCGAGATATCGGAGCTGACTACTCTCTCGCCAGACACACCGTGTAGCCCGAGTTCGGGAACGCGGCAGGTGAGGGCGGTCACAGCTGCCTGTGGGGCGTCGGAGACGTGGCGTGAGAAGGGGTGCGTACCCCCTGTCCACACCTCGTCAAACGGCATGGCCAACCCTGATGTCGGAGAGGAAACCCTCAGCACCGACGGTCGTCGTCGTCGTCCACGGCCCGCCCTCCTCAGTCCCCCGCTGCCATCGTTGGAGACCAGCGCCGCGAAAGTTGTGCAGCCGTGGATGGGGCCCATGCACGAGTTCGCCGGGTCGACGCCCCTTCTTGACGCCACGCCGTCGCAGGAGCTCAGCGCCGAGCACCACGCGCGACTGAGTGAGTTGGGGCGAGAGGACACGATTCGCGACACGGATCACCTTCTCCGGTCTCTGGCAGAAGAGATCGCAACGCTGGCCACGAGCCAAGGGCTCCGCACTGCGTCCGAGGTGGCAGCGCTGTGCCGCCGCCGCGGGCTGCACTACGTCGACGCCGCGTTTCCTCCCGTGTCGGAGACGCTTGGCCTTGACAGCAGTGGTGGCTGCCGCGGCTACGATACAGACCGGCGCACTTCGTTTGTGGTGGAGTGGCGCCCCCGCGACGCCGTCGTGCCTCGTGGTAGGAAAGCTGAGCTGCTGACGAGCGCCGGCATCGACCCCGATTCGCTGCGCTGCGGCCGACTGGGCGACGCTGGTGTTGTTGCCGCCTTGGCTGCGCTCGCCGAGTCCGCTGGTGCGGTGATGAGCGTGCTCGCCAGCACGACGAGCGAGGACGAGGACAATGGCATCTACGTTGTCTGGCTGTGCGTGCATGGCTGGTGGACGCGCGTCACGGTCGACGCGTATCTGCCGTGCGTCATCGAGGAAAACAGGCCTGTCGACCTGTACGGATGCAGCAGCACCACCACCTACGACCTCTGGGCACCCGTTTGTGAGAAAGCGCTAGCCAAAGTGCTGTGTGGCTACCACCCGCTCTGCTATCTGACAGCAGAGACGGCGATCGGCAACTTCACGGGAGGACCGGTCGAGTGCTGGGACTGGTGGCACAGACGCAGCAGCACGGCGCTGGAGGAGATGGAGGCGGCTCTCAGCACAAACGCACGCGGCGCAGGCGTGGTGCTGCTCTCCACCTTTTCAACGGCGGCCCTGCGTGACACATCTACGAGGTCGGTGGCTGTGGCTGGGGCGCATGCGGCCTACCAGCGACTCGGGCTTCGACCTGGCACGTCGTACCGCGTGCTGGCCGTGGCTGATAATGCAGAGGGTGAGCCGATGGTCCTCCTGCGCAACTGGACACGAAGGTGCGAGCAGCGGGAGAGCGGTCAGGCGTGCTGTCTCTTTGATCGCGATTCCGCATTCGGCGGCGGTGACCGTCGCAACCTTTCGCCGCGGCGGGACAGCAATGACGGCACTGCGGCCGCGAAGGGATGGCTGGCAAAGCCGCCGTCGCAGTCGAGTGCCGCTTCGAGTCAGTGCGACTCGTGTGTGTGGCTGAGCTACCCCAAAGAAGTGCTACCCTACTTCGACGGATGCCACGTGTGCTTCGACTGCCGCCGGTACCACGACCTTCGCGTTCCGATTGCGTTTACGGGCTCACGGCCGGCCATTCCAGCGCAGCTGGTTCGTGTCCGTGTTCAGGAAGGTCTTGCGAGGCCCCCGCACGGGGTGACGCGCTGCCCAACACGGCTGTGGATCGGGCTACACCAGCCATTCTCCCGCGTCGACACCAGCGATGCTGCTCCCGCTTGCTTTCCGTGGGGGCTGAAGATGACCCTGGTGGGCCAAGAAGAGGCCCCGGTGCCCTTTGGGGGAGGCGGCGGCGGCTGTGCGCGTCCTGCGCGCCGGTCATACATCTTGTCCGAGTCCTTCTTAGGCGAGCCAAAGGAGCTGCCAGCGGTGTGGATGTACTTGGAACTGGAGCCAGTCGCGGACAGCGCACCTCATCCTGTCACGGATCTCAAAGATGAGGGCGCCGCGGTAGCAACCACGACGACGGAGTTCTTCGTTGTGCCGCACATGGAATGGATCATCAGGAAGGACAGGGCACACACCGGCCAGGATGATGACGGACTCGGCTCTCTCGGGTTTGACGTACCCTCTGTTCAGCATCGGCGCAGTGTAGGGCAAGAGAGTCAGCGCAGGCGCCTCGGCAAGGGTGCGGCACCGCATGGCGACCAAAGCGGCTGCGCAAGTGATGCGGAGAGAACGGTGTGGCACCAGTGCAGTAATCGCCATCCCACCATCTTAGCTGAACTCTCACTCAGCAACGCCACGACAGCAATCGTGGCGGTCTTGGCAGAGCGCAGAGAGTCGGTGCTGGTGGACGTCGTCGACGCGCCGGAGGAGCTGCGCGCTGCTGTGTATCACGACGTATTGGATCGCATCGACTTCTCTGATTGTACAGTCGCAGGGGGCAGTGGCCACCGCCACACATCCCACCTATCGCAAGCGAGCGCTGCTACAGCACTGGGAAAGGTGCGCTGCCAGTTGAATGGACGTTGCATGCCAACGTTTTCCTGGTGATGGTTGCACAGAGACCGGTGGGCGAGAGAGGGCTAGCAGTGAAGCGACGCAACCCGAAGCGGCGCGAGAGATGAGGGCGCGCCATGAGCCTTCACGTTGTCCCTGCCATCCTTTTCCTCGGCTCGTCGTTGGGTGCATGTTGGTACAGTGCCCCATCCTGCAAGTTCCGCGCTGCGTGCTGTGTTCCTTTTCCCATCGTCACTGCCTGTTGTTGGCGCGAGGGCGAATGAGTGACCATCACACAGCTGGACGCGATCAGATCCGCCGCAACGGCAGTCGCACAATCTTACCATACCCGTGCGGAGAAAACAAAAAGCCCCAATAGGAAACGACAACGATCGCCCACGCCGTTACCGCAACGATGATGGCCACGAAGGCAGGCTCGGCGGCAGGTATGCAGACCTCGTTAGGAGGCGAGAAGGGGTCTCCTCTCTCAGCAGTCCGCAGACCTATACACACCACGGCGTGTCTTGTCTCGCTTTCACGCGCATCTCCTACACTGCACCTCTCCCGCTCGTGTCTTCAAAGCCTCTTCTGACCTTCGCCTCCTGCTAGCACGGTAACTCTGCGCTTGCGCCGCACTTCCTTCCATCCTCTGCTTCCCCACTGTGTCAGCGTGACTACCTGCACACCCACACAGACGAGCGCGTGGGGAGGCAAGCCATTTGTGGCTGCCAGCGCCTGCAGGTGTTGCCCTTCGAGCAAGGGGACGGACAAGAACCTCACGGTCACCCATGCTTTGTGGGCCGCGGTGGCATTCTACAAGCTCATGATGCTCATGGAGGCGGCTTGGTGGCGGCATGTCGGGCAATCTTGTCGTGCTGCGCGATGCCGCTGATGTGCTGGCTTATCACTTCACCCTTTGTGCCCCTCTCTTCTCCGCCTAAGCGCCCAGGTGGCACGCGAAGGATCGCTGCACATTGGCGTGGCGCCGCGCTCAGGTGACTGGCGCGATGGCGCCTGTCTTCACCACCTGAGGCCTCATCGTGTGGATCACCATCAGCTCCTTCCAGTGGCTGCCAAGCGTGTCCCTGTGCGCCATGGATGACGAGCAGGGGATGGGGGAGGGGGCTGCGAGCAGCTGCAGACGCCGGTTATGATGGGGCTGGGGTGCTTTGGCTTTGTCATGAACGTGCTTTTCAACGGCATCCGGTACTGCGGTGGCGAGCACGCACAGTCTCCCGGCGGCCTCTTCGAGGGCCATGGCGATGACCACGGCCGCAGTCACGAGGACGGCGGGCACCATCACTGCGAGAACGGCCACGGCAGCGTACCCGCTGGGCTTCTCTCCACGTAGGATCACCAGCGCGATCGGCAGACATCCCCCGGCGGCTCACTTGGCGTGCGTGTGAGCCGTGTCTCAGACGCCGAGGCGCCATTGCAAGATGCAAGGCACCACCGCATCGCCCTTCTCCACGTCTTCGGCGACGGACTGCCAGCCGTGGGGTTAGTGGCGCCAGCTGGCGTGACGGGGGTGTGCAACTCGTGGAAGCACCACACAGCCAGTGCATTGCACCGCTACGTCAACCTGGCGGATCCTATCCTGTCCCTTGTGTATCACATGATCACGATCCACACCCCGCGAGGGTCCTTGTCGTGGAGAGGTGGCAGATCGTGAGAGACGGGGTGTCGACGATGCTTTCCCAACAGGATTTTACGTCTAAGACCGCTGCTCGACAATGCGGTGGACGAAGTGCTCCACCTCTATGTGTGGATGGTTTCGACTCAACTTCTCTGTCCTCTGCGCCACACTCACTACGTCGCACGACCTCCCCGCCGCTGAAGCGCAGCGGCTCATCAAAGGACACACCGACCGGTGCGTGGCGATGGGTGCGCAGCACTGCACGTTTCAGCTCGAGTAGAGCTAGCAGACGCGCATGTAGGGTGCACCGGTAGCAACGAGGCTTATCGGCGTTGCAGTCGTGTAGAACTCAGCGGATACGAAGCCGCAGCGATTCAGAGTGCGATATCCCTGTCCGTGACGCGCCAATACGGCCGGTGGCGTGCTGTCTGCTGGCAGAATGGCGCACAAAAGAAAGGAGCGCGTGTGGGGTAGATGAGGACGACGGAGGGCGAGCCTGACGAAGAAGAATGGCCTTCTTTGGTGTAACGGCAACGCGTTTTCATGGAGAAGAAGTTTGCACCTCTCTTTTCCTCGTGCTGCTTCCCCCCTCCCCCTTCGATGCCTCGCGTCCATCCTGTCCAAAGACTTGATGAGCCCGTCTCTGTACGTTGGCCCTAGGCGTGTGTGTGTGTGTGGCTAAGCCAGGGCTCGTGCGTCTCCTCTCCCTCCTCTCCAGTCGATCACTCACCTCCTCCTCAGGTTACAGTGGGCGTTTGCGTGTTTGATGTTTTTTTCTACTTTGTCTGCTTACGTGCGCTACGCTGTCCTTGTTTGCGCACACCTGGTGGCACGCATGCGGGATGGTAATCATTCTTGCCTTTGTGCTTTTTTTTTTTTCGCCGCCTCAGATGCTCTCCGCGCCTTCTCCCGTGCGTCGCTGGTGTTCACTGTCTCTCTCTGTTCGTTGGCTCCTTTTCTTTTTCTCATGGCGCTTTCGCAACACCCACACGCACACACGCACACACAAGAAACCGAGGAGAGATGCACATGCGATAGGGAGGACAGCTTAGCTGTTCGTTGTGTCTCTCTTCATTCCCTCTCGCTGTCTTTCACGTTATTGTTCTCTCATTTCAGCTCGCGTCTTTGCCGACGACGCCGCTGACTTGGTTTACGCATTTACGGCCTCGTTTGCTTTGGATCCGCGTACATCTCCACAGCATAGACCCCCTTTTTCGGCATTCTCTCTCCTAGATGCACGTACACCGACCTCCGCGCTTTCTTTTTTTTTTCTGTGCAACGATACGCACACGTACGCGCGTACACCGCCCACTGCCCGTCAAGGAACACAATTGGCCAGGTCGCCACGTGAGGAAACCGGCTTCGCCCATACCGACGCGCCAGCCCTAGTCGCTGAATGGAGCGGGACAAGCCGCCACCAGCTCTACGCTTTGCTCGTCAGTGGACATTGCCTTCCAGCTCGGCGAGCGACGCCGGTTTCGCTACCCTTGACTATCCGTCGCGGCACACAGAGTCCCCCTCACCATTTAGCCGATCGCAGGTGCCCCCGACGCCATCCCCCGACAGGGCCGAGCGGCGACAACCGCTGGAAGGTTCCCTCGCGCCAGGCTCGCCGTCTCCCTTACCACCCTCGGAGCTGTCAGCGCTCACTTCGGGAGGTGCCGAGCGCCACGCCGATGCCTCACTGCAGCGGACGTCGCGCCCTGTGCCAGCGGCTTCGTCGGCAAGCAACGTCGCAGCACGATGCGTGCAGCCGGTGATGTCAGCCAGTGATGCGGATGGCAAGTCGTTCTGGCGGCGCCAAGCGCAGCGCCTCGAGGCGACGTGCACCGCACTCGAGGAAGAGCTCAGAGCCGTTTACCGCTTCCTCGGCGAAGAGGCCGATGGTATCCCTCGTGTGCTGGAGGCGAGTCGTCATGCCTCGTTGCTGGCGGTCGGAAGCGTCAACCTTACCTATGAGACGGTGGCGCAGGAGCGCGACATGGCGCGGCTGGAGCTGGCGCGAGAACGGGAAAAAAATTTTCTTCTGCGCCACCGCCTGCGGGAGATGGATGCGGAGGTGCATCGACTGCAAAGCCGGCATGCCCGTGAGGTAGGCCAGCAGCGCGTCGGCGATGCATCAAAGCGGGCGTTGCCGTCTTCTAATTCTGTCTCAAACGCGGGTGTGCTTTCCTCGAGGCACCGGCGCGCTTCCCGTCGCTGCTGCTCGAGCTCTCGCTCTTCGACACAATCCACACGTGATGTGCGGCGTTCGCCCACCTACCCACACTCTCGCAGCATCACGCGACCGTACACTTCGTCGTCCGCGAAGCGGGAGGAGTCGCCACGACCAACGCCGGTGCCAGTGTCCACGTCTTCTGCCCACTACAGCGACGACTCTAGGGTGACCCGGTCTTCGACAGCCTCAACGTCGTCCTCGGCACGCCGTGAGAGTGGCCGCTGGGCCGCCAACACGTCTGCGGCAGCTCCAGCAGCTTTCAGAAAACCCCATGGTCTTAGCACGCACTCGCCTGTGAAGCCGAGCCGACAGGCGACAGACGCGTACGAAGCGGAGGCGCGCGACTTGCTCACATGGCTGCTAAGTGCTCGCCCTTCCTCGTCCTCTCCGTGCCGGCGCAAGCCGTTTGTATGGCGGAAAGGCGGTGCCGGGTCACGCGGGCCAGAACCTGTGCGCCACTCTAACCTTGAGAGTCCACCGCGACGCGTGTTCCAGAATGGATTCTTCAGCGCCGCTGTTGCCATCGGCGAGGGCGAAGGGGACGGTGGCCGATTGGCGCGTGGAACGGCACGGGGAGCAGCGAAGCCTCGCCCAGCGATTTGGGACAGTCGATTGCTGTCGCCTATTCCGCGGCAGCAAGAGAGGGGTGCCGCTGATGACGAAAAAGCAAGGGACCGCCCCACAGGCGCCGTTCGGTCGTTCTGTGCGATGCGATTGCGGATGTGAGCGACACAGAGCGCCGCGGACCCGTCTCGCGACGCGCTCTCCGGCAAAAAGGGCCCCTACAGGGGACGCTGGCGATGGGGAATGGATTGCGTAGCAGCCGCACGTGATAGCACCAGGGCAACAGTCTGGTGGGGCGTAAAAAGCGGCGGCGCTTCTCTTTTTTTGACGTGCATTCCATCGCCATCGTGCTTTTTCGCCTGCCCTTTGGCGCTCGGTGAAGGACCGGCGCGTTCGTTGCATGGGAGCGGCGGGCAGTGGACGCTTTTACCGTGAGCCCGTGGTGGTGGTAGTGGTGCTGCTGCTGCGCGTGCGCATGATGCATGAGTTACAGCGGCGGCGGAAAGGGCAAGAGAGAAGCGGCGCAATCGTGCATCAGCGGTGCGTCGGGGACCATCAGCGAGAACGATGCCACCGACAGCCCCCATGTCCCACCGGAAAGTCGAAGAGAAACGAGACCCTTGGCGACTACTGCATGCCAAAGTGCACGGTTGCGTTCACGCAGAGGTGAGGCGGTGTGTGTGGTGGCCGCTTCCAGAGCCTCACCAAGGCTGCTGAAGCCGAGGTTAGTGCCGGACAGAAAAAAGGGAGGAGGGCGATCGCGATGCACGCCCCACTGGAAGTCTGGGGGACGGATACGGTGTGTGTGTGTGTGCGACTGCCTATGTAGGCTCTTCCCTCTCTTAGCCAGCGCTGACCTTTGTGCGAGTGCGTGGCGTCGGACTTCACTCCCCCGCCAACTGCTCCACGCGTTGCGTCTTCTCTTTCTTTCACCTTGACCTTGTCCGCTTCTCCGACGCACACGCTTCTCTTTCTTCTCTCTGCCCTGGGCGATCCGACCACAGCTCGCGAAGTGGGAGTCGAAGGCGTCCGGCGCCGTGTCGTCTTCTCGGAGGCGCACCCCCCCCCCCCACCACCACCATAGGTATAGGTGCTCACACGGCCTTTAGTAAAGAGCACGCAGAAGCTCTCGCGGTGATCAGCGGCAGCATGTCCTCGAGCTCCTCCGCATTGGACGTGCCGCTTGTAGAGGTCATCTGCAGCTATCCGACCCGCGAGGAGCTGTGCGCCGAGTGCCCTGCACTGCTGCTGCTCGTCTACGAGCACGTTGTAGCGGAGCTGCAGGCGGGGCGACGCGCCGTGGACGTGTTCCGTGGCACCTCGCGGCAGGACCACCTGAGCGAATTGCTCGCTGTGCGCTCCTTGTCGGAGCTGTTTGAGCGTCTTTACCCGCTGTCGCAGTCTTGCAGCCTCGATGAGAGCACTGCGGGTTCGCAGTTCTGGAGGCAGGCACGGGTGACCTTGGAGGCCGCGTGGGCGGCGCCGCACGACGCCAAGGGGCGTGCCCTTCTCACGCAGGTGCGCGGCCAGCCGCGGTTCCACTTTTGCGGGCCGCGCGACGCCGAGACGCCCGGGGAGGGCTATCCACTGCACCCCGTATCGCTGGAGCGGGCCTTGGCAACTAGCAAGCGCTTCCTCCGCACTGCGATGACCTGCGCACTGGACGGGTCAACGGATGCCCTGGCCGGTCGGCAACCAGAGCTGCGCGCGGTGCTGCAGCTGGCCCACCTTGTTCCCCATACTCCGTCGACGGGAGCACCTCCGAGGAAAGAAGTCACGCCGGAGGGGATCAGCTTCTGCATGGTGTCGCTGCAGCAGCGGTGCTGGGTACTGGTGAACGCGGCGCTGGAGCGCGTTCTGCTGCTCTCTCGCGCTGCCATGAAGGGGAACGGTAACACCAGCGGCAGCAGCGGTGTCACAAAGCCGCTTCTGTGGCAGCTGCTGGCGGTGCTGTCTGTGCTAGACACTGCGCACTACGTCTTCGCCTTCCCAGAGAAGCAGCAGGATCTCGCGGCTCACCATCTTCTCGCACGGCTGTCCGAGGTCGGGCTGGTGTACCCCTTACTCAGCAACGACCGCAAGTGCTTTGTCTTGAGTCCTGACTTCCTGCACGCCATTCACTGGCACGCGAGTGCGCCGCTGTCCCTCACCTTCAATCATCACCTCCTGCGGAGCGTTAGCGGCGTCAGCGGTGCCGGCGTCGGCGACATACGTCGCGAGGACACCGACACCATCATCACCGAAACGAACTTCCGTCTGTTCGCCTACACCGACGATGCCGACCTGCTCAGCATTTTGAACCAGTTCGCGGAGCTGGAGGAGATCGTAAACGAGAATCTCCACTGCTACCGCGTGACGCGGGACAGCTTTGCCGCCGCGATGCGCAAGGGCATTACCGCCGCACAAGTGCTACGCTTTCTTTCACTGCGAGCGCACCCCAGCATGCTTCGCCGGCACGGGGAGCGGGAGGAGAACGGCGACACGGCGTCGCCATCGTCCGCTGGCGGCGCCTCCTCTTCCTTCACTTTTTCAGCGTCCCCTCGTCGTGGGGGTGTTGCGGGGACGTGTGGAGCACCACCTCCATTGATGCGGTGTCGACGCTTGTGGTTCCGCAGTCCTTCTGCGACCAAATGCGCATGTGGGAGAGCGAGTGTCGCCGCGTAGTGTTTGAGCACCATGTTGTCCTGCTACGCAACATGTCAACGGATCAGCAGAAGGCGGTGACAGCGTATGTGGCCGATGCAGGGGAGGTTGATGCCATTGTGCATGCCGAGCGCGGCTACATGGTGATTCGTGAGGAAGTCTTCGAGCGTCTTGTCGCACCACTTTTGGGGTAAGCCGGACAGCGGTGGTGGAGATGAAGGAGAGCGCCGCCTCTGCAGCTCTATGCGTGCTTTCTTCTTCTTATCCTCTTCTCTTTTGGTTGCCGGTGCAGAGGGCGGCACTGCGTCGCCCCTTCCCCTCCACCCTCCACCCCCTCAACACACATACACGTACACATACACAGAGAAGTCGGACAGAGGATTTTGCCGCTCGGTCGTTGAGGGGCTGCAGCCAGCCATGTACTGCGATGCGTTTGACATGTGCGCCAAGCTCCGACCGCAGTGCGTGGTGCTTTCCCTATTCGCTGCCTCCTCCCTTTATGTTCTTGATGCGGGGTTGCGGTGCACGACGCACTTGGGGCGCCAGATGCCGCTCTTCCTGCGCCGCCTAAGTTCACTGACGCTGGCTCATCCTTTTCATCCGTGTTTCTTTGTTTTTGCCTGACATCTCACACTGTGCAACACACACACACACACACACGCACACACACACACACACACGTATGCTGAAACCTTCGCTGTCGTACCCCCCCCCCCCCATACCGCCATCTTTGTAGAGGTGGGTGGCACAGCAGGCCCACGCGCTGTGGCTTCGTCATTGTCGTAATCCGACCCGTTGTAACACTGGCGCACTAAACAGGAGCGTGTCTCTGCAACGTGAGCACGCTCACGCCCCTGCTCATAAGACGACGTTGCTGTGCACCAGCAGGCACATGTTGGCCTGCTTCTGAGCTTCTAAAAGAAAAAAAAAAAAGGACACCGCACAGGCACGCACACACGAAGCTTGTTGGAACTCTGTTCCGCGTTTAAGCTTTTTTCCCCGTTTCGCTTCTGTCGACCACCGAGGACGTTTCGACACACGCTGAGCACCTTAGCGGTCGGCGGGATGATGCGACGAGGAGCCCCCGAGTGGTTCACACAAGGCAAAGCGCGTGAACGGTTTCACCGGTACTGGCCGTGGGCTCTCAGCTCCATCTGCGCCGGCCTTTATCTCTACAACGGCGAGCCCTTCGAGGACGCCGCCGGTGCCATCGTGACAAAGATTCGGCGACCACTGCTCAAGACGATGGAGTGGGTGGAGTTGCACGATGTGGATCCAGAGACGATGTCGTTGGAGCTGCCGCCAGACATGCTCTTTGGCCCGCTTGAGTTCCCGAAGCAGATGCGATTCCTTCTAGCGGCACTCAGGGCCGACAACGAGCTCGCCGACGGCTACCTGGCGCGAGTGATCATTGATCGCATGGATTTGTCCTTGGACCCGCCAATTCTGTCGGAGGGCGACTTCCTCGCAGCAGGCGGCAAGGAGCTTCTCGACTTTAGCGTGGAGGACTTCACCGGTACTAAATGCCGCGCCCAACGCAAGCACATCTTCTTCCAGCCCGACGAGTTCCTTCAATTTATCAACATCATCGCTGCCTACCCGACACTGACAGAGTACTTTGTGAACGAGAAAGACGGCGTGGAGCTGGTCTTTCAGGCTTATCGACATAGCAAGAACCCCTACGCCCGCGTGATGGCGATGCGGTCGCTGACCTTGTTCTCATTCACCCAAGCCGTCGACGGCACGGTGGAGCGGCGCATCTTGCAAAGCAACGGCGTGAAGACTATCGTGGACGCGTACAAGCAGAGCACCGGTGACCCGACCGAGACGCGCTTCCCCACGTTGCTCCTCTCCTCCATCATGCGCCACTACCCTAAGGAGGGCGGCAAGGAGTTCATCGACGCTGACGGCGTCGAGGCGGTTGTGAACAATCTCAACATTGCCCGTTACAAGGGCATTCCGCAGCACATCCGCGTGCTGCACGACGCCCAGCGCCTCCCCAAGCAGTCGATCGGCAAAAAGTCGGTGGATGCGCGATTGGAGGAGGCGGACTTCTTGGGCGTTGCGATGGGTCTGTTGGACACCTTTCCTGAGTTCTACGAGGCGACGGGCGACCTTCTAAAGCTGCTGGCGAGGGTGGTACCGGCGCACGCCGACCCGCTAGAGCTGCTCGAGTACCGGGCCATGCCGATCCTATCCAAGTACTACGTGAGGTGGCGCGAAGACCAGAGCTTCCAGACGGACGGCACTCGAACACTGGTGGCGAAGCTGTTCGAGCTGATGCTGAATGACAAGACGTGCCAGCGGTGCTACGATCCGTCTGTGGCGTCGTATGAGCTGCTCGAGTGCCTCAGGACCGCCAAGTTGGCCGTCAAGGATGAGCAAGAGAAGCGAGTGATGCGATTTCCAGATCCGCAACGGCAGCCGGCGAGCGCCGCAGCGTAGCACGTGTCCTCTCCAGGCATGCATGCCGGCACGTTGGCAGGCGCGTGTGCGTTTCTCGATCGGGCAAACGAAAGCAAGGAAAGATGGCCTCATCGCCAGCACGTGCCATGCATAACAGCCACGCAGACATACACGCTTGTCATCGCTTAACACTCCTCAAACTCCTTTCACAGTTCCCCTCCCACCACATCCATCTAGATATATCTGTATAAGTGGCAGATGTTGTGAGTTGGTGTACCCCCCCCCCTCCCCTTCCCCTTCACAGCAGCGTCATTCTGCGGAGCTGGGGAGGGTGACGCCCCACGAAGGAGTGGGGCGAAAAGTCTGAAGCGATCCTGGAAGCGCGACGTCGTCGTTGTCGACCGGCGTTGCGTAGTTACCGAGAGCTCCGGGTAACCTCGTGTGCTGTGCTAAAGGGGTCACCTCCTCATCGAGTACGATGTTCACCAGTGGCTCTTCTCTCTTCTGCCCTGCCACGTAGCTAAGAGGGGGTGGGCGGGCTCAGTGTTTCTGGTTGCCATGCACTCACCTGGCGTGTGTGTGTGTGTGCGCGCGCGCGTGTCGCTTCGGTGCGTGCTTGTGCGTAGCTGTTTGCTCGTTGTGCCCACTCCTCTCTCCTCTCTCCCTTCGTACTTCCTTCTCCATTGGGGGCTGCAATGTGTCGCCCCGAGCGCGTGTACCTCAACGGTGTTGTTGTGTCTGGATGCGTATGAGTGAATGTGTGTCTGCTTAATGTGCACGCCTGCGTGACCGCACTGCGCGTAGCCAACTTAGAGAGGCTGCGTCCTCCATAATCGACTGAGTGCACCCACGATCGACCATTTTTCGTTCTGTCATCTGCACTACTGCTATCACTGCCACAAAAAAAGAAAGAGGAAGCGAGACGCACACTTGCTTCCTTGGCGCGATCCCACGTCTGCCTCGTGTGTGTGTGTGTGTGTGCCGCACCTTTGCTTTACAGCACGAAAGTCAACACCATAGACACCTTTCCTTACAGGCGCACGTCCGCAATCATGTCGAAAGACGACGCGAGCATCGCTTATGCCAAGAAGCACAAAATACACCATCTGTTCGAGCTCATGGCGACCAAGGTGCTGCTGAACCGTCCCGAGAACCCCTTTGCGTACCTTCGCAACCTCCTCAAGGACGTGGAGGAGTCCGAGAAGAACAGGGCCCCGTACGATCCTACGCAGGTCCACTTCAACAACGACGTCGGTGCCGCAGCACCGGCGGCAGGAAGCAGCGGCGGCAGTGACGCGGCGGCTCCAGCAGCGGCGCTGACCTCCGCGAAGAAGGAAAAGAGAACCGTGACGCTAGCCACCTTCGGTCTCGACCGTGCGGGCAAGACGTGCGCCCTTTCCGTGCTGGAGAGCGGCGAGGCGGACAAGAAGTACACCCCGACCGTCGGCTTTGCCCCGATCAAGTTCCCGCTGGACGACTACAACTTGTGCGTCTTTGACCTCGGCGGGGCCGCCAACTTCCGCGGCATTTGGGTGCACTACTACCACGACTGCTTCGGTATCGTGTACGTCATCGACTCGGCGGCCAGCGATGAGCGGGTGGCCGAGTCGCTCAAGGTGCTGCACGAGACGCTCCAGCACCCGTACGTGAAAGGGAAGCCGCTCTTGGTGCTCGCAAACAAGAAGGACTTGCCGGAAAGCCGCGGAGTTGGGGTGGTCCCTCAGGGCTTTCTCGAGGAGGCGATGGGGGAACCCGGTGCGCCGCATCGCGTGCTGGCGACGTGCGCCATAGAAGATGACCCGGCCTTGGTGGAAGGTATTGAGTGGCTGCTGGAGGCTGTGTCGAAGGAGTACGACGCACTGGCGAAGCGGGTGGCGAAGGACAGCAACGAGGTGAAGAACGAAAAGGCTCGCCAACGGGCAGCCAGGCTGGCTGCAATTCGCGGCGAGGACAAGTGACGAAGGCCCGGGCCCGGGGAATGGTTCTACGGTGGTTTTCCCGAGACCTGCTGCTGACTCCTTGCCGTCATCACCGTTGGTTCTTGTTTGGTTTCGCTGCACGAACCATGGAAGCAGTGTGCCTCCATCTTGGGGTCCGTGTGTGCAGGCGTGTCTGGTTGTACATCCCTCTGTTTCACGGTTAACGATAGATATGTACGAGCGCGAGCGTCGCTTGGACCGGGTCGCTTTTTTTTTTGTTTTCGTTTCTGTGTCGGTGTTGTTGTCCTGCTCTCTTTCCCCACTGGGTGGAATGAGGGGGATTCCCTTGTTATCTCTGATTTGCCGCGTCGCCTACCAGTGACAGCGTCCGGTACGCGATTGTTGTTGTGTTTTAACCGTTCCCTGCACAGCCATAGCGTCTCCTCGTTCCTGAGACGTCCCGTCCAGCCTGTGTGAGGTACGGTTCCCGCTGCGGCCGCGGCTCAAGGGGCGGTAGCGAGGGCAGGGGGTGCCTCTCCCCACAAAGAGAAGTGCGCGATTGCATTTGCTTTTCCATTTGTCGGCAAACCGGACGCCTTTCGGCGTCTGCCCCCCGCCCCCCACTCACGCAGCGGGAGCTCTACGGGAGGGGGGGGGGGAGATCGAGGTGACACGGAAGGCATGTCGAAGCCAGCGGGATTTCTCGACAAGAGAGAAAACGAAGGAAAACGAAAGAGAGGGACTTCTCGCGTTGCGGTTCTAAATGTTTCTCCGTGTGTGCGTGAATCCCCTTTCTCTTTACCTGCTGTCTCCGCGACCTCTTCGCTGCGTGCTGCGGCGGCGCCGACGCGTCCTCTTATGCAACCAGGAGGACGAGGCGGAGGGCCACATCACGTACCTTGTTGTCCAGCGCATGAGGAGCGTGCACCTGCTGCCTTACCGTGCAAGCTCGACACCTTTCACGATCCTTGCAGAGCGTGCTGCCGTCGCTCTCAATTCCCTGCCCCCAACGCTCTCTTTTGATTCCTCCTGTGTCTTGTGCCACTTTCATCACCGCTTCTCCCACCCCCTCCCGACGCCGTCGACAGCAGGGCAGGAACGCTGCATGTGAACGCCGCGCTGGAATCCACTACACACATACACGTACAACAAACCCCCACGCGCACCTTAGGTGCGAGTACAGGCGCCCAGTGTGCACTCGCGCTCAAGAGCAGGCAAGCACCGGAGCCGCCGCACTATCTCAATATACATAAAGAGAAGGAGTGCGTCTTTTACGTAGCAGCAGGTAGGGCTCTCCTACAGCCGTCGGCGCGAATCCCGTCAAGGGCGAATCCGTTGTTGGAGGGGAGGAGGAGTGCAGAGACACGGCAAACAGGATCGGCTGTCTGTGCCGCTCTTCCACCGGCGGCATCGAATGTGCAAAGACGGAAAGAGGGGAGGGAAGCTCGACGCACACGCACGCACAGGACACAGGAACATTCACGAAGCGACGAAAAGACGGACCGCGAATACGAAGTCGCTAGTGTGTGTGGAGGGGAAAGGCACATTGAGGCAGGAGAGGCTACCTTCACCATCATTGCATTGCTTGACGGACACAGCGCCCCCACACCCCCTCCTCTCGTCCTCCTCTTCTTTTTGTAATTCTTTTTTTTTTTAGTTGTGTGTGTGTGTCTTGTCGCCTTTTTCGTTTTCGTGTTCTTGCTTCGCCCCTATCAATCCGCTCTTCTCTTTTTTTGCCGCGTTAGCCTCGCTGCATCCCCCTCCACAGACCTGCTCGCCGACTTCAGCATCGCCGCCATTGTTTCTCTTTCCCTAACTCTACCCCCGTCGCCGCGCATTGCGAAACTGTGAAGTTATCAGTTATACACGAACACACATACAAGCACTGGCCCCCCTCTCTCTCTCCCATCACACAGAGGCCGACACTAGACGTGGATCTCGTGGACTAGCTGTCCTGAACCTGTCGCTCTTTCCTTCATTGTTCGTTTCGTTTCTAAATATTCTGTGATTTTTCTCTCGGTGTCCCTGGCCGCACCCTTTTCTTGGTTGTGTCGTTGTAGTTGTCTTGTTTTGAGGTCACACGTATCCGCTGCGTCACCAACGCAGGCTACTGACTGCGCCGCCGCACCCTTCTATCATTGCGGCCTGCGGAGCGTACCGTTGTCAGGCGCAGTCCCACGTGGGTGCTCACACGCCGTGCATGTGGTCCACTCCATTTCGACGCTGTTGCGTTTTTGTGTTCTCGAACCCCTGTTGTCTTTCTTTACCACCACAGCCTCACTCACTCCGGTCTTCACGGCGGCGACTTCATAGACGCACGCACTCTTGTTTCTCTTTCTTGCTCCGCTCCGCTAACACGTGCGCGAAAAAAAAAGGCAGAGGGGGGGTGGGGGTGCACATTCTCAGCCTTCGCCGTGGCTCATACCCTTCCTTCTCTGTTTCTCTTCCCCAGCCCTCCTCTCCGCTCTCTCCTCTTCTGTTCCTTCTCTGCCGACCTCATTTTGCTCCCCCACTCCCCCACTCCCCCCCCCATCGTGCTCTTCCTTTTAGACTTACAAGTAGTTTGTTTCTGTACTTCACTCTGCTATCTTGAAGCGCTCGTGCTTTGCTTTAGCCCTTTTTCCTTTTCATTTTGTGTACTCAGCCCCTCCTCCTCCTCTACTCTCGTTTGCTTGTTTTCCCTCCGCCGCTTCACCTGCCTCTCTCCTTTCCTCTTGTCTTCGGTCTCACCGGGGCGGTGTTTCTTCTCCCTGTGAGGTCTTTTCAAACGCTTAGACATGCCGACCTCTTCGCAGGCTTCTGCTTCGTCGCGCCGTCCCAGCACCACGAAGCCGGGGCCGCCACCACGCGCCTCCAGCACCGCACCTCCGCTCCCAGCGCGCTTCTCGAGCCATGCGCAGGCTCCGCTGCCCAGCGCCACAACGTCACGGCGCGGTTCAGCAATCCCAGAGCTGATCGGGACACGACGCGACTCCTCCATTGGCGCCACCAGCACAAATCCTCGTCTTCGGGGCGGTAGCGTGATCGATGCCGCCGCAGCGCAGCGCAGCTCTTCGGCTCCACGGAACCCGATCGACTTTGCCTCCGAAGAGAGCCAAGAGGCCATGAACTGTCTGCGCCGCCTCTTCTTGCCAGTGATGATGCGCGTCATCCTACGGTTTAGGAGACGCTCGCGCTGGAAAGACGGGCAGCCGCCTCGGCAGTACACTCCGGAGTCGGTGGTCGCCGCCATCATGAGCACCAAGTCGCTGCTTGCGGACTGCCCGCAACGAATGGTGGAGAGCCTGGCAGCCGGCGCCACGTTCGTGTCGCTCACACCAAAGGAAATCATTGTGTACGCCAACGAGTCGCACGTGTCGTGTGGCATTGTGGTGCTGCTCTATGGACAGTTGGAAGAGCGGCGCCCCGAGCCGGGTGGTAAAAAGCCGAAAGCGGGCGGCGGCGGCTCCACGCGCCCCATTTGCACGCAGCCGCACAGACTGCACAAGGCCATGAGCGTACTCTGTTTGATGCCTGTCATGTGCGAGGATCGCGCCACGTCGTTCCTCGCGACTCGCGAGAGCGAGGAGGCCGACGTCGCGATAATCTCCTCACGCTGGTTCTGGGAGGTGACGTACAGCATGGCACAGGCGTCGCTGACCACCGCCGACGTGATGGGGCGCACGCTGCGCGAGGTTGTCCTGCCGCATCGCCGCGACCTGCTACTAGCCGATTACTTTCCCACCTCCGTAGTGCTTCTCCGCTCGTGGATGTGGTCCATGCTGACGGCGAGCGACCGCGTCAAGCTGAGTCGTTCCATGGAGGTGCGCGTTCTCTCCGTCGGCGATGTCCTCTTCGATGAGGGCGACTACTGCCCATACATCTACGTTGTGCGTCGCGGTGCCCTCGCTGCGATCGTGAAGGGCGAGACGCTGGCGGTGCTGGAGGCTGGTGCCGCCGTGGGGGAGGAAAGCGTTCTGTTTCACGACAGGCGCAACTGCAGAGTCGTCGCGGTCACCGTGTGCGAGCTCTATGCTCTGCACGCGCACCACCTTCTGCGCCGCTTCCTCAAGTACCCTGAGAGTGCCCGCCGCATCGTTGCGGCTGCCGTAGAGCGGCAGTTGTGGTGGATGGAGGAGGGCCGAACACGGGACGTGTTCGGGCTTGTGTCCATTTTGAGCGGTGTACCATGCCTGGGACACACGACGGACGCCATGCGGGAGGAGATTGCGCGGTGCGCCTCCGTGCTGATCCTCCCGCAAGGTCACACGGTGGTCTCCACAAACACACCCTGCACCTTTTTCTGTGTTATCGGCCGCGGCTCCGTGACGCTGATAAGCTCGATGAAGACCGCCGCCGTCGCGGAGACGCCATCGAGCGCGAACGGCGTTGACCGCAGAGGCGAGTCGCAGCCGGCTATGCGACGCTTCTCGGCGGTGAAAGCGATGGGCATCCCAGCGACCGAGATGCGGCGGGAGTCTCGCAGCGCCGGAGACTTCTTTGGCGAGCTATGCTTGAAGCCGCACCTGTGGCCCTATGACGTGGTGTGCGACTCCACAGTCAGCCTCTGGCAGTTTGATCGGGAGGCGGTAATTAGGGTGCTGGAGAGGAACCGCGCCGATGCGCAGGCTTTAGAGGTTTGCCGGCAAGGCATCGGCCTCTACCGTACCCAACGCGGGAAACCAGCATCATCGACGGCTTTGAACCTCCCGCCACCCCCAACGCATCAGCGAATGGATGGCGCTCGTGCATTGACGGTCAGCGCAGCCGTGCGCAGTCAACGGACTTTGCGACAGCGCCTCCAGGAGCGCGCAGCAGCAGCGCTGGCAGTCGCTCAGGTAGGCGTCTCTCTCTGTCACATGCTGCTGCACAAGAGTGGTTTTCAAGGGGGTCGCCCTCGGAAGGCCCCACCCCGCGCGGAGGCAGGCGCGCGGGTGTGGACTGGACACCTGAGCAGTGGACCACGTACGCCATGACGCGGATGCAGGATGGGCTGCGCGCTGAGGACGCAAAAGAGACCCCGCCGGCACCCTCCCGCGAGCTGCGTGGCGTCGACAAGGAAGTGGAGAAGACCATGAACGAAAAGGTGCTCCAGCTTGTTGCCGTGCAGCCGGAGACGCCACCGAACCCGGCCGACTGCGACATCAGCGGAGACTCGAGTGAGCTGCAGTCGATCATTGTGGGACAGCTCTTCCTCATTGTGACGGAGAAGCAGTCGAGGTTCCTGCGACAGGTGAACGACAGCAACGTCCGTCTCATCATTGAGGACGAGGATACGCAGCTCGTGGGGGAGCTGAACGACAGCCTCGACGATATGAGCGGCATGGATGCCCTGCACAGCTCCGAGGCGCTGGTCGAGGTAACTGAGGTGATGCAGCTGGAGGATATCAGCGCGTCGCCGCTGGAAGGCAGTCATTTTCTGTCGCAGCGCGCGATGCCGTCGTTGTCCGTGCATGATTCCACTGATGTTACGGATTATATTAATGTGCACCGCGTCGACGATGTCCTCAGCGTCGAGGCCGGCGGTGGTGCGCTGGCGGGGTTGCCCATGCCGAACGCATCAATCGGTCGTACTCGTCGTTCCACCAGCGTCGGCGCGCTCGGCGAGGCCAGCGGCGTCTTGGGGGCATCGTTGAACCCGCGCACCTCCCTCAGTCGCAGTCACTTTGTGCGTCCCTCATCTGCGGTGCCGCCGTCGCCGCGCTGCGCCAGCGGACGCGATGACTTGCTGTCACCGGGGGCTATCGGCGTCATGCGCCCCGCGAGTTCTAGCGAGCCTCGGGTGATGCCACCCGCGCGTACGCGCCCCGCGAGCGTGGACTTTAACCAGTTCAACAACAAGCTCAGCGTTGATCGCTCCACTTCGATGCTGGACCGCTACGTCAAGATTGAGGATCAAAACTACTTCGACAACTTCGTCAAAGTGCTTCCGCTGCAGCGGGACGAGATGTGGGCACCGGATGGGGTGAACACGGACAGCGAAATGGGCACCGGCTCTATGGTGCTCCTGCTTCTCCACGTGCGCAAGTGCGACTACTTGTCTGCCGAAGTGATGCAGCGGTGCGCGCGGCCCATTGTGAAAGTGACACTGGGGGAGCGTGTCCTGGTACGTACCTCGGTCATGGAAAACTGCACGGCACCGCGCTGGCCGATCGAGCACTCGTCGTTCATTAGCTTCGTGCGGCGCGGCACCGACATCGTCTTCTCCGTCTGCGACGCGGATGACGAGAGTCGCATTGTGTACCAGGCCTCCTTCTCGACGGCAAGCATACACGAGAACGGCGGGGTGGAGCAGAGAGCCATGTCCCTGACGGAGCTATCGGTTACAGGCTCCCCCGTCAACGCGGAGATGGACGCCGATGCGAAGAGCGCCGAGTCGGGTGGCAGGATCCAGAGGAGCCCAAAGAAACCGCGCATGACAATGACCATGCTAGCGGTGACAGCAAGCAAGTACAAGGCTCTCCGGCAGTACCTCGAAACGAAAGAGAAAGTGGTCGAGGACCCGCCGGGGACGCCGGGGACGCCGGAGAACACGAAGTTGTTTCTGCAGGTGATGTCGGTGGAAGGCCTCAAGCACCGCATTGAGGCCACTGTCACCGCTTCCCTGTACAACGGCGCGACAAGCACGACAGTGTTGAAAACCGAGCGTGTGATTCCAAAGACACGCAGCCCCGCCTGGCCCGGGGAGACGAGCTTCGTCATCATCTCCGGCGAAGGCGGCATCTTGTCGTTTGACCTGCACCACAGGGATGCCGTCATCGGCTCCACCGAGACAACGGTAGACGAGCTTATTTTTGGCGGAGTAGGGCTGAGGCGGTTGCCGCTTCTTCAGGCGCAGACGGGCAGGCTCGTGATCGGCCACCTCGTGGTGGGCGTCCTGGGAGCGAGGCTGGGGGATAGCGTCGAGAGCCGCAACCGCGACTGGGTGATGCACCTCGCCGTGGAGGAGCTCTCGCTAGCGAGGGAGGGCTTCTCCATCAACCCCGATCCATTCATCGTGCTCCGTAGCGGCACTGGGGCAGAGCTGATGCGCACACCGCTCGCCTTCAGCGCCTTCGAGGTCTCATGGTCGATGTCCGAGGCCAGCTGCCTGCTGCGATGCCCGCGTCTCTGCGGTAGCACGGTGTCCTACCAGCTGGAAGTGTGCGACAGCGACGAGGAGGAGGTTATCGGCCGCGCGACAATCCTGCTGAGCGATCGCGGCCTTGGCCCGGACCATCTGCACAATCTTTCTCTCGATCCACCCGGGCGCGGTGTAGTGCGCCTGCGCAGCCTTTGCCTCCCTGTCCTAGAGCTCCCGGCGCGCGGTGCAGCTGGCAAGGCCTCGGCGGCCGCCGCTCTCTGCCCACCGTTCTCCTCTCAGCTGCACCTCTCAGAGTCCGCGACACTTCTGTTGCTGCACATGAGCGGGTGCGCCGATCTGCCTGGCGGCGCGACGGTGGAGCTTCAAATAGACGCGATCGGCACGCTTTCTATTGATGCGCAGCCGTACTTACGCACCGCTGTACAGGAAGCGACGACGGCTCTGCAGTGGCCCCTCTCAAAGGCGAGCGTGCTGCTGCGGATCCCGTCAGAGGGGGATGTCGACGACCGGGCTGCAGAAGCGGTTGGTCTCCGCCAGTGGCAGTGCCGTCACCAGTGTCACTTCGCTGTCTACGACGGCGTTGTGGACGACGTGAGTCAGATTGGCCAGGTCGCTGTCCCGCTTTCGCAACTGCTGAACACCGCGTTGCACACGTATCCCCTCTTCCCGCGATGCATGGACGCAGACGGGGGAGGTTTAGACCAGCAGCCATCCGTCGAGACAACAACACGTCCACGCGTGGCGGCCGAGAGGACGTTGGGCAACCTGCAGATCTTCACGCTGCTCGGCTCCCTCGACCACCAGGTGCGCGGGACGGCGGAGCAAGAGACCGATACGCTGCTGACGTCGATGTCCGCCGTCGGCGGCAATGCACCGCCAGATCGGCTGCCGTACTACAATCCGGAAAGCGCCGATATCACCGCCGCGAGGCCGGCTTCCGCCCTCCCCACCACGGTGGTGTTGAGTGTCAGCAACATCTGCCATGTGCTGCCGAGCGCCTCAGAAAAGTATGTCCAGCTTGTGGTACGTCACGGCGCCACCGTTGTCTTGTCAGTGGAGCGGCAGATGGGGGTGCTCAGCCACGCCGAGTGGAGTCCGACGGAGGCGTCGGCCGTGGTGTCCTGCGGGGCGCTCCCGGCGGACGCGGCACTCGTGGTGGAGCTGGTGGCGATGGATGTGGTCGAAGGGGTGAACGACGAGGAGGAGGGCGGCATCACCCCCTCAGCAGCCGGTGCAGAGGCGGAGTCAACCGCGAGGCATAAGACGCGGCATCACACTATCACCAATGGAAGCGCCTCTGCCGCCGATCTGCCACTCGGCCATGCTGAATTGCCTGTATCAAGACTGTCTTCCGTTGAGGCGGGTGAGGTGCGGGTGGTGACACTGATGCTGAGTCGTTCTCAGCGCTCGTCCTCCTTGCCAGAGACGGCGGGGCGTTTTCCCAGGGTTGCGCCATCGATGCGTGCTCTAAAGGATGCGCAGGTCGTCTGGCCGACCGTCTCATTCTGCATCTTTGGCAACCGCGCCTAGGCAAGCTTGATACAGCGTGGCGGCAGAGAGGTGGAAAGAGGGATACTCAATAAGGCTGCTGATGTCGAAAGAGACGGGAACGTCTTCGTCGCTATCGTTGGCACTCCAACTACTCGGTGGTTTCTTGGTCGCGCTTCCTATCAAAGGTGGAGGGAGAGTAAGCAGATGCGCGATCTGACGTTGCCGCTGAGGTCGTGGTCGGGGCTCGGCCACGGTCTTGTGCACTCCGCATGACCATACGGCCCCGCCGAGCACCACTGGCGTAAAATGAGGCCCTCCATTTTTTATGGCGTCATGAGCGCCTTTTTTCCGTCGGTATTCAGCGTGTTTGCGTGCGTCTGCGTGCCCATGGCATGGTATCGAGGGCCGCTGTCATTGGTATATGCATGCTTTCGTTGTCGGTGGCGGTCGCTCACCTTTTTTTCTCGTTCATTGTACTGACTGTAATGTCGCCGTTTCCACCATCCTCCCTCCCTCCTTGTTCTGCTAACTGCACCATAGACGCACACACATCCGTCTGCATGCTGTTGCTCTCATTGTGTTTTTTTTTGTTGTTGTTTCAAAAGGTTTTCGGGCACCTCGGCGCCGCGCGGACCCCCCTCCTCTTCCGCTCGCCTCTGTCACTCTTTCCATCTCTTGGGCGGGCGTATGACGGCTGATTTGTGTAATCAGGCGAGCACAAGTACTCCAGCTGCCGTGTCCACGCGCTTACGTGCAACAGCATCTGCAGAATGTTGGCGAAGAAGGACCCAATAAGCCCGATCACAGATACACAGACACACACGCATAGACGCAATGCAAAACAAGCAAAGGAGACATCGTGTGCACTGCGTCGACGCGATCGACGTGCATTTCGGCGCTTGTGCTCACACGAGGTCAAGACAGATGGAGGCTGGCGACAGAGAAAGTGAGCCGAAGGGCAGAGACAATGCGTGACACACCAAAAGGCACTGACACCTGCGGATGCCGGCACTTTGGCGACGCCTGCTCTTTCCCTGGTGCTGCAGCTTTGAGACGAATACTGTATAACCCCCTGCTTCTGCCTCTTGATCTCCCCGACAAACTGGGCGCTGATCTCTCCTACACAGGCCGCGGAGCTCCTGCGCTATCGCTTCAGCTCTTTGTCATTGCTTGTTGTCATCACTGCCTTTCTTTCCACTTCTCTACTTTCTCGCCTGTACCTATGTTTCTCCCCTCCCTCCGTGGCACCCCCCACCCCCACCCCCACCCCCTACACACACATGCACGCCTCTATATACACACACATACGCCGTACTTCACGCCAAGTCCACACGCTTGCGTAGTCTCGTCGTCTTTATTTTTTGTGTTTTTTTTTTCTCTCCTTCTCCTTTTATCTTCGGTCCTTTTCTCTCCCCTCTTCCCACACCTTCTCGGCCACGCCCCCTTCTGTGCTTTTCCCGGCACCCATCCACGTCTCACTCCCCCGCAGCCCTCGCTCTTTCCTTTCTTTGCCTCTGTCTGCTTTGCTCAGTACGATCGATTTCCAGCCACGCCCTGCCCGAATCTCGTCTGTGTGCATGGTGTATCTGTACGCGTAGATGTGTACGTGTGGATGCGTGCGTGTACGCACTGAACAGCATCCTTATTCGCCTTTGCCGTTTTCTTTGACTACTGCGATCCCGAACGCAGGCATACAGGCCTATACGTGCACGGGGCCCCTCCCCGCCACGTAGCTCTGCAGAGGCACGTCGCTTGCTCCTAATTTCGCTCGTCAAAGCTCTCACTCCTTTTCGCGTTTTCTCTTGCTGGCGCGTTGTGCGCCGCGACAATTTCCCGTTTCATTTTCTTCGTGCTTGGCAGCGTTTCCTCGCTCTTCTCATCGTCTGCTGGTCTTCTTTGGCGGCCGCTTACCGACTACGACTGCCCACCACCACCACCGATTTCTCTCGGAGATTCTGAAGCCGTCTAGCCAAAAGAAGACACCCGACCACCGTACGTGGACTGGAAACACACACACACACACACACACACGGAGCGGCATTCGACGACACGCAGGGTACCGCTGGCTTCACCTAATCGGAGGAATCAATCAGCAGTCTTGGGTAAGCACGAGCAAAGAAAAACAGAAAAGAGGAAGGATCAGAGAAAGAACCCAGAAGGTGCCACAACTCTTGTACTTGAACGTATACTGTAGCGCCATACACGAGAGACCCAGTGACTGGTGAACGCTTGCAGAGCAATAGGCAGGCGGACAGAAAGGCGCGAGGTCAGGTCGAGGAAGGAGCAGAGAGGAAACGAAAAACGACCAACAAAGTAAGCCGTCTATCATTCCACGAAATAATCGATCTGTTAGTTCGGTGGCTGCACACCCTGATTGATCCTATGGTAGAATGGGCGAACCTGTAGCCATCGCCCCGGTTTTATTCTTTTCCTACCTGCGCAGCATCCTTGCCCCACGACTAGTAGTGCTGTTGCTCTTTCGTTCCTGAAAAGCGACACTTCCTCACGGCCCCTCCCCCTCCCCCTCCCCATCCAAAGGCGAACTGCTCTCTTGCTGCTCTTGCCTCTCTTCCCTTCCAACCCCAGTCTTCGTTGAGTTGCACGCTCTCTGGCCCATCCACTGACTCGCCGTTGGTTTCACCGACACCACGAGTTGTTCGATTGATCTTTTTCTCTCTCTCTCTGTGTGTGTGTGTGTGTGTGTGTGTTTGCTTTGCAATCGTGTCTGCGTACGGCACTCTTCTCATCTGTACGCTTGCAAGGCCGTTTTGACGGTTGTGTGAATCTTCTCCTTGCCTTTGCTTTGCCTCCTGTCCTGCTAGTCGCCTCGCCGCCGCGGGGCTGCTCGCATACGAGAGTATCTGTGCCTGTGTATTGATTCGTCGGTCTTCGTGCGCAAGTTTGTCTGTGTGTACGCCTTTCTAGTGCACCTTTTTTTTTTCGATTCTTTGCTTCCGTGTTTCGCTTTTCGTCCCTGCGCCTTCCTTGCGTTCTTTCACCTTTTTTTCTGTACTTGTTTTCCTTCATCGTACCCGTCGCGTTTTCTTTCCCCTCTTCTCTACCCCCTGCTCGTTTCCACGGCGTTCATCTCCTGCCACTCACCCCCTGCCCCTCTCTCTCTCTCTCTCTTCTATCCCTCGCTTTCTCAGTGTGCGCAGGGTGTACGAAAGCCTGTTTCTGTCTTTTTCTCGTGCGTTCTCGTGAACTTATATAGCGTATTTTTTGTTGCTGTGCCTCGTCGTCGAGCTAGAGAGACGTTGGCCGTGTCTTTTGCCGTGCTCCTCCCCCTCCCCCTCCCCCTCCCCCTTCCGCAGTGTACTTTTTTGTGCCTCGCTTGACCTCACCAGTTGTGTTCCCGTCGTCTTTTGTTTTGTTGTCAGCCATTCTCTCTCCCCACCCCACCCACCCACCCCACCCCACCCGTGCCTGTCTGTCTGTCTGCGTGTTTTTTCTCACGTACTGCCCATCTTTTTTTTTTATTTACTAGTTTCTTCTTCTGGCCCTCGTCGTGTGTGACGTGACCAGAGAGAGAGAGAGACACAAACATAAAACAGGAAAGCGAACCCACAGGCGCAGGCACACACAAACAACAAATCGTTACGTCGACCACCACCACAACAGCACAGAAAACAAAAAACGAAGCCGTGGCGTTGTGAGCTGACCTCACCGTTCTGCTGACCGTTTCTGCTCAGTTTTGTCGGTTTCTTCCCTCCCCCTACCTCTTCTCCCTTTCTCGATTGCTTTTTCTTTGGGGCTCTCCACGCCTGGGCTGTGGCGTCTGTTTTCCGCCCCGCTCATCAATCAATATCCATCTGCTTTATTGTTATTATTGCAAGTTTTATGTTTCTCGACATTCTCTTGCAAATCTTGCTCTTCGTCTTTGGTATCATTCATTGCTCGCGTAAGACTGCCTTGTTTGCTGTATTGGCGGCCCACAGCGACAGGCAGCAGAGGTGGCAAAGAAGATCACAGGAAGAAACAAGAGGCACGGAACAGACGGCTTGTGCGAACCCCATTTCGCTGAATACATAAACGCACTTCACACATATACAAAAAAAAGGAAGCCGAATTACAGCTACGCTCGCTGGGCCTTCAGTGGCAGAGACACACAAGTAGTCCGAGAGGCCAGGTGTGCTTGCGTTTTCTTCTCGTTTTCGACTTTCGCGGACCCTTACCTTGTTTTTCTGACCTGCAGTATTTCACCATATACGGTGGTCACAAGATGATCTATAAAGTGTACGGCTCGCCGGAGAACAACAGCGGCAACGCCCACATGTATTCCATGTATGCGCCCCCGAACGCGTACGTCCAAGGACAGGGCGGCAGTAGAACGATGTATGGCTACGCCGGCACGGGTGGCCACTGCCGTGGGCACCCTTTCGGCTATCACGCAAATCCCTCAATGGGTGTCACGTACGAATATAATGGCGGCAACAACGTACACCACAATGGCAGCGCCTACCGCGTCGGCGGCGGCACGAATGGCCGAGACAGAGGCGGTGACGTGGTTAGCTTGCGTAACCCGCACGGGTACGATCAGCAGGCCACATCTGACTACGAGGTGCACGACAATCAACTGAAGGCTCCTGTGGTGGTGACGCCAGCGACGGTGGTGTCGACTTTAGGAAGCGCGCGCCTCTTCAGCAAACCGCCAAAGCCCATTGTGTACGGCTCGCGGTGCGTCGTGCGCATCTGCGATGTGTTTCAGGAGGGCCGGTGCGCCGCTGGCGACCGCTGCCACGATATCCACGTGAGACCGGAGTACTGGCGGAGACGCGGATGGAGATGAGTTCGTGGCTCTTCGATCGGGAGTGCGAGTTCCGCCAGACGACGGAGATGGACTCAGAAAAGACGTTTAGCATCTTCGTGGCGGACCTCAAGGAGGTGGTTGAGGTGCCGATCAACTCGCTGGTGTTCACCAAAGGCCTTTACGTAGACCCGGCGACGCGCGCGAAACGCGCCCGCGGTGCCGGCAACCATGCCCATGTACACGCGATGATGCAGGTGCCGACAAGCTGCGGCCTTTACTCGACTGATCCACTGCAGTGCAAGTGGGAGCGGTGGTGTAATCAGGTGCACATTGATCACCGGTGGATGCAGGCGAAGAAGGCGGAGTTTGACCAGTGGTTCATAGAGCTCCAGAATCGCTACTTGTCCCTTGCGCCAGACGATACTTTCACGGTGCACGACCCGCAGCTCAAGAGCAGCATTTCCTTGCCCAAGTTCAGCATTGCAGGCTTCTCTCGCGGCCTCTTCCAGGGCTCTATGAAGAAGCTCGCAAGTGTGTGCCTGCTGTTCCAGCGCGGCAAGTGCACGGCCGGCTCATGCTGCAATCAAATTCACGTATTCCCGCAGTACCTCAGCCTCGCGCGCGAGTTCGCGGCGATGGAGCAGTCCCCCGACGCCCTCCCTGAGGAGAAGCAGCGGCTGAGGCGTGAGATGGAGCTGCTGCGCGGTCCCCTGATGAAGCAGGAGCTGCAGGAGAAGCGGGAGACAACCGCGATGGAGTCGGCATCGCTTCCCAATGTCGTGAGTTTGGCGAATAAGGGGACCCACAGCGACGCCATGGACGTCAAGGCAGCCGCCGAGGAAGACTTAGGCTCTTGCGGTGCCCTCTTTGAGCATGTGCAAGTCGACGAGGACGTCGAACCTGTCAGCCACCTCGTCAGCGCTAACACCTCCCTCACACGCCGCATGAACGCCAGCGCGCCCGACATCAGCCTTTCCGTTGCGCGCCACATGAACAGCGATGGCAGTTATAGCTTTAACCCCTACGGCAGCGTCACTTCCTTGCCAGATGGGTCGACGTCCTACAACAGGTTCCCTGGCACGCGTGGCAGCGGACAGCCGATGGACGGCAACGGCTCAGTGCAGTACACGCCGGGCAGCGTGCAACTTCTCTCGACAGGCACGAAAGGTATGCGCCGGCTAGTGGCCCTCGTGTCGCCGGAATCCGGCAACGGTGTGATTGAATCTCATCGCAACGGGGACGACATGGGTATCGGCGGCAATGCGGGCGACGGTGGCTGTGCCACGGTCGCGCAGGACAGGGCGCCGCCGTTCGCGGCGGGGCACCGTAGCAACGGCGGCTACCGTGCTGTTGCCCACCCTCTTGGGGATGAGGGAGGCCGCTACGACGGCGGTGCGCAGGGCGAGCAAAGCTGTTCGCTTCACCCGCTCGACTTTGACGCGAGCTGGCACTTTTCGCCTACTCCGCTGCTGGGCTTTGACGCGTCGACAACAAGTACGCACCGTAACGGCTCGATTCGTGACGAGGACCCGGCTATGCACGCCCATCTCCGCCTGACTGCCTCCAACTCGAGCTACATCTACCCCGGATCTTCGACCACGTCGCAGCAGAACCTGCTTTCCACCCCAATGCAGCGAGGGGTGACGAGTAACGCGACTACTGCTGCGAAGGTCCGCCTGGCCGCCAGCGCGGCATCCTCGCGAACGCACGCGCACCGCTCGGCAACGTCGCTGCCGGATTCCTAAACAACACCCGCCGCCATGGGGGGCTCTGTCTCCTCTATGCCTACAGCGAGGCCCACCTTTGTGGGTGAGCAACTCACGGGCACCCGCTAAGGCGGAATTGTGGTCATATTGTCGAGCAGTAGGGTTGTCTACACGCGTACCAACTTCCGAGATGATGGCGATGCACACAGGGGGTTACAGCAACGCCGCTAGCAACGTCACAGCACACGCAGGCAATTTGTTCTGCTTTCTTCCGTCCTCCTGATCGACTTTGAGCTGGCGGTCTTTCGATCATATTGGCCGCCCCACCCTGTGTCGAAGTCGTCAAAAACTCTCCTGTTGTGCTAGCGTCGACAGATTTTTCTGTTGGTGTGGCCGGGGGTGGGGCAGCGGGGACGTTACCCAGACTTCAAACTGTCGTCTGCCTATCCCTTTTTCTCATCGTTAACTGTGCCCCTGATGACGAGGGAACACGTCCGTGCGTGGTATCTCGGGGTCCAGTGCTTCACTCCATGTGGGAGGAAGCCAGGCAGCACCCCCCCCCCTCCTCCCTCCCTGCCAATGCAGAGCCCTTTCAGGTGGTGACCGGCATAACGGGCGCGGCTGTGAGGCGACTTGCGAGACGGTTGCGTGTAGAAGTCGAGGGCAGGGGGGCTATGCTCTCCGATGGCGGAGTCAGCGCATTGCGCCGTACCGCGTGTGTCTACGGCCGTTTCGCACCCCGCGATGGGGCCGGTGCCGGGCAGGGATGGCGTTTGGCTCGTGTTGTGTTGGCAGAGGGAGGTGTCAAGGAAATTGCAGCCTGCTGCCGACTTTTGAAAAGACAGTGGCAACGCCCCCGCTCTCACTTTCGGGTATAAGCGAACTGCTGCCGCTGCTTTTTGTGAACGCCGAAGGGGTGTTTTTTCAGGAAGCAGCGTTGACCGCAATTGCATTACCGAGAAACGATTACCCACTGGACGTTTTATTCTTGGCGTCGCTGCGTCGCGAAGATGAACAGGTTGTTCTGTGTCCTTTCCCATCAGCATCTTGTGTGTGGGCATGCCCACAACACCCCCCCCCCCCCGAAAAAAAATACCAAAGAGACGTTGCTCATCGTTTGCCTTTTTCTTTGAAGTGCTCGTGTTAGGTGGGCGTCTCAGCTGTCGGCGGATTCACTACGATCCGTTTGACAGGAACCTTTTATTATTATTCGTTGTCGAGACGGGTTCTGGCCGTGCATTGCCTTACTCCCGCTCTATTGTCGCACGCGCTCTTTCCGTTGGTTTGTCCGATGTGATGGTGTCGCGTGTATGTGGCTTTTCCTATGCACATCTCTCCCCCCCCCCTGCACCACCTTTTTCGGTTGTCTTGATCACCTTGGCTGTCTATGTTTGCTGGTCCCTTTCTGGAGTTGGTGCACTCATAGACGAGGCTATGCAAGCGCATGTGCCTGTGAGGGGCGATGGGGGAGGTAGAAAGCCCAGCAGCACACTTGAAGCTCGATAAGAAGGCAGGTGACTGCGATTGTTTCACGGAGTCAAACGGCGAATGATGAGAGTAGTGATGTCGACAAGCAGGGGGCTCGGGCACACAGCAGCTGGTGTTTTTTTCATCTCCGTTTTTTTTATTTTAACGTTCCTTATGTATGTTCGCGGCACATGCGTGGGGCCGAGTCGCGCCGACACGCCCCCTCGCATGGCATCGACGGGGCACGGGAGATGAGGGCGGTGAGCCACCCTCCCCCCCTCCCCCAGCGGATGCGTGCGAAGTGTGCGGCCTCTCCTCCATCCGGCGGGGCGGGTGCGATGAGGCACGGGCGCCGACACCACCTTGTGGGATGCCGCGGCTGGAAGCGACTGAGAGGGCGCAGCATGTGGGGCACTGGCAGAGCACTGGGTCTCAGAGGGCCGTGACCTGAGGCTGGCCAACCTCCTCCTCGTGCCCACGCGGCACGCACCCGGGCCAGGCCCTGCTGCCCGCGTGGATCAGGGCGTGCGGTCTGCCCAGGCGCGTGTGGGGCAGCACGTGCGCGAAGGAAGGGACGAGGAAGGATAGGGGGAGCCCGCTGAGACGCGTGGCCCCGATCCGGCGGCAGGACGCTGCGTCCTCGAGGACCCGGATGCGGCCGCGGCGCCACAGGAGGTGGGTGCGCTGCGGTTGGATGCGTATACTTTGACTGACGTTCCTGGTAGAGCAACGCGTTGGAACGAGAACTAAATGTTTCGTGTACTTATTTCCGCACTGTTTCTTGTTGGCTTTACAGACTTCTCACTTTCTCTCTCTAGCAGCTGATGGAGGAGAAAATACAGGAGAATGTTTTGCGTGTTTCTCGTTAGGTTTCGTCTTCGCTCTCTCGTTTTGCCTTTGGTGTTCGGCCCGCCGTTTCCTTCTCACGGCGCCCTTTTTTGCTGGTTCTTGCGCCGAATCCTGTGCGTGTCTCGGTTGCTCCACGTCGGCCTTTCCCTGCTGTTCTTTTTTTTTTTTCGTTCGCTCGCAGCCCGTCGCTATGATGGGATAGACGATCTCAGGAACGCTTTCTCTTTTCTCTTTGGCTGATGCTTGTCATGGTCACACGACTTTTCGCGGCTATTCATTGGTGGAGGTGCGGGTGAACATTTTGAACGGGGCTTTTAGTTTTTGCTTGTTTGGTGCACCTTGTGTATCGCAGCTTACTTAACTGTTGTCCGCCACACCTCTCTTGCGGCGAGAAGCGTGTACATATCACAACCTTGATGGATTCTCTTGACGACAGACCGTGTGTGTGCTTACGAGGAGCGTAGCAAGCGCAAGACGCTAGTGACGTACGAAGACCGACGCGGGACAGAACCAAGGAGAACCACGGCAGAGGAGCTGTTCATGGCTTGCGGTCATCCGTAGAAAAGAGATCGCATCAGCGCCGAACAACGGTCTGGCGCTTGCGCCTGTTGAGGTGTGGAGCTCAGTGGGGAATCTGAGGCGCGCTCACACGGATTGGGAGAGTAAGCATCCGCGCCTCGTCTTCGACGTTGTTCACTTCTTCCTCGTCGGCGCTTTGGGCCCGCGTCTCCGAGTCTGTGTTTGTCGCCTTCAGCTGCTGTGCACGTGGAGCGGTGTATGCGTCTGCGTGTCTGTGAGTGTGTGTTGCATGCTGAGCCTCCCCTCTTCTTCTACTTGAGCTTCTCTTACTAACATGTCATCTCGTTTTTGTTTGCCCCCCCCCCCCACCCCACCCCACCCTCTCCCCCTTCCCCACCTGCGACTCTCCACCCCATCCCACCCGTGACCTGTTTCTGTTCAGGTTCGCAAGTGTGCATCTGCAGATGTGCGGAGCCCTTCCTGCACCGGCCTGAAGAAAGTGCAGCTGCTTCTCATATTTCCTTTTTTGTGTATACACGCATGCACAGACAGTCCAGCCGACAGAACTGGAGTGTATGACGACAAGGAAACGGGAGAAAGGAAGCGGTGCACCATGCCGGCAGCAAGGAGAAGCGGGAGGCCTTTTTTTTTTGTCCGTTTGGTCTTGCTTCCTTCTCCTCACCTTCTTCTTTTTGTTTGTACCCGGCGAGTGTCCTGTTTTTCTTTTCGTTGTTATTACGTAAAGGATAACCCGCGAGTGTGAGAGCCCATCAAGCGTGAAGGAAAAAATAAAAAGCAAAGCAAACACCATTGGCGCACCTGCACCTCTGTCTCTTTCTCTCTCTCTTCGTGTGTGTGTGTGTGTGTGTGTGTGTGTGCCGGCACAATCGTATGGCTGCGTCTCGCCTTCTTGCTGACATGTATCTCAGTAGCTTTCACGCTGTCTATGTTAGGCCTGCGAGTCTTGTGCGACTGTGACGAGCGTTTCACGGAGAGAGGCGGAAAACCTGTGGTGGTGAAACACGGATACAGGATCCACACAGACACAGACACACACACACACAAAAAGGGAAAAATAAGATGTGAATGTTAGTGGTGCGGGGGTGACGGTGTCCGTGTAGCTCAAAGGGAATCATGTTGCCCCCTTTTACGTTCTGTTTTCTTTACTTCCAAGCTTAGGTGTTTGCAATGCGATAATGAGCACGTGTGCATGTGTGTTTGTGCGTGTCTGCGTGAGGTTCTGCCGTTGCTGGGGAAGGTTCCCCTCTGTTGGCTTTCTACCTCGCCCCTCCTATGTCTCCGCATTCCTCCCCCAGCACCACCGCCACCATCACTGCACACATGCGCACCATCACTTCCCCAGCAGATGGGTTCTATTCTTCTAAGCTCGTGTGGTCCTTCTTTGTGCGCGCGTTGGTGTATGTTTGGCTGCACTTTACATCTTTTCCATCCCTTGCTACTTTCCTCGTAGCTTTCCTCTCCCTATTTATGAACGTTGTACACTTATTGTTTTCTTTGTCTCAGCGAAAGAGATGTATACATGTGCGTGTGTGTGCGCGCTAGCGTGGTGTCGATGATGCTGGTGCTTGTGCTTGCATGTGCATGTGGCTCAGAGGTCTTCGGTGATGGCGAAATGAGGGGTGAGTGAGCGAGCAGGGGTTTTGGTTGTTTTTGTCACGCTGCCATCTTATCTTCGATCCGTTTTTTTTTTGCTTGCTTTTGCTGTTATCCTTTTCTCAAGCTTACATGTGCATGTGTCTTGGTGCTAAAACACAGATGTGCTCCTCTTTCCTTTTCGGTTACTTGGCCTTGCGCTTCACGTCATCATCAAAGCATGTTTCTTTATTCCTTATATATGAGTATGTCATGCGCGTCCTTTCGTTTAGTATGTGTCCCATTACCTTTTTCCTTTCGTTTCTTTTTTTTTTTCATGCGTTGGCACGTGCGCTTGTTGGTGCATATCCATCTTTTTTGTATGCGACCGTTGGTGTCTTTTCCCTTTTTTTCTGTGTGTGTGTGTGTGTCTGCGTGTGTATGGATGTGTCTCTGCCTGCCTGGCTGCCCCAGCGCCTCAGTCTCACTCGTGCCCCGCTCGCTCTCGTTGTTCGTCTCTTGCCCCCTGATGACGAGGGAACACGTCCGTGCGTGGTATCTCGGGGTCCAGTGCTTCACTCCATGTGGGAGAAAGCCAGGCAGCACCCCCCCCCCCCCTCCTCCCTCCCTGCCAATGCAGAGCCCTTTCAGGTGGTGATTGGCATAACGGGCGCGGCTGTGAGGCGACTTGCGAGACGGTTGCGTGTAGAAGTCGAGGGCAGGGGGGCCATGCTCTCTGATGGCGGAGTCAGCGCATTGCGCCGTACCGCGTGTGTCTACGGCCGTTTCGTACCCCGCGATGGGGCCGGTGCCGGGCAGGGATGGCGTTTGGCTCGTGTTGTGTTGGCATAGTGAACCCACTGCCGAGGCAACGTGGCTTCTCTGCATCCGTCAGTGCGTGTCAGTGTTTGCGCCCTGTTTGATGGGCTCTGTTGCAATGTGTAGTTCTCCGTCGTCTCCCACGGCGGTGGTGAGTGATTACCTTATTCGTTTGCTCGTTCGCGAATGAACCGGGGTGCTGGGAAGACGAGTTGGTGCTTGTCGCCGGTTCCCCTCCTCGCTTGGGGTGGGCTGCGCTTTTTTTTTCTACGTTTGTGTGTGTGTGTGTGTGTGTCCCTCTCGATGATTTTCAAGGAAGCAGTGGAAAGCGTTTTACATGTGAGCACAGTTCAGGCGGCACGAACGAGTGCACGCGCCTAGAGTCATGTACCCGTCTTCTCTCTCCTAGACAGCGAGGAAGAAGAGCGCGTGTGCAGAAGAGGGGAGGGGGTAACGTGCGCCAGAGGACACGCTATGCTCCCTTAAACGCTCTGCGAGTCGCCGCCTTCACCGCTGCAAGGCGAGAGCGTCGTGCGAACTGCCCACATGAAAGCGGCGCGAGGGCAGAGGTTGTAGGTGAGATGATAGGAATACCGCCTTTCGTGTCATCTACTCTGTGTTTGGTGCCGTACTTTCCCTTCACTTCGCTCTTGTTCTTCTCACGCGTGGCCTTCTACACCCTCAACCCCCCACCCCCACCTCACCACGCAGCTGACCCTCCAGCAACTTCGCACCCTCCGTCTCACGCTTCAATTTTTCCTCTCCCCCTCGCACTACCACGCCTACAGACAACCCTTTCACGGCTGCTTTTCAGAGAGTGCGTGAAGCCGAAGGTGCTGAGGGTGTGAGTGTGCGTCGCTGTTCGTTCAGTCGCGAATGACGGCGCACCTACTGCTGCCATTTCTCGACTTCCCCCCCCCTCCCCCCTCCCCACCGTTCTCCCAACCTCTCCTTTATCCTCGTGTTGCTGCCGCACTGCTTTGAAGGGGCCATGTGGAGTACAGCAGTGGACGTGGGCGGCAGAGAGGTGCAGGTGCGTCTCTCGCCTGGGGTCTATCGCGCCGCGTATTCGGCACCACCGGCAAATACTGATGCTGGTACGGATTGCGCTTCAACGGCGGCGATGCCACCAAAAGACGTCACGAAGGTCCTCTCTGACGCGTGGAGCCGCTTTCATCAACTTCGAGACCTCCGTCGGGAGCTCAGTGGCCGCCCTCTGCCAAACACTGACGGCTTGTCAGCAGCAGCGGCGCCGGCAGTGCACGCATCGTCTGAATTCTCCTCAACACGGCCCACGGCTACCTTCGCTCAGGCCTCGCTTCCTGTGACATGTACGCCATCCGCTGCCTCCTTTGGTCTCGCACTCGACCGGCTCTCGGCGGATGATCCGGTCACGCGCTCTGTCTTGCGCACCGCCGCGGCGGAGCGTGCGCTACGCCTGCAACAGGCTGAAAACGATGAGCTGAAGCGAGCGATGGTGACGCAGCAACAGGAGGCCGCCCAAATGCAGTGCCTGATCGCTCGTCTCTCCTCCGAGCTCACCGAAATGCGGCAGACGGTGCTGCGGCAGACAGCCACCATGAAGTCGCTGGCGGCGGAAATGGAGCGTCGAGATGTGTATCACTTGATCAAAGAGAAGCATCGCAGCCAAGCGGCGGCGTCGGCGGTGGCGACTGCAAGTGCCTCGTCGGGCACCTTGTCTTCGCAATCCTCGTTAGGTCACCAGCAGCGACTCGCGCAGCTCGAGCAGCAGGTGGAGCAGCTCACGAAGGAGAACGCAGAGTTGCAGCAGCAGGTGAGCCACCTTTCGTCCCGCCACGGTGGAAAGCGGCGGAGCACGCCGGCGATCGAGGATATCGACAAAGACGATGATGTGATGGGAGAGGGGAGCGGGGCTGATGGGTGGGTTTCAACTGCGCGCGTGGAGTTGCAGAGGTTGGTGCAGGCCCTCGGTGCCATACTCCAGGTTGGCGCTTCGCCTCTTGCGCGCATCGGCGCGGATTCGGAACCTGTTTACGAGTTGGAGCTGAGCTGCGTTACACGACTGGCGCCTGCTCGCACACAGCGCAACCCCGATGACGACGCGCCTGCACCAGGGAAGGTAAACTCGGTCGTCTGCATCTGCGGCCCATACAGTGTGCGCGATGTCCTTCTGCGCGTTCAACTAGTAACGGAGAATGCGGGCTCACTGATGCGGCGCTCTCGCAGGCTTGAGGGGGTGCCTCGGCAAAGCCCCAGGAGATGCGTGTTGTACGCTATGCGAGATACGTGCAGTGTTGTGAGGATCTGCCTGTACGAAGGGGTGGCGAATACTGAGGTCGAAACAGGTGAACGTTGTAGCACTCAGTCACCGGCGCCGGCTGCCACAGCAACCGTTGCCGTGCACACCTTGATCGCCACAGCCCTCGCCAGTGGCAACGAGCTAGAGACGAGGCATGCTGCCTACAGCGTGCACACGGTCCATCTTGCCGATGACAAAGGCGCACTGCGCGACACCGTCACATTCCGGGTTCGAGTCACGGAGGTGCAGCACCGGCGTTACAGCGGGTACAGAGAGATCAGCTGCATCGACAGTGATCTTGATGGCCGTCGACGTGCGTCACCCTTTCCGTCACCTCGAACGCTCGAGCCCGGTGGCGTTGGAATCCGCGAGAGAAGCGCGACGCCACTCAGCAGTGCTGATGCTGGCTCAGCGGAAGGTGAGAGCGTCACCAAAAACTTGCAACGCGGGCAACGTCGTGGGCCTATGCTCTCCCCCTCCCGAAACGACGATGCCACGCCTATGAAAGGACAGCACCTTTTTGCGCACTCGTCGTTTTCAAGCTCAACTGCCCCACCCGCCCCCACCGACGATGCCGACTCGCGCGGCTCCGCGGAGGACGCGAAAGGCATACTCGAGCAGGTGGTGCCGCAAACGAAGCCACTGCCAGCACTCCTGACTCTCTCGGAGGACTCCAAGAAGGCGGTGACTCGTGCAGCGGCAGCTATCTTCGGTAGCGGGACTAAGACCTGCACAACGTTCGACGGAACTAGCGAGCCACAGGTCACGGATGATTCGGCTTCGACGGCGGCGAAGACGAAGACACTGCTGCCCTTGCATGACGCACCAGTCCCCATGCCATCACGCGTCGCCGTGCCGTCTGACCCTCCTTCAACGGTAGGTGTCCACCCCACTCCCAGTGCGTCCAACCTTTCTTGGCCACCGCCACCGCCTGTGGCCGTAGTGCCCGCTCCACCGCTGTCTTCGACACCGACTGCGACGTCCCCTGCTACCGCTGCCTGTTCGATGCGGATGCACATAAAAGAGGTACGCTCTCTTCACGAGGGCTGTGATGACGACTTGGTGGAGGACATGCTGGAGCAATGCTCTCTGCAGGTGGTCGTCCGCGTAGATGGCGAACCCGTTTTCACCGCACCAACGCGACGGAATCCGTCGCATGCGGTGTGGGGTGCCGAGGAAGGCAGTTTCACGCGCACGCTCACGACTGGGCAGGAGGTGCGCTTCGAAGTCCTTCATGACGACAAGGCGCGAAGCCAAGCAGTGTTGCCTGTTTCAGAGATCCTGAATGCCAGTGGCGAGAAAGATTTGACCTTGTTGTCCGTCGGCGGCGGTAGGCCTTGTGGACTGCTGACGATGGTTTTTGAAGGATCTGTGTAGTCACCTCACGTGGCGTGTACATAACACCACCCATGCGTACACATGGCACCCTTCGAGTTCATAGATTGCACTCGCGACCGCGAAGAGGAAGAGGGAGAGCTGCGTGCGTTGAGCGGGGTGGTGGCGCTGCTGGATGCATTTTTTTCACCGCTCTTCGTGCTTCCCTGCTTTGCACGTCCCTCTCCCCTCTTACACGATCCGTGCACAGTTGCATCGCCGGCGTTCTCGCTCCATATCTCGCAGTACATGGGCGCGGGCGTTCCTAGAGGAGCTGCAGAGATGGACGAGGGGCGTGCCACAGATTTCATAGGCCAGAGGCGCCATAGAACTGCTTTTCGTTGCCGCATCGCAAACTCGAATGAGACCAGTACGCCATCACTATCGTGATAGCGAGAAGCCGACAAGGCAAATACAGAAACACATGATGGACATGTAGTAGCGCAACTCCCCACTTCACGACACGCTGCATGCGCGCGTGTGTGTGTGTGTGTGCTCATGCACAGCGATACGCTATCAAGCTCTTTTCGCGTTCACCAGCCAAACGCTTCCACGCTGTAGCTGCAATGTGGGAGAAGGGGAAGTCGAGCTACGGAAGCACACAGCTGTGGCTTGCCGCATCACGCCGCCCGTTCGACGGCTGCCTGCATCCTTTACAACACCTTCGCCCACGCTTCTCCTCTTCTCTGTTTTTCATCGTGCTTGGCGCTTGCGATGCGCTGCGCGCCTCCCTCCGTGACCATTTGAAAGGAAGTGGGGAGCTTGCACGGTAGCACACGAATCCCGCGGTTCCGGCCGCCATCCTTCCCTCGAAAAGGAGCAGCTTGTTCGGCTCCGTTGCTGCAAAGTGGGGGAGCGCGGGAGCCCCGCCAGCGCCTTCGTCACCTCTCTTCGATTCCCTCGCTCCGTCTTGCGCTCTGTTTCTCATATCGCCCCCTTCACAGGCCCGCTGCCTGCGCGCACCTGGCCAGTGGCGGTGTGCGTGCGTGTGCAGTCGTCGGGGCTGGAACACACGGGTGCCACAGGGAGAGCTCGCGGGCTCGACACGAGCTTCCGACCGTCCTCGTGGAGAAGGTGAAAAAGGTGTCATTGTTGATGGCCAAGCCAAAGGGAAACTACAAGCCGTCGTCGTTTGTGAAAAGAAGTGCGTGTCCGTGACACACTGACCGGCAGTCTCTCTCGCTGGCCCTCTTTTCTTCTGCTTCTCTCTATCTTCTTCCTTTCTCTGTGCCTTCGTGCGCGCGCGTGTGCGTGGAGCAGCGACGAGGAGAGGAGAGGGCGGTCACACAGTCTTAATCACTTCTTTCCTGTGCTCTGCTTCCTCCGGCGGCGACAGCTCGACCTACCAGCCCTTCTGTTCGCTGCCAAGCCAACGTCGTTGCCTCAGCCGTGACCTTTTACGTCAAGTCTCGCCCTCCCTTCATGGGTGAGCACGTGCAATTCTTTGGTTGTTGTTGGTTTGCTTGTTGGCTTCATTCGTTTTCATACGTCTTCCTTGTGCAGGCGCGTTTTGCCTCTTCCGTCTTCCGCTTCGTTGTCCTCCTTTTTTTTTTTGGTGGGGGGTCTCGATCTCCCCCCCCCCTTCCGATTCAGCTCACCGCCTGTTGGTCTCGTTGTACGATTATTTTCTGTGCCGTAAAGGTCGGTTTCCCCCTGTCCACAGCCGCTACACTGCACACGCACACACACACACACACACACACAGAAGCACAAGGACCGACAACGCCACAGCAAAGGAGGTCGCCACACCTTTCAGCAACCGGAAGACACAGAAAATCGCTCTGCCGCTCGCTCAGCTGCCTTCGTGTGTTTTCCGGTGTTGTCTCTTTATCTTGTGTATATGCGTCACTTGTGCTCTGCCGCTTTTTTTTCATTCAGCGCTTCTGCGGCTCTTGTCATCGCGTGGTCTTACGTTGGTTCGGCATCAGCAGACGCCAAGGAGTCGCGCGGGTCGCACCGCTACAAGAAGCGTAGAGCGGTTCCAGTAAAGGTGGCGGGGGAGGCGACGTGGGGACGCGCTGCGCGTGCGCTTTTTTTTTTGTCCTGTTAGGTTTTTTTTTCCAGAGTCGCACGGTTTCCCAGTGTGATCAATAATGTCACGGCTGAAGATCAACCTTGAGGCCATCGAGCGCGACGGAGCGAGCGCAACAGAGGGCTTCTGCGCCGACGGCGTCCGCATCGGTTCGCTTCTGGTGTCGTCTGAGGGAGTGCGGGATAATCAGGGCAACTCGTGCGTGCTGTCTCTCAGCGACCTTGAAGTGGTTCCGGAAACGGAGGGCGGCTTCTTAGGCAAAGGTAGCAGCGGCTCTGTTCGCCGCGCGGTTCACCGGGGTAGCAAGAAGGTGGTCGCCCTCAAGGAAATCAAAGTGGCAGGGCAGACGCACATCAACGAAATCCGACGAGAGCTGGAGACGCTGCACGCTGGCCACTTTGCAACGCCGTACCTCGTCAGTTTCTACGGTGCGTTCGCACATGAGGGGTCTGTCTTCATCGCGATGGAAGCGATGGACGGCTCTCTGCACGAGCTATACAAACCCGTCCCACCACCTGTCTTGGCGTCCATCACGCGACTGATGCTGAAGGGACTCACGTACCTGCATCGTACCCGCCATCTCATTCATCGCGATTTGAAGCCCAGCAACGTTCTCTACAACAGCCGCACCGGCGACATCAAGATATCCGACTTTGGTGTGAGCTCTAATCTGGAGTGCACCAAGGCAGACGCCCACAGCTTTGTTGGCACGGTCACGTATATGAGTCCTGAGCGGCTGCGAGGCGAGCACTACTCGTACGGGGCCGATATATGGTCTCTGGGGCTCGTTGTCGCAGAGCTGGCGGTGGGGGTGTGCCCGTATGCTGGTTTGCGCGGCGGCAGCAGCGAGGCGCGCTTCTGGGCACTGTTGCAGCATCTCAACGGTGACGGTGCAGCGCTAGAGCTACCGCCGGAGATGGATAGCGACCTGGCCGACTTCATAAGCGCGTGTGTCGTGAAATCCCCTGACCGACGGCCCACGTGCACCGAGTTGCTACGTCACCCGTTCATTGTGAGGCACACGGCCGCGGCGCCAGAGGCGGAGTCGAGACCGTTCTCGGCCACCACTCCCACTGTTCCTGCCCCCGGAGGACTCTTTTCGCCGCTGAACAGCGCCTCGCCTGCGGCAGGGTCAGCCGTGCCGCGTGCAAGCGAGGGGAGCAGTCTAAAGGCTACCTCGCCATCTCCGGCGGCGGCGCCGCTGACGCTGCCATCTCCCCTCGAGCGGCACGACGGCGAAACGGATGCGGATGTCGCAGACCGCACCGTTGTTGCGCGATGGATCCATGCTGTGATGGTGCGGGAGGTGTTGCACATAGCGAGAGGGCACGGCCGCAAGGACCTGCACCAGGAGCCACTTGCTGCCGTGCCAGCGTCCACGGCCACAGATTCAGGCGAGGGAGGCGGGGCGGCGGGCGTTTCTGCGGTGAGCTTAGAGGATGCACAGGTCGCACAGCTTAGGGAGTTCCGGGCCGAGAGGAATATAGATCGGCAATCGGGTGATGGCGGCAGTGCCCCCGTGGAGCAAGACTGCACCGCTGGCGTACGCTCTCTCACGTGTGACGACCTGCCGTGGACCTCCACGGGGGAACTGTCTGTCAACCTTGATGATGAACTAAACCGACTTCTCTTCTGAGATGTGTCCTTGTTCTTGTCAGTTTCGCGCGGTCTTGCTTGTTCGTCTTTTTTTTTCGCTGCTCTCTTGTCATCAAAGGCAAAAAAAAAAGTAACGCAGCACCAGCAGCCCGAGCGAGCTGTCGAAGATCGACGGTTACAGGGGGGACCGTAGCTTGACGTTGAGAGAGCACCAAAGGCAAACCGTGTGCACCGTCGCCTGCTCATCGTGACACATGTTTGCTACAGCGACGAGCGCGCCATCACCGTCGAAGGAGCGCAAGACGATGTCTAAGGCGTTCGATCGTGCCTGAGGGGGTTCTGTGGAACAAAGACACAGCGAATCATGAAGGGCACGCATCCACACATCCACACCCCGTCTGGCGCACTCATCTCCAGTGTGCGATAGGAGAGCTTGCCACTGGCCATCCTCCTCGTGTTTGTCTTTTGTTGTTCTCGCCAAATTTATTATTATGATTGTTTGGAGGTCGATGAACTTTGAGCGTGCAATGTTGCCGAAAACGAAACGCGAGATATCGTCAGGGGCTATGCTTTTCTGGGTTCGTTGGGAGAAAAAATGGCGGTGTTGTTGTGCGTCACGTTTCTTATGTTTTCCTTGTGTATTTCGCTGTAGAGGGAGGGGACGGGAGGGAGTGCTGTATTCGCGGCCCTTTCCCTTCGGCGCTCTCTCACTCTGTTTCCATCGCTCTCTTCATCTTCGCCTCTTCGTTATATCTCGTTTGCTCGCTTCGATCTCGACAAGCCGTGCCGCGCCCGTTTCTTGTTTGACCGTCTCTCTGTCTCGTTCTCGCTGTTCAGCTCATTGGTGACCCTCGACTGAAAAACACAACAACGAAAACCTAAACGAGTAATATCATGGCGCAAGACACAATCCATCGCTCAACCACGCCCTTTCTTTTTTTTTTTTGTCACGTTGTTTTCTTTCTTTGCGGGTGCGGGCGTGGGCGTCGCAGTGCTTGCTCTTTTCGTTTTCCTTTCTCGTTGGATAGCAGACGAGAAGAGGAAGAGGGACGAAGGTGACGGAAAGCGGCTCTGCTGTGATTCTCGTGTGTGCGTGTGTGTGTGTATCTTCTTCGATTTTCGACTTACATTTTTCATTCTCTTTCTTCCAGGCTTTGACTGCTTTTTTTATTATTTTTTTTTCGTGTGAGTGTGTTTGTGTATGTGCGCAGGCGGTTAGGACCTCTCCGTCTTTCTCGGGCTGCACTGCTTTTTTTTTTGTTGGTGTTGCTATTTTGGATTTAGCGCGTAAGGAACATCTGCCGACCTTACCACTTCCGTGCTTCCCTTCTCTTCCCCTTGTTCTCTTCGTCTGTGGCGGTTTCCTACTTTTTCGCGCTTCACTTTTCATCTTGCTCGACTCCGTTGCTGGAATGTCTCTGTCTCTCTCTCTCTCTCTGTTTTTGGTATTTCTTGTTTTTTGTTTTTGTCCCCGAAGCCTTTCAGCACCTTTATGCATGTGTATGAGTGCGTATGGCCGACTTTCTTTTTTTGGTTGTTGTTTGTTTGCTTCACTTCTGGCGAGGGCTCATGTGGCGCGGTCGGCGTGCATCATGATAGAACATGATCGTCAGCGTGGTTGTTGTTTGGACGCGCCTCGCTCTACGTGCCTCTTATCCTTTACTGTTCCTTTATTGTCACCCCTTTTCTCTTTGTTGTTGTCTCTCTCAGCTTCTGTAGGTCGCTCTGCATGTTGGTCTGGCTTTCCACTTCGCCATGCTCCCTCGGCTCTCTTGTGTGTATGGGTTGCGGTTGCTCATCTCCGGACCAGTTTTGCCATAGACATCTTCACCACGCGAAGAAAAGAAAGGAGAGACGCGCTTATCGAAAACCGTTATATCGTCCATTGTTATTGCACATCGCTGTTGTACCTAATTCCTACGTGTGGCGTTTCATGTGCGGCTCTCTCCTTCCTCTCCCCTCCTCCGTCTTTTCCGTGTCCGCTTGTGCGCTTGTAATTCAGTTGGCGTTCGCTGTCGTTAGTCCGTTTTTTTTTTCATTTCTCCCTGGCTTGTTCACCAGCACGTCTAGTGCCTTCTCAATCCTCTGATCAAGTCGTCTTTTTATTGTTGTGTGTGTGTTTTCTGCGACTGCAGCGAGGCACCTCTGAAAGCAGTTCACCGGATCGCTCTCTCACACCCGACACACAGACACGCATTTTCCTTTCATGAACGTGTCCATTCTTTTTCCATGAAACACTGATCGAACGTCACTCTTGTCCCTGCCCGGCACCGGCCCCATCGCGGGGTGCGAAACGGCCGTAGACACACGCGGTACGGCGCAATGCGCTGACTCCGCCATCAGAGAGCATGGCCCCCCTGCCCTCGACTTCTACACGCAACCGTCTCGCAAGTCGCCTCACAGCCGCGCCCGTTATGCCGGTCACCACCTGAAAGGGATCTGCATTGGCAGGGAGGGAGGAGGAGGTGGGGGGTGCTGCCTGGCTTCCTCCCACATGGAGTGAAGCACTGAGCCGTGATGATTTTAGCCGCCCTACCATAGTATCAGGGTTGCGTGCGTACTCTGCGGGGGAATTCAGAAGGAAAAAACCTGCAGCCTGCCCTCGGGTACGGTTGTGGACTCTTGCTGTCGGCGGACGGGTCTGTGTCGACCCTGTGCCGAAGAGACGTGAGGTTATGAGGAGGTGTCCACCGACTCAGTGCGATTCGTATTTGGTGATGCCACCAATTCTTTCCCACAGGGCAAACAGAAGAGGAGACCGCCGTTTCTCTCCTGGGCTTCTTCCCTACTCCACTTTCAGAAAATGCCGTTTTGATCGCAGGGGGGGGGGGCGGTGGGTGGCAGCCTCGATGGGACACCGCGTCACCCATACCACCGGTTGTCGGGCAGCACCGAAGAAGAAGGTGTGTGCGTTCGTTTGGCGGTTCGGCATTTCTTTTTTTTTTTTTTCAATATTGGTTTGCTGTTGTCCTCTGTGCTGTCCTCGTTTGTTTTCGTTGGCTCTTGAGACCCAGCATTCTGGGAATTCGGAACACTGGCACACACACACACACACACACGCAATATGCAGAGAAACACTCAAGTTCGCATGGCAATCCCTCCGCCGTCGGCTTCGCTGACTCCTGATTGTGCAGGGTTGCCCCCCCCCCCTCCCTCTCTCCCCGATCTTCTCTGTAGTGTACCACTGTTCTCGTCTCTCTCTCTGCACACACACACACACAAACACACACAAAAACATACATACAAGCTTGCGGTAAGCGCACCATCGCCGGATAGACGCCGGGTTCTCGCAGCCTCATCTCCTCCGCACCTCTCGACACACATGGACAAGGAGGCTTTGCGCAGGGCTCAGCAGGCATCGCGGGCGGCGTTCCTGCGAAAGGAAGCGTCTGAGCGCCAAAAGGCAGCCAACACCGTTGTCGAGCAAAAGCTGAGGGACATCGAGCAAGGCGTCGTCCCGGCATCTGTGGCCGAGGCGGACTTCTTGCTGCACCGCTCAGCTGAGGTGAATACAGCGAGCGAGCTGTTTGACGTCGCGCGCCGGCGTCAGGCCCTCGGTGGCGAAGGCGAAGCCTTTGATCGATGGAGCGAGCTGGCAGCAGAGGTGCCGAGTCACCCGCACTCATCGACATTCCCCACAGACGCATTTAAAGTTACAGAGGAGGCGAGCAATGTCCGTGACGCTGGAGCGGTGTCTGCGCCGGCCTCGGCGGTGGTGATGGACGCGACATCACGACCCCTCTCTTCTGCTGGGTATGTGGCGATGAGTGCGGCAGAGGTGGCCGAGCGAGTGGCGAAGCACGCCTATGTGCGGGGGAAGACGCTCGCCGAGCTGCAGGAGGACCGTGCGGCTGCGCTGCAAGGCCAGAAGGAGCGACTCCAGCTGCAGCGCAGAAGTCTGCCAATGTACCAGGCACGGGAGGAGCTGGTGAAGCTGATTCGCGACAACCGCGTGGTGATCATTGTGGGTGAGACCGGATCGGGCAAGACGACGCAGCTGCTCCAGTATCTCTATGAGGAGGGCTTCCACCTGTGTCCGAAGCCACGAAAGCGGCTGCTCACCACCCCTGCAGGGGCTGCGGCTTCCTCGCAGGTGAAGGCTGAAGCTGATGACGAAGGCGATCGTGCGATTGCGGACGAGGAGCAGGAAGAAGAACTCCGACTGATCTGCACGCAGCCTCGACGAATTGCTGCGATTAGCGTTGCAGAACGCGTCGCCCAGGAGGTCGGGTGCCCGTGCGGCAGCGTTGTGGGATACAAGGTGCGTTTCGATGACAAGACGGGCCCCCTCACCCGCATCCTCTTCGAGACAGACGGCATGATGCTGAAGGAGTTCACAAACGACCCCGATCTGTCCTCGGTCGGGGCCATCATGGTCGACGAGGCCCACGAGCGTTCTCTGAGCACCGACATCCTGCTCGGCCTCCTGCGCGACGTCATTCGCCGCAACCCGAACCTCAAAGTCATCGTTGCCAGTGCCACCATCAACGCCGAAAAGTTCAGCGACTTCTTCGATAAGGCGCCGGTGTTCACCGTGAGCGGACGCACCTACCCAGTGGAGCTCTTCTACTCGGAGGAGCCGGTGGCTGACTACGTGACGGAGTCTGCCCAGACGGTGCTGGGCCTGCACCTGTCCAAGCCTCTGCCTGGCGACGTTTTGGTATTCCTGCCGGGCCAAGACGCGATCGAGGCGTGCGCGGAGACCCTTCAATCGTACATGGACGAGGCGAAGGGCCAGCTGCGACCGCTTCTCATTCTCCCGATTTACTCGTCGCTGCCACCAAAGGAGCAGGCCCGCATCTACGAGCGCACGCCGCCCGGCACGCGCAAGGTGGTAATCGCAACGAACATTGCCGAAACGTCCATCACGATTGATGGCGTCGTCTACGTGGTGGACTGCGGACTGTGCAAGCAGGACTACTACAACCCGCAGGCGATGGTGGAGGAGCTGCGGGTGGTGCCGACGTCGCAGGCAAGTGCAACGCAGCGCGCGGGGCGAGCCGGGCGAACGCAGCCGGGTGAATGCTATCGCCTTTTTACAGCCTACACCTTCCACAACGAGCTACCGCCAGAGACGATACCAGAGATTTTGCGGTGCTCGATGAGTGCAGTGGTTCTACAGCTCAAGGCGCTCGGCATTCAAAACCTCCTCCAGTTCGACTTTCTTGATGCGCCGTCGACTGCGTCGCTGGAGCGGGCGTTAGACCACCTTTTCCTGCTCGGTGCAATGAAGGCGGATGGCCGGCTGACTGTCACGGGGCGGCGCATGGCTGAGTTCCCGCTGGAGCCGTCTCTGAGCAAGTGCTTGATTCGGGCGTGCGCGCTCGGCTGCGGGCGGCACATGGCCATGGCAGCCGCCATGATCACGCTGGACTCCATCTTCATTAACACCCGCGATGCAAAGGAGCGGCAGCACATCAAGAGCGCCAGGGAACATCTTTTCGGCTTTGGTAACGGCGACGTGACTGGCTACATCCGGCTCATGGAGGAGTGGCTGCGTGCGGGCCCGCGCGCTGGCGAGTTTTGCCGCTCCAACTGTATCAACGCGCGCTCGATGCTGCGCGCACGGGATGTACTGGACCAGATTTTGAAGACGCTCGACCGCATCGGCCTTGACGTGGAGCGTGTGCCGTCCAAGAGCCGCGGCGACGGAAAGGACCTCGACGACGAAGCCGATGCGCTCGAGAAGGCGCTGAGCGCAGCCGCGAATCAAATCGACGTGGAGGCTGTTACTAGGGCGCTTCTGTCTGGATTCTTCTTCAACGTGGCGAAGCTGGAGGCGGACAAGTGGTCGTACTTGGTCGTCCGACCGATGGACACCAGCGTGCCAACTGGGGCGAAGCGGCCCGAGAGCGCGGGCGCAGCAGAAGCCTCCGTTGCCGAGATTCACCCTAGCAGCTTTCTCTTTGGAGCCGGTCGCAAGTCTAACGCGCATCGCACCCCGTCAACCCCCACCGACGCTGAGACTGGTGTTCCCCCGGTGCTGCGAGAGAGGCCAGGTCTCGTCGTGTTCCTGCAGCTACGGCGGTCGACGAAGCGCTTCATGACGCACGTCACCGCCATCGGGTCTGCGGAGTGGGTGCTGCAGAGCGCTCCTGTGAACTACTTTCGGCCGGAGGAGCTCGAGACAGGCCTGCGCAAGCGACAGCGCGCGTGATCACCTGTATCACGCAAAACCTACCGAAAACAACATAAGGAGTGCGATGCGGTATAGCGCGGCGCGCAGTATAGCGACGGTGGAAGATGTCGCAGCGGCGCTTTCCGGAGCCGATCTTTCGTTGCATGGCGCAGTGACAATCGCCGCGGCCACCCTTGCGCGAACGCTCGTGCACAGCCGCACCTCCCCTCCGCCCTCCCCCCCACCCCCCACACCCACACACACCTCTGCCCAGGTCTTGCATGATCGGTTTGTACACTATAACGGTGGAAAAAAAAACATAAAGAGACGGAATGCGAACAGTCTCAACAGCTTTTCCTACACAGCAGCGCGCGTCCAGGGAGGCGTACCGCGTGTCGATTCAACATTGGGGCTTTTCTGGACTCGGAGGTGGGCGGGCGCCTGCGGCGTGGCTTGTGTGTGTATGTCTGTGTGCGCTGACAAGATATCGGCCGCCCGTCATTCACACCTCCCCTCCCTTTCTGTCTGCCGCTTCCCACCCCCAAGCGCTTTTTAATCGTGTACTGTGCACATACGTACTCGTTATGCATCGCTGTTCACCTCCTCCTGTCCCCACCCCCTTCCTCCTCCCTCTCTCGTTTGGTGTTTGCCTCTTCGTCGTTGTCTTGTCCAGGTTGTGCGTTCTCATGGGTTACGAGGTTTGTGTCTAGTATGCTGCGGCGTACGTTATGCCGTCGCATGATGCAGCTGCATGCGCAGCCCACCCCGAACCCGCTCTGCCACGCCTTCACCATCCCGGCGGACAGCTTTGAGAGCTTTGTGCCGCAAGGGCAGTCGTGCGAGGTGGCGCACCGCGGCCTGGCGTGGGTGCACCCGCTCTCCCAAGGACTCTTTGAGCAGTACCCGCAGGAGTTGATGAGCGTCTTCATCGCGCCTCGGCACGTGTCCATCTCCGTGTACACGAACGTGGATTGGTCTAAAATCGAGTGGAGCATCAGCAGCTTCCTGGGGCACTACCTCATCTTTACTAATGCGTGCATCTCTCCTGCGAAGGAGTACACCCTCATCGAGGACGATCTAGAGCTGAAGGACACCGACTCCGAGGTGCTACAGTGCATCAAGGAGCTGCTGCGAGAACAGGTGCGTCCGATGGTCCAGCGCGACGGAGGCGACGTGAAACTGCTGAACTTCAACGAGAAAACGGGGATCGTGTCCCTAGCGATGCTTGGTGCCTGCAAAACGTGCCCCTCGTCGCAGAACACCCTCAAGGACGGTATCGAACGCGTCATGAAGCACTTTTTGCCCGAGGTGACAGAGGTGATCGAGGACAAGGAGCACCACTTCTACGAGGACTACGGGCTCCTTTTCGACTCGGAAAAGGCGCTCTTCAAGGAGGCCGCGCGACTAGATCGGGAGCGGCAGGCGCAACTGCGACACAAGCTAACCCCCATGGTTCTCTCCTATGACGCTCTCAACGAACCGGATGGCGATTGAGTGCTGCAGAGACATGTGTTCGAGTGTGGGCGCGTGTGCCTGTGCGTGCGTGTTCGTGCTTACGCGAGACTTTTGGCGCAAGGGAACCGCTCTGACCTGGGCGTTACCGCGCACGCCCTCGCTGCCCACAATGTTTATGCCCGTTTTGCCTTTTGCGTGTTCACTGCACTTTTTTTATATATGGCGTTATCGCTTCTTGAAAGCGACGTGCGCTGTTGCGTTTTCAACTTCCCTTCCGTGACTGGGAAGGGGAGAAGAGGGCAACGTCTACTACCGCCCCTCCCCCCTCCCCCTGCGCTCCGCATTTTGGTCGTCCATCGAGAAGGCGGTGAGGTAGAACGCACAAAAATGAAAAGCGCCCGAACAATCAAGAGCGACTTGCATCGGCTCTCCCACGGCGAAGAGGTGTATGCATGCGTGTATGCTTGTAGGCATATCGGTGCGCACCACAAGGACACACACGCACATAGACGCGCACGTCGAATGGGGCGTTGTGACAGCGGCCCAGCAGCGCCTTGTCGCTCGACAATGTAGCCTTGAAGCCCCTTTGCGATGCCGATTACTGCGCCTAATTCTCTCCCTCCGGCCTGAGGGATTTGGCAGTAACTCTGGGTACGTGCAGGGTCATAGCATCGGTGGGTGTCCCTTTTTAGCAGCTTCCTCTTCCCCTTGCGTATTGCCGTCACGCCCCTCGCCCACACACGTGGCGATATCTGCCTTCCCCCCCCCTCACTCTCCATCTCTCTCTCTCTCTACATCCTGCTCGAGTCCTTTGCCCGTACACGAAGAAGAACGGCAAGGAACAGAAGCAGCTAACGAGCAGCCAACGCCATCCCCCTCCTTTGTGTCTGCGCGTGTGTGTGTCGCTCCGCGTCCTTTTACGTACAGCCCTCTTCACATTTTTTTTTCGTTTTTGTTGTTCCTTTCGCTGTTGTTGTTGCGCGTCGCTTCCTACGGCCTCTCGCACCTACTCGGCCTCTTTTTACGCTTCCCGCCGCGTTTGTGTGTCCCTGCTCTTGACCAATCACGCTCGCTGCCCTCTAGGCTCCGTTACTTCGTGCCTACACTGCTGATCACGTCCTCCAGTTCCCCAGTGACTACCCCATCCCCGCTCCTCAGCGGCATACCTACTCCAGCCAACGTGGTCGACTTCAAGGAACATCCACATCCGCCATGACGCTGCGCACCCGCTTTGAGAGCTCCGATGATATCGGTGTCTTCTCCCGCCTCACCAACGCGTACTGCCTGGTGGCCGCTGGCGCGTCGCAAAACTTCTACTCGGTGTTCGAACAGGAGTTGGCAAACCACATATGTGTCGTGTACACGTCCATCGGTGATGCACGCGTGATTGGCCGCCTTACCATCGGCAACCGCCACGGCCTCATCGTTCCGTCCATCACGACGGATCAGGAGCTGCAGCACCTCCGCAACTCGCTACCCGACTCCGTGAAAGTGCAGCGCATCGAAGAGCGTCTCTCTGCACTAGGCAACTGTGTGGTGTGTAACGACCACGTAGCGCTCATCCACACAGACCTGAGCCGTGAGACAGAGGAGGTGATCCGCGACACCCTGCAGGTTCAGACGTTCCGCACCTCCATCGCGGAGAACGCCCTAGTCGGTAGTTACGCCGTAGCGACGAATAAGGGTTGCATGGTGCACCCCAAGACCCCTGCGCAGGACATGGACGAGATTTCGTCCCTGCTGCAGGTGCCGGTCGTGGCGGGCACAATCAACCGCGGCAATGCTGCCATCGGCTCTGGCCTCGTAGTGAACGACTGGGCCGCCTTTTGTGGTCTCAACACGACGGCGACAGAAATCACCGTCGTGGAGCGCATCTTCCAGCTGCGCCGTGAGGCCGCCGGTGGCGACGAAGGCAACTTACTGCAGAATGTCCGCGAGACCCTGGTGGACGAGCTGGCCTAGCTGAAAAGAGAACACACGAGCAGGAAAGGGCGGTGAGCTGCGTGAAGCGAGAGGATCACGGGCACGAGTGTGCCGGAGCCTTCGCGCATCCGTGCCGAGGCTCGGCAGACGCTGCTCGTTTTCGAAGTCGATCACACCGTGTCCTCTGCCCACAAACGCCACTGTCTGGGGGCGGCGGGCGGTTGGTCTTCTTCCGCTTCCACACAATTCCTCGTTTCGTTTTTTTTTTCCGGCTGCTCCTGTCCTGTGGTGGCGTCTATGCGTGCATCTGTGTATCGCACGTTGCCGTTCTGTTTTTTTTTTTATATATGTATTCTGGTGTTGTTGTTTGTTGTTTTCCGCATTCCTATTTTTTTTTGTTGTTGTTGTTCGGCTCGTTGCGTCGCCGCAGTGGTTTATCGCTTGTGCGTTTTTTTTCTGTGTGTGTGTGTGTGTGTGTGTGTGTGTGTGTGTTCCCTTGTTTGGGTGTCCGTCGTCTCGTTGTTCTCTCTTTTTGTGGGGGTCCGTTACGGCGATCTCTCTCCCGTGTGATCTCTGCGGGTTCTCAACCCTCCAGCAAAACAGCAACAACAATAAAAAAGGGAGTCGCCGCCCTCCGATGCCGCTGCGCGTGCGCGGGTTTTTTTTTTTTGCGCTGTTGTGGTGGGTAATTGTTTGAGGTGCGGGTGCGCGTGTGGTACGTTTTTGTGTGCTCGCACGTGTGACCACCGCGTCGCTTTTGTTTTGTAAGCTTCTCTTGCCTGTGGACGGCGCGCTTTCCAGCGCGGTAGCCACCAGCGCCGACATTTCCCATTTGTGTGGCTGATGCTGGGGCTCTTGAGGAGGATCTCACAATCACTTGCCGTTGCATAGGCAAACCCCTCTTTCCTTGCTTGCCCCATCGCGAAGACAACTTTCACTTCGCACCGGCGAGAGTGCTGGCGGCTCCTCCCCTCCCTCCCTCCCTCTTGGAAGTCACCTCGCAGAATGCGGCGCTCGTATACGACTCTGGCACGTGCACAAACCCACGGACGCTTCGTTTTTCACCGTTTTTTTTTTCTTGTCTCCTTTCGAGATCCACTAAGTAAACGTAAACATCTGGCTAACGCACACGACGACACCTCCTCCTGCCGCTAGAAAACCAACGAGGGACGAGGATGTGAGTACGTATGCATACAATTTTGCGATGCTCATCTCTTTGTTGTGTGTCTTGACTTCTTCTCTCTGTGTCTCTCTAAACGCGTTCTGTGCGCCAGCTGTGTCGCGCGGACACGCCTAGGCCTCCCCTCTTTTTTTCCTTGCGAAATCTTCGCCTCTTCGTCTGCGTATGCGTGTTGATACGCATGGATGGAAATGGGGCGCAAGGCTCTTTTATTTTCCCATGTGATCTCCTTCGACGCATGCGAAGTGCATCGATGAGGACACTCCACGCCCCCGTACGCTTGTGCTACACACGTCGATGTATGTGTGCGGCGGGAACGACGTGTAAAAGGGGTGGGGGCGACGGTCGCGGATGCAGGCTGTGCCGAGGCAGCGGCGCCCTCAGCTGGAATGCACACACCTGCGGGTAATACAAGGAGACGCATGAAGACGCAAAGCCATAAGCAACAAATACATGGTAGGTGATAGCTCCGCTAACCCGTGTCGAGCTGAAGGTGTGTGTCCAGTCTCGGTGCCATACCCACGCATCGACGCGCTAGTTAGCTCGGCAAAGCCGCATGCCTGTTAGCTGGTGCTGGTGTGTGCATTTCTCCTCTGTGCAATCGCTGTGGCACGCACCCATCAATGCAGGCGGGAAAGATTGTGACATGTGCAGCGTCGCGTTGCCGCCGCTACTCCAACCGTACTCGAGCCTGCGTACCCGTGTATGTCTGCTCACCTCTCTGGTGCAGCAACAGCTTCCCCCACCACCTCACCCTTCTTTCCTTCTCGTCCATTCCTCGCTTTTGTTCACTCTCTCGCGCGCACCTTCCACACATCAAATCCGAATCTCCTGCGACGCAATGTGCAGTCAGAACCCCCACTCCAAAAAAAAAGGTAACACAAACTTCCCACGGGCAGCAGCTTCCTGCACGCGCGCTTTCTTTCTTTCACACAAGTTCGCGTGTGAGGCTTCGTCGAGTACGCATTCCTTGACTAAAGCCGGTGCGCTCAACTCTATCCAACACCCTTCCCTTCACTTCCGTTGTCGTAATCCGTTTCTGATAGAGCATTTCTTCCTCTGCGTGGTCCCTGGCGGCAACAAGGACGCTGCAATTCGTGAGAGCAGAACAAGAATCACCGGAGTGCCGTAAAATACGCGCGCGAGCAAGGGACCGCGTCATTGTTTGGAGCCAAATACCGTTCGTGAGCAGGCGCATACGCACACCTCCTCCTCCTCTACACCTATTCATACACACCGGGCCGCTCTCACGGCGGTGTGTATACGTCATCGCTGCTGTTTTACTATACTAAGTCACCGTGAGTGGTTTGTACGAACGCCCTTGTTGCTCTTTTTTTTCTTAGATTTTGTAGTTTGTGTTTTCTTGTCGTTGTTTTACTGATTGCTTCTTACCTCCTCCTCCTCCACTGTCTGCCTCTTGGCGTTGTTCCTTTTCTCTTATCTCTGTTTTCTTTTCGTTTTTTTTTTTTTGTATGGGTGTTTGTGTTGTTCTCTGCCGTTTTTCGGGCCCTCTGTCGTGGCCACTCAACCGTCTTCGCCGTTCCCTCAGGAGCCCACCTCTTCCCAAAGCGGACACTCGAATCTGATCGACCCCCGCGTGCTCCGTGGCGACTCCATCGTTTCTTTTTCTATTAGCCGTATTATCATATATATTTTTCGCGTGATTCTCATCCCCAAGCCCTTCGAATCGACTGCGCGTCTGTCTTCCTCGATCGGTGCCGCACACCCTTGCAGGCTGCCCTTCGCCCTTTATACTGCACTTCTCGTTTGTGCTTCATGGTGCTGTGCGTGTGCGTGTGCGTGCTACGGCTGACCTTCTCTGGCGACTGATTCCACGCCCTTCTCCTACTCCTCCCCTCCACGACCCCTCCTCCTCCTTGCTCGCCTCTCCTTTCCGTTTTCCTCATTCCGGAAGGTCAGTGATCGACAGGGCAGTCGAAGCACGCACAGCGTCCGCTCACGTTTACGGTCTCTGGACCCATCAACGCACAGGAGGTTGCTGCGCACAGAACGACTTGTAGGGAACAACACGGAATAGAGCAAGAGAGCACAAACCAGAACGGAGAGGGAAAGCAGTAAAAAAAAAAAAAGGACAGCATCTACTCCACTAAAACGTCTGCAATCGTTCGGTGCTGGCCCGCTGCGCTCTCCTTCCCTCTCCCTTTCCCTTCCAGGGGGTTCCTGCGCGCGTGTGTTTGGGTGTGCGTGCCTGTCTAATTTTTTTCCGTTTCCTCGTCTTTGTATCTTTCCCCTTTTTTCTTTGGGTGCCTTGTTTCACTTGACGCATTCTCTCTCCCCCCTCTCTCTGTCTTTGCTCTTCTTATCATTTTTCTCATCGGATATCTCCCACGAAGCCGTCCTTGTGCACGCCCCGGGCTCCGCTTCTCTGGTAGTGTGGTGTACAGCCACACACCCACGCGCCCCTACAACGCGCTCGCAATACATGACTCTTTTCCAACAACAAAAAAACGCCACTGCTGTTTGTGCTCTCGCTGCTTGGTGCTCTCTTTCTTGGTTCGCTCGCATGATATGTGTGGACGGCGCCTCTTTCGTTTTTCCCTTTTTTCATTGTTTTCTTTACTCTCCTCCTCTTCCGCCCCGCACCTGATCCCGCGACATATTATTATTATTATTGTTTGTGTGTGTCTGTGTGTCATTGCTGTTTCCGCTGTCCTCGTCGCTCCCCCCCCCTCCCCCCTCCTCCTTTCTCTTTGGTTTCGTTTTTCTTACAGTTCCTTCGACTTGCTTCCATCGTGGATTGGGCGCAGCTGTTGTCTTTGATTTCCTCTCTGTTTCTGATAGTGGTGTGCGCGTAGGCAGGATTGGAACCTTTCCCTCCCGCTCTCGCGTGCGCTGGTATAGTCCATTGCTCTGGCAGCCGCGTGCTGGCGATTCCAGTCACTCCTCGACTCGCCTTCCTGAGATACGAAATCGAAAAGGGTGGCGCATGATGGCGGACGGCTACCACAACAACCCCGTTGTCCCCAAGATGGGTCAGCGCTTCGGTCCCTATCAGGTCGGCGACACCATCGGCCGTGGCACCTTCGCTAAGGTAAAGATTGGCTACCACGAAACGACCAAGGTCCGCGTAGCGCTCAAGATTATATCGCGCAAGCTGATGGACAGCGACGCGCGTTCGGCGCTGAAGATCAAGCGCGAGATCAAGATCATGCGGGTGCTGCGCCACCCGCACATCACTCGGCTCTACGATGTTGTCAAGACGAAGCACGACATTGTGCTGGTCATGGAGTACGTGTCTGGCGGTGAGCTGTTTGACTACGTTACTCTCAATGGTCGACTAGAGGAGCCGACTGCGCGCGCCCTATTTCAGCAGCTTACCGCCGCTGTCGCCTACTGCCATCGCTACCGGGTCACACATCGCGACATCAAGCCAGAGAACATCATGATGGAGCACGGCTGCCACAGCGTGAAGCTGAGCGACTTCGGGCTATCCTCCATCACTCATGACGGGCGCTTCTTCGAGACGAGCTGCGGCACGCCAAACTACGCGTCCCCGGAAGTGGTAAGTGGGCGGCTCTACGGCGGCCCGGAGGCGGATGTGTGGAGCTGTGGCGTCGTGCTCTATGCCATGCTCTGCGGCACACTGCCCTTCGACGACAGCAACATTGCTCTCCTCTTCAAGAAGATCCAGACGGCGGACTACGCCATCCCTAGCCACGTCTCCGCGCAGGCACAAGACCTGCTGCATCGCGTGCTGGTCGTGAACCCGCTGGAGCGGGCCACCATGGAGCAGGTGATGCAGCACCCGTGGCTGCGGCCCGACTTTCCCCGCTACCTGCTCTCGTTGCACTACGCCGCTATCGTGGAGACGACGCGCTTCGCAAGCACCTACTATCTCACGGAGGACATGTTGGATGAGGAGGTGGTGCGCGTCGTCGCCTCCCGCTTCCGTGTCGCCCCGCAGGAGGTGGCGTCGATCATTATGTCGGAGGAGGAGCGCATCCCGTCGATGAGGGCCGTCATTAGCGATGAGGACAACCCGAACTCCATGGCGCGTCGCTACCCCGCCGCGAACTACTTTGAGATGTACTCAAACGTGTTAGACTCGAAGCTGTGGCCCACGCCGGTGGAGATCGCCGCGGCCGAGGCGGCCCTTCGCGACCAGGCGCATGACATCTACGTTTCCTATGTCATTCTAACGCAGAAGAAGCAGAACAAGCTGGCTCCGCAAGAGCACGCCGCAAACGCATCGTTTGGAGAGAGTGCCAACTCCCTCCTTCAGTCGCAGGCCCACCAGGGCTATGGCTCCCTCAACGCAAACTCGCTGCAGCAGCTCACTGGCAACAGCAGTTTCACCGGCCTCAGCTTCAAGGAGACGAGCTCGAGATCGCGCGCACGCGCCAGCTCGTCGCCCGCATCCAAGTTGAACTACCATAACGGTAAGGCGCTTCAGGATCTATCGTCGCCGTTGCAGCACATCATGAACTCGACTGTGCCGGTGGCCCCTCCTGGCGACCCGTGGCAGTCGGGGTACAACGTCGTCGCGGCGCCGTTTCTCCCACTCCACGCGAAAGGTGCCACCAGCACCGTACTGGGACAGATCTTACGCGTGCAGGAGCTCCCGGTGCAGCTGCTCATGTCTCGCAGAATCACGGTGAAGCCCGTCAAGAAAGAAGCATCAAGCACGATGTTTTTGTCGCCGGTGCTTCAGAAATCAACACCTGGTTTTGACTGCATCAGCGACACCGGCGCTGCACCAACCTCGATGTCAACGGCTCTGCAAGGCAATCTGCTGCAGCCGCAGCGATCCCCGACGACGAGGACGAGCTCGGCGGCACCAACTCTGCTACATCCGCATTCGAAGGTTGAGGTGGGTCTTAGCGGCTCCCGCTCGCCGATCCCGACCGGCAGGCCAATGGGGAGCAACGGCGCCGACGTGCGGCACAACCTGGCCACCGCGGGCGGCGAGACAGCGCTGGACACGTTGTATCATGCAGAGACAGTGACACGCTTCGGCAACGACTTTATCCGCAATGGCGTAGCGTTTTTGAACTCCACCAGTCACGAGACACTGGAGGAGGTGTACGAGGCCATGAAGGAGGAGGGGCTGCTCTGGAAGGTCATCTACGACTACTACTTCTCCGTCGTGCGCTACCCGAACATCAAGCTGCAGGTGAAGGTGTACAAGACCAAGTCGGATGAGCAGTTGGTGGACGTCAAGGTGTCCGCGCAAAGCGGGATGGCCGCGTACGACGTGGCGCTGTCGTTGTTAGAGCGGCTGCGCACCCGTGCCGTTAACAAGCGCAACGCGCAGATTCGTGAAAGCAATGCAGGCGCCCTCAAGACCCTCACGCCGGACACCACTTGAGCGCCCCCGCTTGTTCCCTTTCTCTCCGCATGAGCCGCAGCGCAGTGTAGACCCGCTCTGCTGCCAAAACAAACAAAAAAAGCAACACGCGAAAGAAAACGAGGAGGTCTACCCGATTGCCCCTACGCGAAGGCCGGCCATCTGCTGCGCGGCTAGTGTCTTGTGCTCCGATACCACAGTCGCCAAAACACCTCTGTCGGCGACCTCTCACCGCTTGATGCGCGTCTTTCCTTCCCTTTTTTTTGTTGTTGTTGTTGTTGCCAAAGCGATGTGGGGAGCGGAAGAAGGTAGAGAGACGGAGCAGCTCATTCGTGCACCTTGCTCTTCTCTGGGCTGCAGCTTGCCGTTTCGTTTGTGCGTGTGGGCATGCCCTGAGCCCGTGGCCAGGGGGGAACTCGACTTCCTCCTTTCTGTTATGTTTTTTTTTGCTGGGACGACGTCATCATCCCTCTCGTGCCATGCGACGGGCCGGGTTGAGTTGAGCTCATGCTCGATGGCAGAAAAGGGGTGCACCTCGAGAACGACAAAAAATAAAAACAAAACAAACACAAAATGGATCCAACCCCTCCCCCCTCCCCCTCTATCTGGATTTTTTTGCCTATCGTGCTCGCCTATGTGTTTATTGCGTGCACTTTCCTTCCAGGTTCTCTCCGTGGATCCGTTGATCTCCTCTGCAACCCGTTCTTTCATCCTCTTCGTGCTGTCGTTGTATATTGGTGAGACACCTTGTGTGTGTGTATGTGTGCGGCTCTTTTTT
>RZOE01000108.1:0-90000 GCA_003992445.1 Leishmania aethiopica | reverse complement strand
GCGCGTCGCTGAGAACGCGAGTTTTCGGCGCATCGCGTCCTCAAAGCACGCCCAGCGAACCCTGCAGCCTTTGAACAACTTGACCGACAACATGAAGCCTTCCCGCTCCACTAAGTCGAACCTGCGTCTCTCCATCGGCGACCCCACTGTTGACGGCAACCTCAAGACCCCCGAGGTTGTAACGGAGGCGATGGTTGATGTAGTGCGCTCTGGCAAGTTCAACGGCTACCCGCCGACGGTCGGGGCTGACAACTTGCGCCAGGTGGTATCGACGTACTGGCGCCGCTTCTGCCAGACCAAGTCTCGTCAAGAGGCGTTGAAGTGGAAGAACGTGATCATCACCTCCGGTGTGTCGCAGGCCATCGTGCTCGCTCTTACGGCACTGTGCAACGAGGGCGACAACATCCTCGTGTGCGCCCCATCGTTTCCCCATTACAAGAGCGTCTGCGACAGCTACGGCATCGAGTGCCGCTACTATTACCTCGACCCCTCGAATGGCTGGGAGTGCGACCTCGGGGCTGTGGCCGGTACGGTGGACAGCCACACCAAGGCGTTTGTCCTCATCAACCCCTCCAACCCGTGCGGCAGCAACTTCTCCCGCGCGCACGTGGGCGATATCATCGATTTCTGCCAGCATCACCAGATCCCCCTCATCAGTGACGAAATCTACGCTGAGATGGTGCTGAACAACGGCATCTTCACGTCTGTCGCCGACTTCGACACGAACGTTCCGCGTCTCATCCTGGGCGGCACGGCCAAGTACCAGGTCTGCCCCGGCTGGCGTGTAGGCTGGTCTATTCTGATCGACCCGATGAACGTTGCGGGAGACTGGGCTGTCGGAATGGAGCGCCTGACCCAGCTCATCTCTGGCGTCAACTCGATCTGCCAGGAGGCGATTGCGCGGACGCTGCTCAAGTGCCCGACGGAGTGCACCGAGTACATCGTCACCCAACTGGAGGCCGGCGCCAAAGTGTACGCCCGACTGCTTGAACACGACATTGGCATCTCCATGGACGCGCCGCAGGCCTCAATGTTCGTGATGCTCAAGCTCAACCTCAGCCACTTTCAGGATTTGAAGTCGGATATGGAGTTCTACGAGAAGCTTCTGGATGAGGAGAACGTGCAGGTGCTGCCGGGTGCGATCTTTGGCATGAGTGGCTTCATTCGTGCAACGGTATCCCGCCCATCGGCGGTGCTGAATGAGGCAGTCGACCGCATCATCGAGTTCTGCGAGCGCCACAAAAAGTAGAGAAAAATGTATATACAAGCGGGCGTCTCTGCGTTCGAACAAGGGAGAGATGAGCGACTGGCACACACACCGAGAGAGCAGCGAGAGCGCGTGACGAGCGCATGTTGATGGACCGAGATCGTCATGGCACGGCGGAAACGGAAAAGCAAAAAAGAAGAGGGTAGATGCGAGGAGAAGGTGGAGGAGAGGGGCAACTGGCATATGCGCTGTTTTTTTTTTTTTTTTGAATGGGGCCTGTTGGTGTGCGTGCGTGTGCGTCTGTGCGTGTACGTGCCAAGTTGTTGTCGTGAAGCAACACAAGAGTCAAAACGATCTTTTTGCAGGCGGTTGGTGCTCATCTCGGGGCTTTCCCGATTCCGCTCGTTTCTCATTTTTTTTTTTGTTTCGGATGTCCCGTCTTTCCTCCCACCCGGCCCCAGCCCTCTTGCTCGTCGATGTTTTGGTCTCCCAGAGTGTTTTCCTCCCTATTTCTTTCTCAGGGTTACCAAGCCTCCTCCTCCTCCTCCTCCTCTCTCTGTAGCTGATGGAGCTCTTCGCTCCCTCGATCCGCCTCGCGCTTGTCCCCCTCTCCCCTTATTATTTTTTTTTTGAGGCCCCTTCTATCGCCTGCACGTTTTTTTTAATCTCCGTGCGAGCGTGTCACGCTCTCTAGCGCGTTCCCTCCGCATCCTTCACCCGCCCCGCCCGCCACCGCCTGCACAGTTTCCCGGCTCCCTTTCCTTTTCCGGCTTGCGTTCAACGCGCGCGCTACCTGTCGTGTGTTCGCCGCGATGCGGACGACGAAGTAAAAGGCGCGCACGCCTGCACAGCCAGCAGACACGAAAAGGGAGAAAGAAATGACTGGGACCTTGCAAGCGAGAAGAGTTAGGGGGAGGGAACATGTGCGACCGAGAAGGGAAAAAAGTAAACGACGCATGCAAGCACACGCCGAGCTACACGCATACGCCTATGGCTGCATATGCCGAAGTAGGTTAGCGAGAACAGTAGATGTATGTGAGCCGCTTACCCTGGAGTTCTGCTGGTCCTCAGTTCCTTCCTCTCCAAAACATGCAGACGAACGTGTAAGCACTCACCGATACTGACACTCAAAGTCGCCAACTCGGATACTGTTTCTCTTCTCAGCTCTCCCTTCTTCTTTCTCTTCACTCTCCCTCATGAAGGAGCTTACGCGAAATACAATGCATGTTTCGCGGTTCTTTTTTTAATTATGATTACTATTTCTTTCTTTGAATTCGTTTCCGTGTGTGCGGACTTCCTTTACTTTTCGCCACCACCTCTCCACCCCTCCGTATTTATGTGTGTGTGTGCGTGTGCGTGTGAGTGTTTTCCCTTCATTTTGTTGTTTTGGTCGTCCTCTCTTTTTTCCCGCGATATTCCTGCTGTTCCTCGTTATCACTTGAGGTGAGACGGCAAGTGCTTTTACGCTTGCTTGCGTGTGCCTCCGCGCCACAGGTGGTGCATGTTTCTTCTGTACTTCATTGGTCCTTGTTTTTTTTTTTGCTTAGCTTCTTCTGTGTCGTATTTTTGTCCTCAGAACCTCCGCCCCCCCCCCCTCCCTCCCCCACACACACCGACACTTCACTCTTTCCCTTCCCCTCCCTTCCTCTCACGTTCGAATCCTCTTTCCACCTCCGTTTTCACTTCCTGAGCTGCTCATGAAGCACCACTGCCCCCCTCCCCTCATAAAAATGGCCCTGCCCTCTTCCCTCTAACCTCTCGCACACACGTGTCTCTCTCTCGCCGGCCCACTGACACAAACATAGGTCCGTAAGCATGCCGTCGCCCCCTCCCCCCCCCCCCTACCCTCCTCTCCCCTCTCCCCGCTGGGGCACCTTTGTTGTAAATTCCGTCTCCAGCGGAAGAGGGGAGGTGTTAACGGAGCGAAAATGAGAACAACGAATTTGCTCCTTGCTCATGCATCGGGGGGTACGTATTTCGTGCTTTGTCTCCGTAGTCGTGAAGGTGTGCCGGGTACCACGTGTAAAATAGGGATGCGGACAGGGAGAGAAAGACGAGTGATTCAGGGAGAGGAGGGGAGGGAGCACACGATACAACTCGCATTTTTTTGCTGTTGACTCGCATGCTTTGGTTTGGCTACATCTCCCACCCACCCACACACCCCACACACACACGCTTCACGCTCTCCCCTTCTCTGTGTGTGTGTGTGTGCGGATGGATGGATGAGACTGATTTCTTCGTCTGGTAAGCGTAAATTGTTGTCCTTTTCATTTTTTGTTTTTGTTTTCGTGTTACTTCAACAGAAAAGAAGAAGAAGCGAAACGCAATGGAAACAGGCCGAGACTAATCTCTGCAACCATCGAAAAGGCCATCTTCATCGCTGTCGTCTCTCACAAGCATCATTTACAGGCTGTAAGACGTACATAGATGCTCGCGGCGACGACAAGATGACAAGCGAGTGGCCCCTTCTTTTTTCTCTTTCATTTTTTGAATCGCATTCTCGATGCGGATGATGCCGGTCAGCTTTGAGCGGTACCGCCGTCCAGTAAACACCTTAAGGGGAAGCCAAGAGTCTGCAGGCTGCCCTGGTGTATGGCTTCGGGCTCTTGGTGTCGGCGAACAGGTCTGGGCTAGCTCTGTGCGACGGAGACTTGCGGCCATCATCTCGTCTCTACCATCCAAACAATAGGCAAGGTATCCGCATGACTCAAACGCATCTCACCCGCTCCTCGCTGCCTACTGGTGGTGGGTAGCCTGGGCCGCTCTGAGGGGCTTGCATTACGTGACGAGCAGCATGATGGAGAGCGGCTGTGAGGCGACCTGCGAGGCAGTGGTTATTAAAGCTTGAGGCAAGCGCGGTTCCCGCATGGCCGGGTCAGCGCATTGCTGTACCGCGTGTCTACGGCTACGTCGCACCACGTGATGTGGGGCCCGTGACATGCCGGGGGGAGTAGAGCGGAGCTCGACTCATCCTGTATGGTAGAGAAATGGACTCACGTTGCAATAATAAAAAAACCTGTAAGCACAGAAAAGCCAAAAGTGGAAGACGAAGCGGGGAGCTGCGGGACTACTTCCCCAACGGCACGGTGGTTCCCATGGGCCACAAATGAAGTATCAGCTTCGTTCTCTTGGTTCTTTGTTTCACTTCTTGAGTTTTTCCAACCCCTCCCCGACCCCGCGTCTGTGTTGCTAGCACCGATGCCATGCACCAGCACCGCGATTCCGAAGCCTACCCTTTTCTCAAGGGCAGGGGAGGGTGGAGAAGGTGTCTGCATACGTGTCACTTGAGCGCAATGTCGCTCGCCACGCTTCTTCTACTGAAATGTTTGGTTCCGCCTGCACAGGAAGACGGAGAAGAAGCGAAGTCGGCGCGGCAGCCGAAGTGGGTGAAGGATGAGGTTGGCTCTAATGTACTTCAAGCAAGGAGAGAGAAAGTGGTATCTCTTCTCCGCCTTGTTATTTTTTGTTTTCTTTTTTGGCGGCGCGTTGTTCGCCCTTCTCTGACTTTTTCGTTTGGCTTGGCTTGGCTTCGCTCCACGCTTGTTGATGAATGTGTGTGCTTGTGTTGTCTTCGACTCGCACTTTGTCCCACCCCCCCCCGCATTTCGGCTTGCACCTTCTGCGTTCTTGGCCCCGCTACTCTGTTGCGCCCTCTGTCTCTGTCCCTGTCTCTGCTTACGCTTCCTCGTCTCCGCCGGGCTCTGCTCGCGTGCAGACGCACACGAACAGAATCGCGAGGAGGAGGGGGGCAGAGAGTGAAGAAGCGGTGGCGAGTCGAGTGGAGAACAAAAAAAGACGGAAGCGCTCCAGGACTCGATGACGGTGCGGAGGCAACGAGGGCGACAGGGAAAAGGCAGAGAGCGAGAGCGACGGTTTTCCAAAGACAAACATTCCAGCCGGTGGACATTCTTCTTCTTTTTTGATTTTCAGCCGTTCAGCAGTGCGCTGATGCCCATGACAAACTTCCTTTGTTTTCTTCCCTCGTTTTTCCCCCATCCCTTTCCTGTACTCGCGCGTCACCTCGTTCTCTCTCTCTGACATGGCAACTTTAAACAATCTATACACACATATATATATATATACGCATTCGCGCACGGCACATCGGGAAAGCGGTAATGTGCCAACGCATGCACACAGGAAAGAAAAAGGAAAGCCGTAATTCGTAAAAATAGACGCACATGCACGTTAAAGTCACAAAAAAAAAAACAATGAAGCAAGTGGGTGCGTGGCACGAAACGAGGCGAGAAAATGCACGAACGTCTCTTCCATGGACAAGAAAACGCAAGAACGCCAAAACGGGTGTCCTCGTGTCGGTGGTGCCGCGAGATGCATTCGATGATGCGCCTATCAGCCATGCACATGCATCACATGTCCCTTATTTGGTTTCGTTTTTGTTTTCTTCCGTGGCTCGCTGAGTCTTCACTCAGATGCCTGTTTCCTGCCCCTTTAACAGTGCACGCATGGCCTGGGCAGTAAGTGTTGACAGCGAACTCTCTCTCTCGTGATCCTCTCCTCCTCGCCGTTCTACGCCAGCAGGTGAGTGCGCCGGCCCCTGCAGAGACATTCGGATACTCACAAGTCCACCACACCGGATTCCGCTGGTCCCGCGCCACCCCATTCCTCTCTCACGCGATGGGAAGTATGTCAGACGGAGACATTCTGCTTGCGAGTGTGCTCGTCATGGCGCAGGGGAGGGCCCGTTTCCGTTGAGCTGCGACGAGCTTCTCATGTATGGCCAAGCCTCGCGCGGCCTCGCGTTTGCGGAGCTCGACAGCGATTACGCCGGCCACCGATCGCACCCCGTGAGCGTCGAAGACTTGCGGAAAGGCGGACGCTCTGCGCACATGGCGGTGCCGACTGCGGATGGCGCGATCGCCATGCCGCTGAGGGAGGGGGCGCAGGTGTCGGAGGCGTGCATCCATCGCCTCAAGGGCCCCGCTCTCGGCAGATTCACGGAAGCCGCCCGCGCCGTGGGATAAACGCCCTGCAGCTCGCAGAGCACACGGGGGTGACCTCCACAGAGGATTTGGCGCGTGGCAACGCGTGCGCAGCTTCGCAGGCACAAACGATCTTCCGATGGGCCCCCGCACACGGCGCCCCTGTCCATCCACCGCGTGGCCGTGTCGTGTCGCGCCAAACACACCTGTGCTCCGAACATCCCTGGTGCTCTGCGGAGGCTTGGCCCGCCAGCCGTTGGGACGAGATACCGTGGCCGCAGCCCCGGAGTGGCCTGCGCATTGCGTCTGACGAGGTAGCGTTGTGCTTTGGGGCGGCGGCCAAGACGTGCGGGGCCAAGCTCTTCTCTCCGCAACGCTTGTGCGTCTTGCGTGGCGACGGCGCTGCGGGCCCGGCTGAGTGGCTGCGGGAGGAAACGATGGGCGAGAGGCCGCTGCTCTGCACGCACCACCACACACACACACGCCCTGGTCTGCGCTACTCGGCTACCGCACGGCCCGCTACGCTGGGCAGAGACTGCTTGTTTGCACGCCATTCGGAGGCTGGCTCGTTGGCGTGCCTCATCTGTCGCGGACAAGCCGCCACCGGCGCCACTCCATGCCAGCCGTGTAGCGGCCCTGGGTGTCGCGGCTGTGTGTGCAGCACTGCTGCAGGGGCGAAGACACAGGGTGGAGGAGCTGTGTGGGCTGCTGTGCACTTGACTGCGCAGCCTGCCCGCCTCACAAAATGCTGCAACTCCACACCACTGAGTCGCAGTCTCCGCCCTTCTCCGTGTTGGATGAGGCGCGTCGTCAGATCAGAAGACAGCATGGCAGGCCTCGGGGGTAGCGTGTGTCTTAACTCATGCCGCATGGAAGCGAGATGAGTACCTTGGAAGGAAAAAGAGTCCCTGCCGTGTTGCCCTTTACAGTTTGGTCTCCTCCGTCTATCGTGTTGTGCTCTGCTCGTGGATAGATGTGTTGCGTTGCTTCTGTGTGCCGTTGGTCGCTGTCGTCACTTGCCCACAAGGGAAGAACGCCACCTCAATGTTTTCCTGCTTCCATGCCTTCCTCCGTCCCTCTTGGCGTCAGTGGAGGCGCGCAGTGCGTATGCGTGTGATGATTTCCCTGCGTTGCACGAGAGATGGTGATGCGTGTGCACGTGCACACGCATCAGCGCGCGAAATCTTTTTTTTTGCTTTGCTTCTTCCCTTTTCTCTCATGTGCGTCATCATCTCCTCTATTCCTTCCTCAGGTTGCTGGTTCTCCGGACATGTCTTTCGCCCCTCTGCGCCTCGAACTCGTCCATGCCCCCCACGGTGCGGCGCTCACCATCGCTGATGCTCTCTCGCGAGCGATTTCAAGCTCCATCGGCATGGGCGTCTTTGCTTGAACACGGAGACAAGCATGCAAGCACTCATGCCATCAGCTATGGCCGATGCGAGGTGCATCGGTGTTCCTCTGGTGTCCGTTTTCTTCTTGGTGCTCTTATCACAGGACGGCGGACGAGTGTTTTGTTGTGGGGTAGTCGGGCACACCAGGCAAGCGCACCCGACACGCACATCAAATGCAGACATCATCGGAGATGATCAACGTTCACATGCAGCCGCACGTGCGCACCGAGTGTGGGCATTTCGGCTATGCGCTACAGCCGTCGCGCGCCACACCACGTCCGTGCCTTAGATGTGTACGAATGAGAGGCTCTGTCTGGATGCGACGCTGCTCGCATTCCCTCCACCCCCACCCCCATCCCCTTTCTTCTCTCTTCGCTTTATCGCTTGCGACAGCCTTCTCCTCGGCCGCGCCGCTGGCGTCCATAAAACGCAGCAGCGACAAGCGACGAGCGAGCTCTGCTTCAGCATTTCGTGCCTTTGGGGCGTCGCGTCCTCTCTTTGTTTCCTTCGTTACAGTACTTCGCCATCCCGCCACGCACCCCACCTCATCCGCGGCGGGGGCAACCGCGATGGCGTATGTCCGCAATACTAGCGGAAGAAACTGGAAGCGGTGACGGACAGTCGCCGCTGAAGCGTGTCAGGCGAGCCGCCACCCCTGATGGGAGCCGCATCGATGCAGCATTGCCGGTAGTGCATGTGCGGTCGACCAGGGAGCCGAGGCGACGCAAACCTCACTCAATCGCCGCCGCAGCGCTTGAGCGCGTGAGCGCAAGCACCGAAGGCGATGTTATGGCCACCGTCCCCGCTCTCTCATCGTCACCCACGGCGCTGAGCTCTTTCGACTCTTCCTCTACGACAGCATCGACGCAGAGCACCCCGGCAGCTCAAAATCGAGGTGCCCTCGCTGCACAAGACACCCACGCTGCGCTCTCTAACGAGCCTCACTGGCAATACGGGCTTACGAAAAAATGTGTGCTCACCCTGATAATCAAGCCGGTGAGTTGCCTCGCCATGGTTCGCGTAACGACGCCACTGCATCCGGAGGCGTCCTCACTGCTGCCGCAGTGGGAACTGAAATCGTCCACCGACAGAGAGCTGTGCTCCGCTGCATACAACCAGCGCACAGGCGCGAGGACGGATATCAGTGGTACGTCAAGGCGGCAGAAGCGGCTCCGTGGGCCGGAGTACTCGAAGGAGGACATCTGCCGACTGCGAATCAAACCAGTGCGGAATCTCTCCATATGTCGCGTCCTCGGAGCGGGCGGTGGTGCACCAGCAGAGGAGGCGCACCGCCGCAGTGAACTGTCACCACCCTCCCCTGCCGTCGCGCCTTGCTTCACCGGGATCACTCCGCGCAGCGCTGCAACGACGACCAACGCCGACGATGCAAGAAAGGTGGATCGGGGGCGAGCGCACCATTACGCAAAGGCGGACATCATGTCCCTGCGACTGAAGCCGCTCAAGGGCTACGCCGTGTACCGAGTGTCCTAGCCGCGCACATTTCGCATGTGTCATCGAACACTATAACTGGCGGCGACGGAGACTGAGTGGCCTCTCCACGAGTGGGGGGGAGGGGGGGTCAAGCACAAAATGGAAGCTGCCATGCCTGCAGCGTTTGTCTGTGCGACGACGGTGGGCCATTTTTGTTGGGTGCAGACAACAACGACACCCTGCCTAGCCTCACACCAAACTGAAAGAACAGCAGAGGGGCGAAAAGATCATCGAGGAAATGAGAGTGTCGTTCATGTATTGAGGGGATAGACATGCTTCGTGCCGCACGCACCTCTTGAAGCACCCGCGTCATCCTCTTCCCCATCCCCGTAAGCGTGGAGAAAAGGGGGAAAGCACCAGCACGGTTAGTAATCATCCTCTCTCTGTGAGCTCACAAGTTCATGTGCAGGAGCACAGCGGGGATGTAAGAAAGGATCCGTCGTTGGAATCGCCACTGTATCTCCCGTGCAAGTGAAACTAGCGCGACTCTTTCCCTCTCACACCCCTTTCCCTCTTCTTGTGTCCATTACGACAAGAGGTAGCCACGCTCTCACAAGACGTGCGAGCTTCTTCAGCTCTTTGGGGGGAAGAGGGAGCATGCTCATTGGTCTTCCCGGAAGGTTCGCCTCTCTCCTTCTCAGCTCCCACACGTCGACACCATGAACCACAACGAGGAGGACGACGGTGTCTGTGCACCGGTAGCGCGTCCCCTGTCCGTCGCACCGTTGAGGTATCACCAATCACACGCGCACCCCGGCAAGTGCCGTCTCGAAGTCGATCCGATACATAAAAGTAGCTCACTTCAGAGGAGCGCAAGCCCGTTGTTGGCAGCAGAGCTCCGGCAGCACCTTGGAGACCTGCCGTCCGCGTCAACGCGCGCGCCGCGAAGGCGTGGCAGCAATGCCATCCATGTGAACCCGCTACGCAGTGCTACCGTTGCCGCCGCCGCGGCAGCGAGGCAGAAGGCAGAAAATGAGACAAAGGTGCGACCGCTGACGGCAGAGGAGGAGTCGTGGAGTCACTGGGGCTACCGTCACCTTTACAACGGCGTTGTCATGGTGATGATTAGCTTCTACCAGATTGGGCAGCTCGAATTGAAGCAGCAGCACGCCGACATGAAGACGCTGGTGCGTGCAAAGGACGCCTACATCCCAGTCCCTCCTCGCGCAGAGGACTTGAAGGCGAAGGAGACGGCAGCAGCGGCATCTTTGGCTTGATGTGCAGAGAACTACGAATCACAGAAAGGGCTAGGCGAATCGAGCAGAGGGAGCACCGCGGCTCGCTGCACCATATCCCCATCTCTCTCTCGCTTGGTGTTTTTTTCCGCGAAGTTGCTGCTCTATCTGTGCTTGCGTTTTGGGGAAGCCTCTGTTGGGGTCTCTGTATTGTCTCCGCCTCTCCACTTATTTTTCTTTTCTGTGTGTAAGCGCGTTTACAAGCGTCGTCGCCTTTCGAGTATCAGCATGTCTCCGCATTTTACGGGCCTTTGTCACCAGCAAGATCCACTGCAGACACACACACGCACACATACACGCGTGCATGTAAATTCACGTTTCTAGTCTGCTTCACCTTCACTTTTCCACTTTTTCTTTTTCTTAGTGTGTGTGTGTGTGTATGTGTGGAGTTGTTGAAAGAGGGGAGACGGGGAGGCACGAACTGTCGCCTGACACCGATTCGGTGCACCAGCTGCCCACTATGGGAGCATCTGTGCATGTATGCTCGCGCGAGTAATGTTCGATTTACTAGCCCCCTCCTCAAAACACACTCTGCCCGCCCTCCACATTCTCATTTCCGCCCCCTTCTTCAGCGTGGCCCATGTTTTCCAGGGAGAACAATACGCCCACCAGATGGTATGTGAGCATATTCGGGCTTGTGGTATGCCCTCTTCACGTGTTTCTGCCTTTGCATAATCGTTTTGCGGGTGTGGAGGTGTATGTGCATGCTCTACTCCGTCCTTGCTGGCGTGCTGATGGCTGACCTCAAGGTTGTGCTGGAGGCGGGGTGCGGAGACGACCTATGGAGGGCAACGAGGAGCACGTGCTGCTGCTGCATCTGTTCAACTCCCATCTACCACCAACGACTTACCGGATGCCTTCGCCCCCCCCCCCCCCACACACACACACGCACACGTAGCGGAAGCCTTCTACGACGTGTCTGTGCGCATGCATGCGCGCAACGTATTTGCTGACTGAGTGTGGCAGAGAGGAGTGGGAGGGGTCAGCACTCGTTTTCTGCTGTTTGGTCCCTGTTGTTTGTTCTCGTTTGCGTCGCTGTCGTGCTCTCAGCCACTACCGCCTCCCCATTGTCTCTGCTCTCTTGTTCGCCCCAGCGTCACTCTACCTACGCCTCCATGGCCCCTTCGTTAGTGTCCCCCCCCCCTCCCCCCCCCCCCCCACACACACAGCTCCTCTTTTCCTTCCTTTCGTGTTGCTGCTGTTGGCTCTCGCTCATCCTGTCACGCCTCCGTCATGTGCGTATTCGGTCTCGCTGGTGGGGTTTGAGGGGAGAAGCTTGCAAGCAATGTATCCCATGCACACCCGCACGAAAGCCCATTATAGCTGTTGAATGTATGTCATCGTACTGTGAGGGGCATCAGTAGTACGCACGCTCTGCGAGCTCCATACGGTGGGTTTGCACGTCACCAAGACGCATCTATATATATGTCACCCTTGTCGGTGATGTGTCCCGTGCCTCGCTCACATGGCTTCCACTCTCCTCGGCGCCCCTCGTGCACCTGTCTCTGCTGTCTTTTTCGTTTCTTCTCTGTCCTCCACCTCTTGGGATGTGCGCCTGCTTCTCTTTCCACCCGTCTGTGCGACTCAGTGCTCGAGACGAAGAGTTCACGCGTCAAGAAGAGCAAGGCGGCCGGAAGCAGCGACATTGTCTCTGCGCAGCTGCACACGCTCGCCTCGCCCCCGACCGTTGAGGACGGTGTTGTCTGCACTGAATTGTCTCTAGTCGCGCTGCTTCCCACCAGGTCACCCGCCGCTCTCCTGATCTTCAAGTCGTACCCCGTAGAGAACCCAAAGGAAGTGAGCACGGTGAGGAGCTCGTAACTCACCCGCACACAGTCGCAGAGCCACACACACGCACGGCTTCACGAGCCGCCATAGATCCCCTTTCTTGCTGCTGCTGCTCTGGTCGTATCGCGCTGCGTGCACAGTGCCCTCACGCGATCGAGCAAAAGGCGGGGCGGATTCCCAAGCGAGTGGCTTCAAACCACCACGGCAAAGTGCTCAAGCAAAAGCAGCCACAGCTCGGCGCCGCCCTTAGTCGATAGACGGTGCACAAAATCGAGGCACGACATATACACTTACTCGCACTTAAACGGGGCAAGCAGGTGCGGCTGCCCTCCCTAGCAAGCAGTCCTCCGGTTGAATGTCCCCAGGAAGGGCGCGCATTTTTCTTTCGCTTGTATGCCTTGTAGTGCAATGTTCTCCCTCAACATCAAAACAGCGGCCTCGCCGTCCTCTGCAGCTCCCGCACCAGCACCGGGAGTGAACGCCGGCGAGGCGCCATGGGCGACCATCGACGTGGACGAAGCCGACTCCTTTGAAAGCACACCCTCGACGAACAGCAGCGGTGATCAGGGTGGCCGCCATCGTTGTCAGCATGCCGCCCAGCCGTCGCACTCTCCGCAGAGTCCCGAGACGCCCATCAAATTTGACCACGGTGCATACCCGCACTGCCCCATCTTCATCCCCTCCAAAGGTCGCTCGGACCTGGACCGCAGCACTATGGCGGTGCTCGTCCGCGATCTCGTCCCGTTTGTGCTTGTCGTCGAGCGGGAGGAGGCCGAGGGGTACAGAGCCATGCTGGACCGCCTCGTTGGGCAATACTTCGGCTTCGCCGGTATGACGTTTGCCGCGAACGTGGACGATGGCACTGAAGGGGCAACCAAGACGGGGGCAGAGGTCGTCGAGTCGTCGAGCACCACTCCGGCAGACCTCTGGGCGTTCCCGTGCGCCTGCTGCTGCGGCAGCACTAGCGTCGCTGGTTCGCCGTCGTCGCCCACCACGCCCGGCCTATCGGTGGATGCCTTGCGCGCGTTGGCGCTGCGGCTTTCAGCTGCGTTTCACCATGGCTATGTGTTCGAGCCGTCAACGTCTGCTGCAGCCGGCGACCACCACGGCGCTGTCGAGTCGAAGAATGTCTCACCGCCTGTGTCGATCAGTCCAACAACGCCATCAGCAGCCAGCGGGGGTGCGCGGCGCCCCTCCGCGGCCTTTGTGCTGCGCAACGTGGACGAGGTCCGCGCGCTCTTCGTGATCGAAGTGCTACCGGAGACCAATCGTGGGGTCTCCTATGTGCGCAACTACATCCTACAGGTTCTCGTGCCAAGGCTGATGGTGGCCTGCGGCGTAGATCGGTCAGGGAACTTGGAGGAGCTGCGCCTCTGTGGCCCGGGAGAGCACAACACGCTGACGCCGGCGGCGCTGCGGATGGCCGCGCTGGAGCCAGACGTCTATAGTGCCCTTGAGTGGAAGTCAGAGACCGAGTCCTATCTGGACGTACGGCGGGCGAGCATCACCACGAACATGGTAACGGCAAGCACTGGCAGCGCCGCGGGCACCAGAGATGGCGGCGTGTCGGCGTCGGTGGGAGCGTTGAGCGCCCCAGCCGGACAAACTTTGGCGCCAGCGTTGTCGTCCTCGTCTGCGCCACGCTCGTCAACGCCTTCCTCCGCTGCGGCCGCGACTCGCGGCACGCCTCGCCTTCTGCACGGCATCTTCGGCTTCTACTGGGTCCTGGATGACGACATCTACGGCTTTTACCAGTCACACGGCTCCAGCACCAAAAACGAGCGCATTAGTACGCGGGCAATGATGAGAGAGGTGGAGGTGCGGCTGCGGCAACTGCGGCACAACGCCGACGTGGCCTCGCCACCACCGCCGTCAGTTCCGCCCTCGTGCTTTCAGACACCGCCGACCCCCAGCAGCGGCAGCGCAGCCGCGTCGCCGTATGTCCTGTCACACCAGCAGCAACAGCAAAATTTCGTGTTCACGTGCAAGGAGGATGCCCTACAGAACAACTTCACCTCTGGAGGGAAAGGCCGGCTTCCGACGCTGCAGAACTACAACCTCTACTACACAACCGCCTGCTTCTCGCTCGAGTACAACCGCTTCGCCCTCGACACGGCTCCGGACACGCTGTCGGTCAACTCCTACAATAACATTGCCTGTCTCTTCAACTACGCGCTGCTGCACAACCCGCCGCAGATGCGCTACTTCCCCCCTGGAGTGCCGCACGTGAGGCGCCCCGAGGACGCGCTGGTCGGCTACCTCGATCACAGCATGCTCTGGTATCGCTTCGCCGTGCGCGAGGATTACGACTTCACTCTTCAGCTCATCGCACGTGGCCTCCACACGCTGCGATTCCGCAGCATTGCCTTCGATGTGCCGCAGATGATGAAGGTGCGTGGCGGCATGACGGACTACTACCGCAACTGTCACGAAGAAATACGGCAGCAGAACGATCGCTTTGTGCTGCAGTGGCCGGCCGTGGCGCAGCACTGGGTGAAGGGGAAGGAGGGCAACCGTCGAGACGACATACGTGTGCGGTGGGACCTGCTGAGCCCAGCCCGCACCAAGCACCCCGGTGCCTTCCTGTATCTGAGCGCCCCACTGCCGCAGCTGCAGCCGCAACGCTTGAGTGACGACAGCACCGGCGGAAACGGCAGTGTAGTTAGCAGCAGCGACAGTGCAGCCACTGCAACCGCGGTAGAAGGCACGGAAACAGAGACGCGCAAGCGCCTGCGGCCTCCGTCCCCGACTGCTCCCACTGCTGAATCGTCACACGCCCCTGCAGGCCGTCGCCCCTGCGTCCCGCCGCAGCAGCGTCTGCGCCCGCTATGTCGTCCACCGCCGCTCGTGACTGGAAAGGTGGCTACGTGGTCGAGCGGTGGCGTGATATCTCGCGTGAGGAGGCGCGGCAGCACGCCGGCCTCGTCGCCCTCTCCAACGACGACATCCACATTGGCCGAACTGTCGCCGTCATACCGCCCTTCTTCGACCAGAAACCATCTGTCGTGCGGGCGACGGTAATTGAGCGGGCCGTCGAGCCAACGGACTCCCATGCCGGCAGCGGCCGCGCTGGGAACGCCAGCACGGCGGAAGCAGGTGATGCCCAGCACTCCCTAACGCCGCGTGTGATCTGGACGGCGGTGGCACAAGATGTTCGTGGTATGCCTTTCTTGCACGTTGACACATGCTTTGAGGTGCCCGCGGAGGGCATCGAAAAGGCCGCCGCCAGCATCGATCAGTTCTTCGCAAAGATGGAGGGCGAACCTGGCTCATAGAAAATTCAGCCCGCACGGCAGGGACAGTGGACGAAAAAAGTCGATTGGCGGAAAGGACAGAAATGCTCGTCTGACGGCTGCAAACGCCCGACCCACCCACCCACTCCCTCTCTCCTCCCCTTCGTGGAGTGCGTGCGACGGGCCTTGGGTAGGGGTGGTGCACATCGAATCACAGTGCCCTGTTTGCCTGCGTTTGTGGGTTGGGGACCAGAAAGAGCAAGGGAAATCCGGCGAAGCGTTGCTGCTGCTTGAAGAGGCACACAAACACACACACGGTGCACGCCCACGGGCATCCCCTCGTTCCTTCTTCACAAAAGCGAATGCAAGGGTGAGGCATTCTTCGTGTTCGTTTCAAATCTTTACTCTTTCACTGCTGTAGCACAACACGCTCGGTTACAGGGTCACCGCGGTCCACATCGCTTGATCGGCGTCCATCCCTTGCCGTGATCAGAGACAGATGCATTATATATATATATATATATATATATATATATTGCACCTCGTAGGAACAACTGGGTGGGGGTGCAGTGCCCCAGTGCAGCATTCGGATGAAAGTGGTTTCACCGAGTCTAAGCGAAGTGGTACTTCGGTGGAGTTACACCGGAAGAGTCTCCGTCCCCGCACCACCACCCACCCCCTCCCTCCTCTCCAACTGGAAGGGTGAACTAGCCGCTCCGCTCCAACGAAGCGCCGCCTCATTTCCATATCACAGACATACTCCCGTCGCCAACCCTTTGAGTACGCATCCGTCACCACGGCCACTACAACACGTCCCCGACCGTCTCCCTTTTGCCCTGCTTTGTCGGTCGCATGCTCTTCGTGTCGCTTCGGCGTGTGCGCATGTGCTGTTCTCCCTCTTTTCGCCGTTTCTCAACATGCACTCGATGTGCTGCTGCCATGGCCGGGTTGCTGTTGTCCTGATGCGCTGTGGCGTACGTACTGACAATATCATCGGTATGTCGATCCGCTCCTCTGTGCACACACACCAAACACGCTCGCACGGGCACTCTCGAATTCGCCGGCTCTCTTCTCTCGTCTGCTTGTCTGTCTGTCGATGCCTCTTTTCCGTTTTACTTTCCGGTTCGACTTCAAAGTTCCCTTCTTCGCATCGTCATTACCTTTGCTCCCGTACACTGCCTCCCCCACACACACACACACCACCACCACCACCCCGACCCTTCGTTTCAGCCTCCTACGTCCATACGCAAAGTTGGTGGCACCCTCCGCAGCCCTCTGAAGATCTCTAGGTTCTCGCTAAGCTTTGTACACTAGCTCCCCGCTTGTTTTTTTTCCTCCTTAACCCCACAACCCCACACGCCGGAACAGCATGTCCGCCGGTGGCCGTGAGACCGCGCCGATGAACCTGGTTCGTCGCCGCAACAAGGATGAGACAAACGGGGATGTCAACGCCGCCGCCGACCGCTTCCGCGACCGCTTCGAGAAGGCAACCCTCGATGAGCGCAAGGCCGCCACCACGACGATGGTCAACGAGTACTACGACCTGGTGACGGACTTCTACGAGTACGGCTGGGGCCAGAACTTCCATTTCGCGCCACGCTACGCCGGCGAGACCTTCTTCGAGTCCCTCGCGCGCCACGAGTACTTCCTGGCCGCCCGCGGCGGCTTCATGGAGGGCGACCACGTCGTCGACGTGGGCTGCGGCGTCGGCGGTCCGGCGCGCAACATGGTTCGCCTCACGCGCTGCAACGTCACCGGCGTCAACAACAACGATTACCAGATCAGCCGCGCTCGCCGTCATGACGCACTCGCCGGTATGAGCTGCAAGATCGACTACGTCAAGACCGACTTCTGCAGCATGAGCCTAGCCGACAACACCTTCGACGGCGCCTACGCCATCGAGGCCACCTGCCACGCAAAGGACAAGGTCAAGTGCTATAGCGAGGTCTTCCGCGTCATCAAGCCCGGCACCTGCTTCGTCCTGTACGAGTGGTGCATGACCGACAAGTACAACCCCAATGACGAGTACCACCGCACGATCAAGCACCGCATCGAGCTGGGAGACGGCCTGCCGGAGATGGAGACGTGCGAACAGGTGATCGAGTACATGAAGGAGGCCGGTTTCGTGGTGGAGGAGGCCATAGACGTCAGCCGTCAGTTCGAGTCCAGCTCCATCAAGAGCATCCCGTGGTACCAGCCGCTGGTTGGCGACTACTCGTCCCTGCAGGGCCTGCGCTCTACCCCGATTGGCCGCATCCTCACCAACGTCATGTGTCGCGTGCTGGAGTTCGTGCACCTAGCTCCGAAGGGCACGTACAAGGCGACGGAGGTTTTGGAGGAGGCTGCGGAAAGCCTGGTGGTGGGCGGTCAGCTCGGCATCTTCACGCCGTCCTTCTACATCCGCGCTCGCAAGCCGTCCAAGCAGGCTTAGGTGTCGAGGTTGCAGAGGGACGCCGAACACGCTGGCCGCTGCCTTGACCTCCGCCATGCCTGCCCGCCAGATGTGTCGTCTTCTACTGGCTGCGTTTCCTTGGTCATGTATGCACGGGGCGCATGTGCGCACGCTTCGGCTGAAGTGTTTTTGTTGTTCGTGATATGTTGCCCACGCAGCTGTTTTTGTAGCTGCTCTCCTTTTCTCCTGCTGATGCCGGCCACCCGACCGTGGTATCGGGGTTGAGTGCCCACTCTGTAGGAACGCCACGAGCCTGCAACGCATGCCCTCGGGTACGGCTGCGGACTCCTGGTGCCGGCAGACAAGTCTGGGCTGGCGCTGTGCCAAAGAGACTTGCGGCCATGATGAGGATTGGGCCAGCTCACTCCGAGCTGTGCCGACGATCCGGCAAATATGCGCATCTGCCTGCTGCTTTTTTTTTCTCCTTGTGCTTCGTTGCGGCGATGTCGGGCTTAATCCTGTGCCTAGCCTGCGCTGTATGCAGTGGAACTGCAGGGGGCTGAACGACTCCAAGCAGTGTTGGTTGGCCTGGCTCGTGGAGGTCGCCGTGGTGCAGCAGAGGCAGGTGAGCTGCTCGTGGTTCAACGTGCCGTGGAGAAGAAAAAACGATAAATTGCACTTTGGCACATGCGTCATGCGACTGCGCCGTCACTGAGTACTCCTGTCTCTCTCTGTTTTTCGCTCATCGAGTTCCGAGGCGCCCCCCCCCCCACCCCCCACCCCCCACCCCCTAGTCGTCGTGCCTGCTGTTGCTCGTTGTACTCTCGCTCGTTTTGCGGACGTTCTGTGGATGTGTGTGTTTGCCTGCAGAGAGAGAGAGAGAGAGCAATAACACTATCCATATGTTGGTGAAGGGGAGCAAGGGGCTGGGTCGGCGGAGTGGCAATGCTGACGGGAGCCCACCGCTGCTCGATGCCACAAGTGGTGAACGCTTCGAGCACCCTTGGAGCCACTCTGTTTGCTGGACTGGTTTGCCATTAGAGTTGCATCTTCCCTCCCTTTCCCCCTCCCCCTCGATAACAACGCTCTCTCTATTTCTGTCTCTCTGCATAGCACCCTTTCTCTTATACCTCCCTCTCGCAGTGAGCATAAAAAGAGGGCGACAGCAATGGATCCTCTGGACCGTGGAGGAGAGGCGTGGAACCGAATTATAGATAAAGGCATGTATGTGAGAGAGTGGTGCGAGACATCTGTGGCGTCGTAGTCAGTTGATGCGACAGAGCGCAGCCGGCTCACGTGTGTCTGTCCCTCTCCTCTCCCTTTCGTTTGCCCTCGCTGCCGCCTCTCTCTCCCCCTTCGACCCATTCATCCCTTCCTCCTTTTGTTTGTTTTTTGTGTCTTTCATGTGACTGACCCTCTCTCTCTTCCTCTCTTTTTTTTCGAGAGGGGTGGAGGAAGGGAGATAGGTGTGTGTGTGTGGGGGGGGGGAAGGCCATGTCCCCTCTTCCTCTACAACCTCACCTCTCTCCCTTCCCTCCATCGCTTTTCGGATATGTTTACCTTCTTGTATGTTCTCTTTCTATCTTTCCGATAAGCGAAAGAGAACGCCAAAAAAAAAACACGCCTGTTGACACATCTCTCTGTTGTTCATGCGGTTGTGCTCGTCACGGTTACCGCGTATATAAAGTCACGCGTTCATGCCTTCGCGGCCTCTGCGAGCACATGCCCTTGTGTGTGTGTGTGTTTTCGTCATATATATGTTTTGTCGTCTGCCATCTCGTCCACATCAAGGAGATCGCAGACAAGGGAAAAACTTGAGCTGATGAGAAGCAAGAAGCTAGTATTTTGGTCACAACACAGGAACGCTCTCTCAGAACGGGACCCCCTGTTGAGTTGGAAGTCTGCCCTGATGTCCTGAAACTTCTCCCCGGTTTTTCGTCGACTTCGACAGGGTGTGAAATAGGAGTGCTGCGCTTGCCTAAATGCCGAATCGGTGACTCTCACTGCTTTGCTGTCGCAAGCATTGCTTCCGTGCGCACGGATGACAAGCAAGACCTTCCCCTCTTATCCGCCCTTCCCACACACGCCCTCACTTTGCCGTCACCCTCTCCTTCTCTCTTCTCCCTGCCCCTTCCCCCGCCCTTTCTTTCACCGTGCCTGTGAACCTTCTATTCCTGCACGCCGCACCTTGCTGCCGTGCCACCCCTCCTCCCCCACCACCAACATCACCACACATGCGAATATGCATGCGTGTGAATCTCTTTCCCACGTCTTTGCTCCTGTTTTCCAGCCCTTCCTCCCACACCTCCGTCCACCCTTACCTACGCATCGTGCCGCGTACACATCTCAACAGCATCGCCTCAGTCTTGCAGTTATAACGTTATCCCTCGCTCCGTTTCGGTTAGCGCGCGCGCCTCCGCTCTCTCCCCCTCGTGTTGCTCCTCCTCCTAATTCGCCCCAGCTCGCCCTCTTTTCGCTTCCTCAAAAAGCACTCTCTTCGACTCTTTCCTACGGCCGCTCTCCTCCGTCGTTTTCGTTTGCGCGTCTGCTTTTTTTTGCTGTTGTTTCGTGTTTCTCCCTGGCACCTCCCCCCCCCCCCCCCTCTCTCTCTCGTCTCCCTCTTCCTGAGGGGGCTGGGACCGCTCACTTCTGTCCCTCCCCCGCTTCATCCCTCTGACGCGCTCTCACTTCCCTCAACAACAGCGTCGCCTTCTGCTCACCTCCTACCCTCCCCTGCGGTCGCTGCTCCACACACAGCCGTCTACAAAGTCATTTTGCTCGTCAACCCCACAACCCCACACGCCGGAACAGCATGTCCGCCGGTGGCCGTGAGACCACGCCGATGAACCTGGTTCGTCGCCGCAACAAGGATGAGACAAACGGGGATGTCAACGCCGCCGCCGACCGCTTCCGCGACCGCTTCGAGAAGGCAACCCTCGATGAGCGCAAGGCCGCCACCACGACGATGGTCAACGAGTACTACGACCTGGTGACGGACTTCTACGAGTACGGCTGGGGCCAGAACTTCCATTTCGCGCCACGCTACGCCGGCGAGACCTTCTTCGAGTCCCTCGCGCGCCACGAGTACTTCCTGGCCGCCCGCGGCGGCTTCATGGAGGGCGACCACGTCGTCGACGTGGGCTGCGGCGTCGGCGGTCCGGCGCGCAACATGGTTCGCCTCACGCGCTGCAACGTCACCGGCGTCAACAACAACGATTACCAGATCAGCCGCGCTCGCCGTCATGACGCACTCGCCGGTATGAGCTGCAAGATCGACTACGTCAAGACCGACTTCTGCAGCATGAGCCTAGCCGACAACACCTTCGACGGCGCCTACGCCATCGAGGCCACCTGCCACGCAAAGGACAAGGTCAAGTGCTATAGCGAGGTCTTCCGCGTCATCAAGCCCGGCACCTGCTTCGTCCTGTACGAGTGGTGCATGACCGACAAGTACAACCCCAATGACGAGTACCACCGCACGATCAAGCACCGCATCGAGCTGGGAGACGCCCTGCCGGAGATGGAGACGTGCGAACAGGTGATCGAGTACATGAAGGAGGCCGGTTTCGTGGTGGAGGAGGCCATAGACGTCAGCCGTCAGTTCGAGTCCAGCTCCATCAAGAGCATCCCGTGGTACCAGCCGCTGGTTGGCGACTACTCATCCCTGCAGGGCCTGCGCTCTACCCCGATTGGCCGCATCCTCACCAACGTCATGTGTCGCGTGCTGGAGTTCGTGCACCTAGCTCCGAAGGGCACGTACAAGGCGACGGAGATTTTGGAGGAGGCTGCGGAAAGCCTGGTGGTGGGCGGTCAGCTCGGCATCTTCACGCCGTCCTTCTACATCCGCGCTCGCAAGCCGTCCAAGCAGGCTTAGGTGTCGAGGTTGCAGAGGGACGCCGAACACGCTGGCCGCTGCCTTGACCTCCGCCATGCCTGCCCGCCAGATGTGTCGTCTTCTACTGGCTGCGTTTCCTTGGTCATGTATGCACGGGGCGCATGTGCGCACGCTTCGGCTGAAGTGTTTTTGTTGTTCGTGATATGTTGCCCACGCAGCTGTTTTTGTTTCGAGAGCCCTGGACTTTCTTCTTGCGTTGCAAGAGTCCATTACTGGGCGCGTGTCTCCCTTCCTCCTGAGCTACTATCCTGAGCGCGTGCGCGGAAAGGATGATAACGAGTATTACCACTTTCGTAAACGGAAGTTCCCTTGACCACGCATACGAGTGCACACGTGCGAGGAGGGCCGAAAAGATTAAGCAGAGACTGGCAAGGAGTCCGCTCGGTGTGCCGGTGAGGTGGTCGTGCCTGGGGGTGCGTCCAGGAGTCCCGAAAACTGTGTATCTATCTGCCTCTCTGCCTCTGTGAAAGCGCGCGCCTCTGCTTGTCTGCGTGTGCTTTCGTTGTTTCTTGCATTGCCTGTATAGCCGTGTTCTCTGCCGGTTTCTTTTTTTGTTTTTCGCTTACTGTTTCACAGCGTGTAAGGCGGCGCCCCAGCCGGAGGTGGTGGTTCTTCAGTTTAGCACAGCATTCGATAGACATAGACATGTTAAACCATTCACGTCCAACGACGGTAAACAAAAAAGAAGAAGACATCTCTGCGAGGAAAAGGGAGAGATGGCATGCGACAACAAAAAAAAAAAGCGATAAAGCGTAGAGAGGACAAAAACGGTGCACGTATAGATGTGCGCGTGTCTGCGTATGCTCGGCCTCCTGTTTTTTTTGTTTTGGCTTTGCGCGTTTTGTGGTTGGGCATTTCTTTTCTTCGCTTCTTTCTCCCTCTGCGTTAGTTACTTGATTGTTACGTTCCGATTGTTATGCTGTGTGTGCTTGTCTGTGTGTGTGTGTGTGTCTATCTGCGTGTACAGACTCATGAGCCGCTTGAAGGGCAACATCACTATCATCGCCGCACTCTCGACCTCACGCCGCTGGCAGCGCAGATGCACAGCGAAGGCCCGAGCGCATAGTCTTTACACAAATACTTGCACAGACATAGACGAAGATGGTGCACCGAGAAAGTACAATCAATGAAAAAAGAATGAAAGCGTCAGGGTCGGTAACCCCCCACCCTTCTGTTCCTGTGTTGATTTTCGCTTTGTATGTTCCATATTCTCCTAGTTATTTTATTTGACCTTGTGTGTGTGTGTGTGGGTGTGGGTGTGGCACTTTCGGTGTACCTCCTCCTCACTTCCGCCCTCTCCAGCAAACGCCTCCGCGCATGTCGGCTGAGAGGCGAAGCACCACATGCGTGTGCGTCTGTGGGCGCATATGGTGTGTGGCTGCACACGGAGAGGCGGGCATACGCTGGTGGGCCCGGTACGGAGAAGGATTGGCCACTCACACATTCGCCCCCCACCCCCCCCTGCACATACCCTAACGCACCAGCAACTTCCATATCTATGCACGATGGTTGAAAAAGATGATTGTGGTATTGCGTGAGAGCGTTCTGAGAGGCGGTAAAGAAGCAAGCAATTTCAGATGCATACGCATACAACTGCGCATGCACGCCAACATAAAAAGCAGCGCATGCATAGGTATGTACGCGCACATGTGTGTGTGTGTGTGTGTGTGCTTGTGTTGTGATCAGAAACAAAACAAAACCGTCTCAGCTGAAGACTGCAAGAACGAGAAGCACCATAGAGGGTTGAGAGCGACCGCATTCGGAAGTGCATGTAGAGAGGCGCGCCTTGTTGACCGTCAACACGCATGCGAGCTGATGAGTGCGGGAGAAGCTCGGTCGGGGGAGGGGGTAGTGGAAAGAAGAGAAGTCGAGGAAGTTGTGTCCGCTTATGTGCGCGTCGGATGGCTGTAGAGCCTCTCCTCGCCGCTGTCTCTCCCTCCCTAATGAACCACTACGCCCACCCCACCCTGCCGCACCTCGCAGTGCGCTGCCCAGAGGGACGCGTCAAACAAGCGGTAAAAAGAAGCAACGTCATGGGAGGCAGCAGAAGTGGCTGCTGCGGACCTCTCTCTCTCATCCTTCCCCGCCTGCCTCTTGCGCACGGGAGAGTTGCGCGCAAGGTGCAATCCTCGATGCCCGCCCATGGGGTCACTCTCCTTCCATGCATCTCACTTTGGGCCTCATCTCTCCCGTGTGCTTCTTTCTGTCTTCTTTTGTTTTCCGTTCTCGCTGATGTGGCCTCTGATGCGTTTCTTTGCCTTTGGGGCGTGAGTACGCGTCCAATTCGAGGTACCCCCGCTACGCAAGCAACGCGTGCCGCGTTCGATCTCCCTCTCCTCTGTCAAGTCTATTCGGCGTCAGCACCCACACGCCCACGCGCAAGCCTGCCCCCGCGCGTGAGAGCCATGCTGAGCGAGAGTGAGCATCACCTGGTGGCTGTGGCCTTTCAGTCCATGGACCCCAACAACACCGGTATGGTTGCCCTAAGCGAAGTCAAGAAGCGGTACTTCGCGCATGCGCACCCGCGCGTAAAGGAGGGCAGCATGGCGCCATCCGCCGCACGCGACACGTTGGATTACCATTTCGGCGTCTGTGCTGCCGATCACGAAGGCAGCATTACCTTCGATGAATTCCTGGCATACCACGAAAAGCTCGCCGACGAGGCATACGACGAGCACGTCGGTGACGTTGCAGCCTTCACGGAGAAGACGATCATGGGGTTGTGGAGACTCGGCGATGTGTTGCTGCCGACAGGCGTGCGTCCCGCCTTTCCGGTCACGCAGACGCCGACCGGGCTGTACGCGGTGACGCTCATGACGTTGGTTTGGGTAGAGCGTAGGCAGATGGCTGCGTCTCCGGCTTCAGGTCAGCAACCCCCCAGCAGCGATGGCGCCGCGCACGATGACCTCTTTGTGCTCCGCGGGATCAAAGACGTGGTCCGCCCCATCTTTACCCGCGGTGACCTGCCAGACGAGCTGCAGGGCTACTTCGCGTACCCGGAGGAGCTGTCCGGGATGGCGATAGACTATGTGGCGCCTCGTTTGTCGATTCAGCGATGGTACGACTTCACGTGGGAGTACTCGGAGGGCAAGTACTGCGGCGTCGAAGGCATCATCTCCACCCGTGTCGACCTAGAATCCTTGCCTGCTGGTCTACGGCAGTTTGTCTGCGAGCATGCCACAGCGGTGTCGCGCGGCACGACATGGATGCAGACAAGGCTCGTGATGAACCCCATGTACAAGAAGACGAGCTCCGCTTACGGATGTGGCGTCAGCGAGGAGTGCCGCAAGATCAACCACTGGAAGGTGAAGACGTTTGAGGGGAAACAGTACGGCAACCAGTACCAAGGCCTGTGCGGTAAGTACTTTTCCAAGTTAGGGGCGCCTCTGAAGTCCAACACCGCCACAGGCATGAACATATAAAGAAGAGTGCCGGCATTGAGGTATGTGGAACTGGACGACCGCGAGGGGCAATGTGTGAGCCGCGCGAGCTTGCGCTTCGCCTCTGGCCCCTCCTCCGCCCTCTTGTGCGATGCCATGTAAGAGTGCATGAGTAGGTGGGGCAGGGGAAGGGAAAGGGCTGCGCCGTTCGTTTGTTTTTCTGGCCTCCGCCGCGGTCGCATCCACTGCACGCACGGCTTCTGACGATGATGGCACGTGTGATGGAGGAAAAGAGGGGCGGGGAGAGAGAGACCGCAGAGCAGTTGTCTCTCTCGTCAAACCGTCGTGTCTCCCCCACCCATCAGCCCCCGCCTCCCCGCTGCTGCCGCCGCCGCCCTCCTCGCCAATCGCCTCATGGCGTTTCTCCCGTTGGTCGATGTACACAATGTGATGTGCAACCGTGGCGAACGTCAGCGCCGTCAGAAACAGATGTATGGAACAACCCTCACGAGGGAGGGTGTCGCGTGGCTAGCACGGCTTCCCAACTCTCCTCTTCCGCCTTGGAGAGAAAGGAGAGAGAGGAAGGCGAAAGTTGCGCTTCCTGTTTTCAGCCGCGTGCCTACCGCAAAGAACTCCTCCGTTCCCTGCGTTGCGCCTCTCCCTTTCTTCGTGCGCATGCAGCCACCCACGCTCGTGTGCATCTTCCTTCTGCAAAAGTTGAAGGCATCACAGTCGTACGGCTTTCTGACCGTCTGCGACGCCCCAGCCGAAGCTGAGATGCTCCGAGTCGTTTTTGTCTGTTTCGTCTTACCTTTTTCAAGCACCCCCTCGCCCATCCTCGGATCCGAAGTCGCTTTTTCGCTTCTCCTTTCCCACCTGCACTCGCCACCGCTCCGCCCCTGTGTGGCTGCCTTTCTGTGTTACGCGTAACCCTACCCCGGAACTGTACGCTTCTCTCGCTCTCGTCATCCTCGCACGAACACCACAGCACATTTTTTTTTCTGTTCTTTCCTTTCCGTCCCTTATCCCTCGTACACACTGACTTCGCCCTCATCACGGTCTCACCTGCACAGCTGCGCAGCGATGGCGTCATCGGTAAGGACTACGCCAGCTCCCACGTCAGGTAACTCCCTCGCCATTCAGTGCATCGCAGATGAAATCTACTATGTGGATGTGATCCAGGGCACCGCCACCTGCATGCCTCACCGCCTCGTTCTTGTCGCTTGCGGTAACGACCCATCTCGCTGATCGAGATGCAATCGTGCTGTCCGCCAGACCACTGCCACAGCCGAACTAGATGCGCCTCGAGACGATGTCACACACAACGTCAGTGGTGGCGTACGTTGCGGCAATGCTCAAGGAGCACGTCTGGGAAACCTTCATGAGCGTGCGTATCTGCATCTCAAACTGGGCGGATGTGGTAGCCGCTTCCTTGCGGAAGGCACTGGGCGTCCAGCTGAAGCGCTTCATCTGCACTGGCGCCTACCTCAACTCAGCTAGGCAGAACCCGATCCTGACCCGGGAGTTGAAGGGCAGCGTATCGCTGGTGTTTATGTGATCTTTCGTCATGCTTGGCGAGAGCGTTGACAGCTGCATCGCAGCGTGGTCGAATGCCAAGGTGAGCAGCATGCTTCTGGGCCAACTGCAGCGCTTGCTACCGTGCCCCTTGCTGCTGGACGGAGAGCACGGCGAGAATGCTGTGTTTGAGAACGCGCCGGTGGTCATTGGTGCCGCCGGGGTCGAGGGCATTATCGAACGAGTGCTGACGGAGGAGAGCGCCGGTTTTCACCACTTCGGCGACGTCACCTGCCTCTTTATTAAGAAGGTCATAAAGGCGCATCCCCTGTCAGGCAGGAGTGCGCCTGCCCGCCTGTCTGTGTGTGTCTGTGTGTCTCCCGCTCTGCCTGCCTTCTCTCGCCGATCCCCTCTCAGTACGCCTCAGCAGCGAGGGAGCGCACGAAGCGATCTCGCGGTGCCGCAGAATAGTGAAAGCCTGAGCACAGCTCACTAAACCCAGATGATGTGCAGGCAAGCAAGGATCGACCAGTTTTGAGTGCAGAGGTCCAAAGTTATCTCACACACACCAATGCATACCCAGATGTGTACTTCCCTTCCTTTGCCAACGTGAGAGAGGAAAGAACTGAAAGAAGGGAGAGGGACTTACGCCGAGGGTCCTGCCGGCAGGCGCAGATGCGCGTATATGCCGCCTCTACATACTGGCGAGAGTGCGACGCCTCCTGTCCGTCCCAGCTGCCTGCCTCACTTCACCGTGTCGCCAGCTGTGCCCCTTCGAGTCTCGTATATGGGATCACGACTCGGTCTGTCGACTAGGTTCTCGTCAGACGCAATGCGCAGGCCACTCCCGGGGCTGCGGCCACGGTATCTCGTCCCAACGGCTGGCGGGCCAAGCCTCCGCAGAGCACCAGGGATGTTCGGAGCACAGGTGTGTTTGGCGCGACACGACACGGCCACGCGGTGGATGGACAGGGGCGCCGTGTGCGGGGGCCCATCGGAAGATCGTTTGTGCCTGCGAAGCTGCGCACGCGTTGCCACGCGCCAAATCCTCTGTGGAGGTCACCCCCGTGTGCTCTGCGAGCTGCAGGGCGTTTATCCCACGGCGCGGGCGGCTTCCGTGAATCTGCCGAGAGCGGGGCCCTTGAGGCGATGGATGCACGCCTCCGACACCTGCGCCCCCTCCCTCAGCGGCATGGCGATCGCGCCATCCGCAGTCGGCACCGCCATGTGCGCAGAGCGTCCGCCTTTCCGCAAGTCTTCGACGCTCACGGGGTGCGATCGGTGGCCGGCGTAATCGCTGTCGAGCTCCGCAAACGCGAGGCCGCGCGAGGCTTGGCCATACATGAGAAGCTCGTCGCAGCTCAACGGAAACGGGCCCTCCCCTGCGCCATGACGAGCACACTCGCAAGCAGAATGTCTCCGTCTGACATACTTCCCATCGCGTGAGAGAGGAATGGGGTGGCGCGGGACCAGCGGAATCCGGTGTGGTGGACTTGTGAGTATCCGAATGTCTCTGCAGGGGCCGGCGCACTCACCTGCTGGCGTAGAACGGCGAGGAGGAGAGGATCACGAGAGAGAGAGCTCGCTGTCAACACTTACTGCCAGGTGGCACATCCATGTCAGGAAGAGGGCGCATCTATGTGTGGGTGTGGGTGTGGGGATGTGGATTCATCGTTGTTCCCCCCCCCCCCGCCATGTGAAAGGGCGGAAACTGGAGTCTAACCCCACTACAAAGAGAAAGATAGGTCTGGGCACCGTTACACTTCTTCTGTTGTCTCTCTCTCTCCCGCCTCCGGGCTCCCCGTGTATGCCGACGCGGTTCGGACTTCTAAGGACGTTTCTGCGGACATGCTTCTAGTCCTCCCTCGTGGATAAGAAGAGCAAGAAGAAGAGGCGCGAACGTTTTCCTTGTGCTCCTCATGTGTTCTCATGTACATCACCTTTCTGCTACTTTTTTTCAGGCGGCGGTTCGCTCGACCCCACCCGTGCTGTATTTCACGTCCCCACCCCTCCTGATGTGTCGTTGCACACTCAAAGTGCAGCCAGCTGAGCGTTCTCTCCCTGCTTTGTGTTTTCCGTTGTCGTCCCAGACACAGTGAAATGCGCGCAGCAGTCCGCACTGGTGAGTGTGTGTGTGTGTGGCTGCACAGAGTGCTTTCATGTGCCAAAAGGTGAAAATGGAGGAGGGGGTAACGTATTCCACACAAGAACGCTGAAACTACACCAAAAAAAGGTAAGTAATGTTGGTGCTGGGAAGCTTTCTTTGTCTCTGTGAACCCCTCCCTGAGGCTATGACGCGTGTGAGGGATACGCGCCTGTTGTGCAACGAGGAGTCTGTGGGTGTGTAAATGCTGGCGAGTGGGGGTTTCCCTTTCTCGTGCCGTTCTCTCGCTCACTTTTCGGTGGATCTTCCGTAGCACCCACGGTCGGTTCCCACTACACGACCATCGCTGACGTTCTCTCGACCCTGCGCGCACGCTATCGATGTACTCTTTTCCTTGGCGCGCTGCCGTCTCCTTTCACCTTTCTCTCTCCCCCTCTCACCCTTTCTCCGCCCCACCTCCGTCCAGATCCCCACAGTTGTGCCTGCGCCTACGGTGGTGTGTGTATGCGTGTGCTCCTTGGGTGCTGCTCGCATGTTTTCTTCTCGGTCTTCGTTGCCCTCTTTCCCTCTTCACACCTCGATTATCTCTCAAAGTGTGTGCAGACGCGAGGCCATCGAGAAAGAGAGCGAAGAGTGCGACGGGGCACTCTTTTTTTCCTTCTAGTTTCGCTTGAAACCGCCGCTCTCTCGCCCTTCCTCGCCCTGCTCACTCACTACTTCGACTCCGCAAGCGCAGACAACCACCTGTATCATCAACAGAGGTGGGCGTCATCGTTTCTTCACTGTTGGGGGCACTTACAGGCCTCCCTCCCTCCCTCCCTCCCTCCCTCCCTTTCTCTCTCGATTTGTCTCCTCTGCAGTCGCGCGCGTCTGCCTTGTCTGCGGAGGTGTGGGTTTCTTAACTTCTTTCGCTCCGTCTATCTCTTCTCTGCTGTCCTGAGCACCCCTCTACGTCTTGGCGCCGTGCGGAACGCGTTGCGTGAGAGGCTTGCTGCCTGGGTGAGCAATCGCGGGCTTCCTTCCGCTCTGTTTTGCTCTACCTCCGCAGGCGTTCCTCCCCCCCCCCCGCTCAATCTATACCCCCTCCTTTATCATCCCCACGTGCGCTGGCCCTGGTGCGCATGACGCAGTCGTTCAAGAGGCAGCAGCATCGAAGCACGTCACCGATCTAAACAGCTCTTCTGCGGTTGGTCTTATTATTATTATTGTGTGTGTGTGTGTGTGTGTCTTCGTCGTCTTTCAGATTTGATCGCTGGGCCCCTCCAGTGCTGCGCAAGCACACGTACACGTCACTCCCTCTCTTTCCCTCTCCCGGTGGCATGACTGTGTCCTTGCATGACTTGATCAAAGAATGGGAGGTGGTGAACGCGGAGCTGTATAGGGCCTCCCTGGAGTCGCATCAGCGCTATTCGTTCCCGGCGAGCAGCCACGGCCGTTCAGATGATAGTGATTGCTCTGCGGAGGGACCCTCGCCCTCCCCCCCTCCACTGTCCAGTACCACCACGTACGCGCGCGTGTACAGCCTCCTCTCACACGTGCGCCACATTGCGGAGGACGCCCGCTATAATCCTTCTGCATTATACAGCACCTCCTGTGGGTGACCATCGTCGCGTGGGCAAATCAGATGGCAAACGCGTCCGGTGGTCTTATTCGGCTTCCGAGTGGACTGCGGCAGTACTACGAGCCGTCCCCATGGTGCGCGACACGGCGCGGCAGCTCACAGCGCGACGGCATAAACGGCGACACAGCTGGCAAGACAGTGCCTTCGGCATCCACCCCGGTGCAGCGGACATCGTTCCCATGTTCCTTGCTCCCACCGTTAGAGTTTTGGCACCCCAGCGTGCTGGAGGAGATGGCAGGCGCATCATCCCCCGCACCAGAAGTCGTGAGCAACGCCTCTCTCCACCGCGCGCCGAACTTGCCCGAAGTGTGGAGCAATGCCGTGCAACGCATATTTGCGCTGTGGTGCGCCACACCAATGGCTGGCTCTTGCGCAGGAGCTGCGCAGCCATGCACCGCGCAAAGCGCTTGCGGCACTGCGTCACCAGGGACGCTAGAATACGCGCACGCCTGGGTCATTGTGGCGCAGCACTATCACCGCTTCAAATCGCTGCTTTCTCTCTTCTTTCTCCGCTACGACGTGGTGCTCGAGGACGCAGAGGAGCTGCTGCAGCGGCGAGGCTGCCAACAGCTTCAGGAGCAGCAGGACCGCCGTCTCAGCGACCTTCGCGATGAGGAAGTGCAGCGCGCTGGAACACATTCGGCCCGGCCGCTGTCGCCTCCGCTGCGTCGCGGCGGCGGGACTTCGCTTGTGTCATCTTTCAGCATCAACCCTGGAGGCGCGGCAAGTGCCGCAGGTGCAGACAACAGCATGAGCCGCTCCAGTACCCCTGCAGCCCTGTCTACAGGTCGAGAAGCTACCAAAACCACCGACAAGCAAGCTCGTCTGTCGGCGTGTCCTCCCTTCTCCCTCCCCAGGACCGCCAACCTTCTCGGGCATCTCATGCGAGCCATTGTGAACGAGAACCTTGCGAAGATCCACGAAGTGACTGGTGAGGTCCTTCTCTTTCTCTTGCTACCCCGCGTCCACCGCGCTCGGCTGCGAAGCCATGTCACGACACCTGCTAGTGACACAGGTAATCCCGGGCAACTGTCGCATTGTGCGCCGCCGCAGGACAACACCGAGACGGGCGAGGCAGATACGGGAAAGGGGGCGTCGTTGGCATTACCAACGATGCGGCAGCTCGCTGGCGTGTCTGATTGGCACAGCGATGAGCAACACGACGACGACGACGACGACGATCGCGTCGTCTGGTCATCGCCGCCCTCGCCACTGCTCTCATGCACAGCCGCGCCTTTCGGCCACGGCAACGGCGACACGCCTGCGCCAGCTCCCAGGGCAGGCACACTTACCACGAACCCCCACGTGAGAGGACGGGCGCAGCAAGAGGAGCACGTTGCGCGCAACGTCTTCAAGCTTCTTCTCCTGGTTGAGCACTGCCGGGTGCACGTACTCCAGCATTGGCTCGTCGAGAATGGCAAGCGTGTTGCCTTCTTCTATGGTTCACAGCTTGCTGCGAACCTTTTCGACAATGCCGCGGGACAGCAAGCTGCCTTTGCCCACGATCCCTCGTCCTGTGACCCCTCCGTTGCGACCATCGCCACAACTCGCACCCTCGCGAGTGCGAATCGAATACTTCGCGAGACTCTGCAAGCGTACATCCGGCTTCGTGCCAAGCTGCTCTTCCTGAACGCTGGTACGACGCACTTTCTAGACGCCCTGACGCCGTGGGGGCGGACGCGCATGCTGGAGAGCCTGAACGCTTTCCTCTGCGGCTTCTGCGGTGTGATACTGCCCTCCTCGCTTCCTTCGGATGGCGGTGCTCCTGAGAAGAGCACCACTGAATCCTCCAAGGAGCCACCGAGCCAGGCAGCGTCGTTGCCGCTGGACGGCTGCGACGAGTCGGTTCTCTTCACCCCGACGAACGCCGCCGTCGCCGACTTTGTGCAGAGGTGGGGGGTGCCACTCTGGGTCGCCATGTGCGACGATGCGCAGCAGCGTATGGAGGCACTGAAGCATGTCGAGCAAAAGCGCGCCAAGCGGCCAACGCAGCGCATGCCACGACCCGAGAACGAGTGTTTGTGCGCCATGCCACCCGCCAAGTATCAGCAGCAACAGCAGCAGCGGAGCGCGATGGAGGGTGGTCAGGCGGGGACATGGGCGAGAAGGACCACTGGCGCGGCGGTCTGTGCAACACGGGCACGTCATCGGCGCCTGTCACGTCTTCCTTCACCACCGCAGCCGTCAGTGCCGTCGATGATGATCGTGCCGAGAAACCCGACACGCGCGACCGTCACTCCGTCGCCTCTACCGAGCTGGAGGATGCTGTGTCGCGCACGACCAGTATCGTTTGGCCGCCGAGGTCGCCGACCGTCGCAAACGAAGGCGAGTCCGGCAGCGGCGGCACTGGCATCCACCGCCATGGAGGTGCCGAGGAGGCGGATCGAGCTTTCACTCGCCGCCGCGGCAGAGGACTGGATCTGAAGCGCGTTCTGCATCAGCAGCAGCAACGTCGCGCGCGCCTTGGCAACGTAAAGCTCCCGCAGCGAGGCGTAACGGCAAGCAGAGTCGGTGCTCCACTCGCGAGCAGCGAGGATGGCGGCGGTGACGTTGTCGAGAGCCTCTACACAGTGGAAACCGCATTAGCGGGCGACGATCGCTCTGTGTCCGCCGCCGCCTTGGGTGCAGGAAACGATGGCGCCAACGTGGGTCGTCTGCGCGACAACAACGGTGCGGCCGCGACGGAGGCAAGACAACGTGGTGGTGAAGACCTCACGACAGCTGCCGGTTCTCACGCGAAGCGCTTTTCTCGCTCCGCACAGCTACACCAGGTGGCCACCTTACCAGATGAAGGCTTCCCGTGTCTTCTCTACCTAATGCCGCGCCGTAGCCGCTTCCCCATGCTGGACAAGGCAGCGGCGGCTGTGCAGCAGCAACTCTTCACGCGCTTTAGCGCCAATGTGCAAGCCTACCTCACCGACTACCTGACGGAGTGCGAAACGGCAGCGGCGGCGGCCGTCGCCGCCGATCAGCGCGCAGCCTCAGCCTTGCAGAAAAAGAAGCGAGAGAAAGCAGCTCAAGTGACGACCATGGGAGGGCATGCGGGTGCCGGCACTGCGGCTACCTCCTCCATCGCCGTCGTCACACCATTTCCCGAACCTGTGCTTGCCCGTATGGTCTTCCTCTTGGAGATGACCTACGCTGCGTTGCAGGGGCGCGACGACGCTGCGAGCGAGAGCTGCGACAACCACACCGAAGATAATTACGCTACCGGTAATGGTGGCAGTCGGCGCCCGCTGATGGAGACAGGCCTTACCGCCACTGGGCAGGAGCTCGGCGCCGCCATTCTCGAGCAGTGCAACGGCGAGTTTGACAGTGTGGTCTCCACAACGCTTTCCGCGCCAACGTCGCCAGCCCTGCTGGCCATTGCTGCCGTCCGCAAAGGCTTCCAAGGCTTCCTCATCTCCCTGGAAAGGCGCGCCGTGCTGGCACTGGTGCAGGCGCTGTATGGTCTCATACAGCAGGGCGCGGCCCAGCAGCCGCCCGCGGCCCGGCTGGACGCCGTGGACACCATCCTGAATATGGCCTCGCTGCTTAACTCCAAGGACATGTTTGTGCTGCTGCTGAAGGGCTATCTCGCACCGCAAGTGATGATGTGCCGATCGCAGTCCGAGATTTTGGCGGAGTCACAGGTGGTGAGCCGTATGGCCTACCGCCTTGGCGCGGCAGTGGCGGCGCCGTGCATGACGCTGCTGAGGGACCTGCAGCTGGCCATGTCCGATCCCCGGAGCACGATGAGATCGCCGCCTCTATCTGGGGCACGCACAGACCTTGCGGAGGATCGGGAGCTAAATGCTACACACGGGAGTCTAAGCGGAGAAGGCAGAAGAGGCGACGGCGGCGATTTCGGAGACGCGAGCAGCAGAGACATCGCCATGGAATATGCGCAGCTCGCGGCAACTCGAGACGCAGAGACGCTGGGAGACATCCGTCCCCTGCTACACGGCGCCTTCGGCCTCATCCACCGCGTTCGCGTTCTTTGTCAAGCCTGGTGGCAGCCGCACACAGCCGTGGTGCTGTCTTCCCGGCGACTACGCCAACTGTGGGAGCAGCACCAGCTGCTGGACGAGCGCATGGTCGACGCGGTGCTGAGCGTCGAGTGGCAGTACGACGGGCACTCTGAACCATTCCGCGGCTACGGGCAACAAGTTAGGCCAAGGGAGCGCGAGAACACCAGTCCGTTGCATCCTCCGTCGCGCAGTAGTGGTGGCGGTGGCCCAAAGAGCCTGCGGAGCCGTCTTAGTGACGCTCCGCAGGGCAGCCATCGGCGGCACGGCGACGGAGGCCAGAACTCTCGACCCCTCGCTGCAGGGACGCAGCTGCGTACCGTGACGGCAGCCGCGGTCGTGCGCGGCTTCTCCTCGGCGTTGGGCAATGCGGTGCGGCGCACAGGCCGTCAGGCCGGTGACTTTGGCTACGACGACTCTGACAACGAATCCGAGGACTACAGAGAGGCCTATGGTGGGCTGCTGACGCTGAGCACGCTCCAGCAGTACCGCAGCGCGTACGCGCCATCAAACTCGTCGTACAGAGGCAGCAACCTCTCGTCTGTTGGAAGCCCCGGTGCAGTGGGCGGTCCAGGTGCAAGCGGGGAGCACCGGGGGACTTCCGATGGAGGTCAAAGCACGACTGTCGACGACCACGCCTCAACCGCCGTGCCGGCGGACGGGCAGCTGGAGCGGAGGCGGCTGCGTTGGCCACTGGGCAACGGCCAGCTGGCCTTCTACATCTTCTCCAGGGGCGCTGCCAGCGCTGGCCGTAGCGTCTCCCAGGCCGTGCAGATCGTCGGTCCCCCACTTGCGTTGCTGGTGTGTCAGCTACTGGACCGCGCAAGCGAGCAACCGTACACCTTCGACGCGCTGCACAAGGCGCTTCCGGTGCAGGCACCAAAGCCGCTGCTCGCCCACATTCTGCACGAACTTGTCAAGGCCGACGTCGTCGTGCGCAGCGTGGCTGCCGGTACCCGGCAGCTGACGTATCAGCTTCGCAATGATACCCGCGAGGTTCGTCAGCGCAAGGTCATCGTTGACGTACGCGCCGCTGCGCGGCAGCAGTGGGTAACGCAGACAATGGATATGACTGCCGCAGACGCCGCAGACGACGGCGAAGACGACAGCTCTGAGAGGGGCGGCGCTCGCAACCCTGCTTCCCCGGCGAACCCGGCGGAAACAGACACTGCTTTTCCCACGTCATCACTGAAATCGGCGCGGCAGGCGCGCCTCGACGCACCTGCCAAGGCGAAAGCTGCACCGAGCGCGCCAGTTGATGAGCCGTCGTCACCGATGTACTCGGCCGACAGTGCACACAAGATCAAGGTGTGCATTGTGCGGATCATGAAGGCCGAGCGCGTTCTCCCGCATCGCGAACTGGTGGAGCGCGTCGCGCTCGCATTGGAGGGCCAGTTGGTGGTCACCCCCAGCCAGTTCAAGCGCTGCGTTACATACCTCATTGAGAAGGAGTTTCTCCAGCGCGGGGAGCAAGGGGAGTACGTGTTTATATCGTAACTGGTATGAGGTTCGCAAGAGTGTATGATTGGGCCCGCATCAGAGCGCGACTGTACCGGCGGAGGAGAAAAAAGCATGTGTCTTTGAATGCACACGCACTCCCCCATTTCTGTGGACCTGCGTGTAGCACAAGACACGCATCCTTGTTTGCCAGCGAGGGGTGATTGACGTAGCCGAAGAACACACAGATGCATCCTTGGCGTGTCGCAACAGGGCAAGTGCATCAACAAGTGTCCTCGAGTCGTGCAGACCGCCGGGCGCCACGTTCACGTCCTCGCGTTAGAGTAAGGAGGCCTTGTCACCCACTGCGCTGCGCGCGCGTGCTGGCGCAAGTAACGAATCTGTGTTGTATGTGCACTTCTATCCACTTGTTGGTGCTGCCTTGCTCGTCATCTCACCATCACCACGTTTCCCTTCTATGCACCCGTGTTCATCTGAGCATCTTCGATGTCAAGAGCACACGCGCACACAGCGGCACAAGGATAGTATCTCTCCTTTTTTTTTTCGTTTACCGCACCCGTTTTCTGTTCCACGCATACATAGAGACTGCAGCACTACGCTTTTTGCACGCGCACCATGCCGCCGACGGCGCTGAAGAGCTACATGGACGAGCTCTCTCGGTACATGGACGCCTTCACGTCTGCAGCGGGCAAACCGCAGCACCTCACGATTGTTGGCGATCGTGTCTACTGGACGCAGGGCAAGCAGCAGGAGCTGTACTCGGCGCCGGTCGGCTTGGAAGTCGCCGAGGCCGTCCGTGTCATTGCCTCAGACGAGCAGGAAGTCGGGGAAGAGAAGCAGCTCACCAAGGAGGAGGAGATGCTGCGCGAGCGGACGCGCAGCCAGACGACGGGCATCAAGAATTTTCACGTTCGCTGCAACGATGGCGCCATCTTCTACACGAGCGGCGTCGAAGTGTATGTCTACTACCAGAACGGGCCGCGTGCCGGCAAGACCCCTCTGAAGCTGTTCGACTACATGTCTGAGGAAGACAAGACTCACTTCAAGGCGATGGGCAGCAAGCCAAACCTCTTTCTGCAGGCCATCAAGTCCTTTGATGAGGCGCACCCGAGCACCCACACCGTCATGACCTTTGTGAACAGCAACAATGTGTACAAGGCAACCCTGACGGAGAGCCCCGCAAGCGAGGAGGCGCCACTGGCCGTCGCCGTGGAGCAGATCACGCACATCGGCGACGACCTGCACCAGTGCGGTGTGGCAGATTACATCATCCAGGAAGAGTTCTCGCGGTACACGGGGCACTACGCGACGGACCGGTACATTGTCTTCTCCTACATTGACTCCTCTCACATGCGCTCTGTGGCCCTGCTCAGCAGTCTGGGATCGTCTGAGGTGCCGGAAGCGGAGCCGGCGTGCCCGACCTACGCGACAGAGATGGAGGAGATGCCGTACTCCCGTGTTGGTGACCCAAACGCGCGCACGACACTTGTCGTGTACGACACCGCCACGAAGCAGATGCGGCTGCTCCCCGATGTCGCCATTCGCAAGGTGGCACCGTGGACGGAGTACATTCTTCGCTTCGGCTTCAAAGATGCAGAAACGCTCTATGTCTCCGTCGTGAGTCGCGCACAGGAGGACTACGCGGTGATGAGCTGCCCCATCGCAGCGCTGCCCGCCATCGCCAAAGAGGAAGACCTGCGGTCCCTCTACAGTGACAAGGACGGCAAAGTCACTGCGAACATTATTGGCGATGCCGCTGCGCCGGAGCTGCACGTGGAGTGGAAGCAACGCATTGACTTTGCGTGGGTGGAGTGCCAGCCTGGGGTGCCGGTGCACTACGGCAAGGTGTACGACGTGCTTTGCCGCCACGCAGCAGAGACGGAGACGGCGCACTACCACCTCTACGCCCGTCCCGCCGGCGACGGCAATCCAGAGGCATGGAAGCCGCTGACGGCGGGAGCGTGGAACGTGTGCGCGGGCACGCAGCATGTGTGTGAGGACCGCGTGTACTTCCTGGCGAACGCCGAAGGGCGCCTGAAGCGCACGCTCTACTCTGTGCCGCTGTCGCTGGAGAATGCGCCGCGCATCGCCGACGCACTGACGCGCCTCACCCCGCTGGACGAGCACGTCTACAGCTACTGTGCCAAGGGTGACCATCTCTACTACGTCTCCAGCACCGCCGCTGCACCGGCGAAGCTCTACGCGAGCTGCGTCTCAGCACCGCAGAAGAGAGCGGAGGTCAATGTTCCGTCGTGGATTGCCACAACGCCAGGAACCGACCCGGCGACAACGGCAGATCCAACCCACTACTTTGGCGGCCTGCCGGTCGTGAATCCGCAAATTGTGACCGTGACGAACCGTCGCGGGGTACCACTGAGCGCAGCGGTGTTCGTCTCGCCAAGCGCGCCAAAGGATGCACCAGGGCCACTAGCCCTGTTCATCTACGGCGGACCACACGCGCAGCTTGTGTTCGAGAACGACTACGAGACCCGCTGCAAGGCCCCGGTGCAGGTATTGCTGCAGCACGGCATCTCCGTTGCCGTAGTGGACAACCAAATGAGCAACGCTAACGGGTTGCGTGACTTGAGCATCTGCAAGAGGAACTTTGGCAGCTTCGAGACACACGACTACGTCGATGTGACGCAGTACCTCTGCAACACGCCGGCGTCCGAGGGCGGCTCCCCCGCCAACTTCCATTTTGACGCGAAGCGTGTGGCGATCTTTGGCTGGTCCTACGGCGGCTATGCAGCCCTCCTCGCCATGTGCCAGGCGGCGGATGTCTTTCGGATTGGCTTCGCGGGTGCGCCAGTTGGCGACTGGAAACTGTACGACACAGGCTACACAGAGCGCTACATGGGTACCCTTTACGGGGAGGACGGCAGCGCTGAAAGCGGCGCATCGCGAAACAGGAACGAGGCGTACATGACGTCCGCCATCAGCCATTACGCCGGCGGCTTTCCCGAGGAGTGCAACCGCCTCTACATCGCACACGGCCTTCTCGACGAGAACGTGCACTTTGGCCACAGCTGCCACGTGGTGAAGGCATTGATCGACAACGCCAAGCCGTACAGCATGCTCGTGTACCCCGGGGAGCGCCACGGCCTGCGTCAGAACCGCCAATCACGCCTGCACCACGACGCACTTCTCGTCAAGAAACTAGAGGAGCAGCTCTAGCACAGAGACCTAGAAAAGGAGGAAGAGATGATCGCATCTATGTCAAGATTGCCTTCTTTTTACGCCCCGACGCCATGCCTTTACTGCCGCCGATGTCTCGCTTTCTGAGGCGAGAAGTTGCGGATCTTATCCGCCATGCTCGTCAGCGTATCATTGAGGGTCTCCTGAGGGTGTCACATGTTTTGTTCTTGCGCCTTCTCGTCTTGTCTTCGCCTCCGTCTCACCTCCGCGTTCATCTCTCGTTTCGCGCATGCCCTCCTCTCCCTCTGCTCCACCCAGTGATATCGGCCCTTGCTCTGATCTCTCCCGGAAGGCCTACACCGCTTCTGATGACAAGGGGGCACACCTCACTGCGTGGCATCTCAGGATTCACTGCCCCCGCTCTATGTGTGGGGAGGCCAAGCAGCACCCCTCAACCCCGCCCCCTCGATCCCTGCCAAAATGCGAAACCACCCCTGTTGGTGGCAGGGTCATGCGCCTACGACGTGGGGGGAGGTCAGAGCGATGCATCGCTGCTGATGTCGGCGGGCAGGTCCTGGATAGCGTTGCGCCGGTGCGAGCTGCGACACTGCACACGTGTGTACCATCCATGTGATGAGGCAGAGCGTCGGCGTGGCTCAAACGTACCTCGCCCGGCCACGGCGAGGGATGCACCAGGTGGCGGAAGGCACCATGGGATCGGCTGTGGGGCGGCCTGCGAGGCGGTGTGTGGGCATAGTTTGAGGCAGGGGTCGTGCTCCGATGACTGAGTCAACGCACGGCTTGTACCGCGTGTCTGCAGCTGCTTCGCACCACGCCGACCGGGGGGGGGGGGGGGTCTGTGACAGGCCAGGTAGACTGGAGTGGGAACTCGTGCTGCATTGCCGAGAACTGGACACACGTTGAATAAAAAACCGAAACGCTTGCACATGATGCTTTGCCGCATGAATCCAGGCCATAAAAGAAAACCTGATACGCGCCGCAACGCGCCATTGGCCGGCACTCTCCCCTCTCACGGGCAACCGACAGTCCAGAGGGTGGCATTGAGCGAAACGAAGGGGCCCTTGGAATAGCAAAGAGACGACCGTCCCGCCTCTCACGCGGCTTGCCTCTCCTACGCCGAAGCCCCACCCACGTCACCTGCCGACCAGTTCTCGTGCTCGCTTTCTGTTGAGCATGGAGTGGAGGACACTGGGCTCGCTCTACAGCACACTGCACGCGCGCCTGCTTGTGCTCCCCGCACTGCATACTGTCTTCGCAGTCAACGTTGCCGTCCGTCTCTATGCCCCTGACACACCCCACCCCGCTTCCCACTATCTCCCCTTCTTCCTTGTCGAGCCATGAGTCGTTTCTATGTATGGCGGATATGTGAACGCCGTGCTCTCTTTATCGTCTGCTCCCTTTACCCCACCTCCACCACCAGCGCAGTTCCCGCTGTTCAAGTCACCAATACGAATCTGCCGCGGCGCCGGCATCTCGTCCACACGCGCGGGCCCGCCTGTGCTATGCTGTGATGATGTGAGAAAGAGAGAAATGATGACCTCGTGGGGGTCCGACGCGCGCCTCCAGTTTTCCCCCTGCGCGCGGCGTCACACCCGCGCGCACGCACGACGGAGAGAGCAACGGACGGTGCCGAGCCGCCCACAGCGCCACTGGCACCACATACTGGGGCGTCCCCCCTGCGCCGAACCGCTGTCGGGAAGGCGCGGGCAGTCCCACCCTCCACGCACGCGCACTGGCATGCGTCGGCGCACCTGCCGGCACGCAAGCACACACGCACACGTACACGCGCGCGCATCGACGCGCTCACAGGCGTCCGCGCCGCTATGCACCAGCACCAGCAGCGTCTGCTCGGGCACGCACATACGCACACCACCGCCACCACCGCGGCGGGCGACGCCGAGGGGCCCACAAGCAAACCCGTTGCCCCCCCCTTCCTTGTCGCCCCGCAGCCGCACTCGATACGCTCCGCACGCGCACCCTAGCGGGCGCGCCGGAGCGCCACCGCGCACACGACCGACTGCTCCACTGGGGCGCCGCGCTCGCACGCGTCTCGCGTGTGGCGCGGGTCCTGAGCCAAAGTCCCTCGCCCACACAAAGCAGGCAGCAAGTGCCGGGTGCCGGGGGAAACCCCCAGACAGCCACAAGCGTCACGAGGCACCGCCGTACACACCCGTTGCTCGCATGTCGACCAGCGGGGCCACCGGCTGCCGCGGTACGGCTCCCCTCTCAGCGAAGGGTGGGGCGCCTGCATCTCCGCGCCGGCACTCGTGCCGGTGTGCGGGTGATCCCGTGGCAGAAGCTATCGGTGCGCGCTGCTCCGTGCCGGCAGCACCTCGCGTGCTTCCGCGTGCTGTGCAGCGCGTGCCATGACGGGCGGCGCACCCGCCGTGCATCCACCCCCTACGCCGCGTGCGCGCACGCCTGCGGGCGTGTGTGCGTGCGCGGTAGGATGCGAATGGGTCGCGCACCTGCGCGTCCCGCGGCGGGGCCTGTGCCACGTGCACAGGCGTGCTGCGCCAGTCTCCCCACTCGGTGGTTTCTGTGCAACGTTGGGCAACACACGCGACAGGGGGGGAGAGGCACACGCCCGCCCCCCGCCGCATAACACCGTACAGCCATGAGCAGCTGGCGGCCGCCACGCCATGCAGAAGAGGGCTTATCGCACACACGAATCCGTCACGACGACGCGGTGGTGCGCGCTGCCGCAGCCGCTCCGCCACGCGTGGTGCGCGGTGCGCTGTGTGTGCTGTGCCGTGTCGGGTGCTGGGTGCTGCTGTGGTGTGTAGCGTGTGCGGGTCGCCTGTGCTCCGCGCGGCGACCGTGTGCATGTGTGTCTGTGTCCCCTGTGTGCCAGCGGTGTGCTGGCGCCCGCCACTCTCGTGCGCGGCGCCGTGGCTGCGCACGCGCGCCTGCTCCGCGGGCCCGTGTGTGCCGCAGCAATGCCTGTGCGGCGGTGTCTTTCCAATCCCGAAGCACCGCGAGGCAGCTTGGACACTCCCCCACCTCTGCGTGTCAACGCAGCTGATCTCTCCCGAGCCGTTCTAGATGTTTTGCCTCGTCTCCCTTCTCTGTATACCCTCCGCTTCCCCGGCGCTCAAAGCGTTACTACTGGTGCGCCGGCAGCCTTGATGTCGGGGCTAGCGTGGTGGGCAGCGAGCTTCCGAATGATGCATTGGTTGTGATCCATGATAGTGGCCTGCTCTCCTCTTTTCACTCTGCTCTCCTTTCCTAGCCAACTCCTCTCCACCCCCTTCCGTCAGCACCACCACCACGGCTCCTCGGTGCCGCGTTCTTGGTGGTCGCTGCAGTCGCACACGAATCTCCCCGCTGTGGCGCATCTGTCTCCTCTCTGTCCTTCTCTGCATCATGCGCACGCGTTTCAAGACAGAGGCTACCATCCCTACCTTCCTCCGTCACCCCACACGTAAGCGCGCGCACACACTCTCAGCGGCTGCGGTGGCGAGCACCGGCGATGGCGGTGTGCCATGCGAGAGAGCAGTTTTGTTGTATGCGAGGCAAGCGTGTGTTTGGTTACAGCAATATCAATAGCAATGTGTATGCGCGCTCCCTTCTTGTGTGTGTGTGTGTGTGGCTGCCTCATGAAACCGGCACAAGGCACTGCTGTCGTTCTTGCTTTGTTTCTCTCGCATTCCCTGGGCGATCGAGGGGCCATGCTTGACTCCTGTTTCCATCCCCTTTCCCTCTCTGTCTGTGAGTGAGTGTAAACGTGGCAGCGAGCTGCAGCTTCCAAGGTACCTGCTGCTGTTCTTCGCTGCCTGATTGACTCCTTTACGGATATGACGCCGAAACTGGCTACCTTGCTGTGCGCCGCAGAACAATCAAAGAAGCGGAGAACAGCCGCGTCGCGCATCCAGGCCAGAGAGAGGGGTGTAAAGCAAAGTGCACTCATGTGCCTCGCGCGCCCTCCCTTCCCCCTTCTGCCCCTCCGGCCCCTTCGCAGCCGGCGCCATGGTGCGCATATTCTGTCTCCCGACGCTTGCCCTGCGTCATACTGCCCCTCTGCCAGGAGCGCCCGCCGCGGCGCCGGCATCTCGTCCACACGCGCGGGCCCGCCTGTGCTATGCTGTGATGATGTGAGAAAGAGAGAAATGATGACTTCGTGGGGGTCCGACGCGCGCCTCCAGTTTTCCCCCTGCGCGCGGCGTCACACCCGCGCGCACGCACGACGGAGAGAGCAACGGACGGTGCCGAGCCGCCCACAGCGCCACTGGCACCACATACTGGGGCGTCCCCCCTGCGCCGAACCGCTGTCGGGAAGGCGCGGGCAGTCCCATCCTCCACGCACGCGCACTGGCATGCGTCGGCGCACCTGCCGGCACGCAAGCACACACGCACACGTACACGCGCGCGCATCGACGCGCTCACAGGCGTCCGCGCCGCTATGCACCAGCACCAGCAGCGTCTGCTCGGGCACGCACATACGCACACCACCGCCACCACCGCGGCGGGCGACGCCGAGGGGCCCACAAGCAAACCCGTTGCCCCCCCCCCTTCCTTGTCGCCCCGCAGCCGCACTCGATACGCTCCGCGCGCGCACCCTAGCGGGCGCGCCGGAGCGCCACCGCGCACACGACCGACTGCTCCACTGGGGCGCCGCGCTCGCACGCGTCTCGCGTGTGGCGCGGGTCCTGAGCCAAAGTCCCTCGCCCACACAAAGCAGGCAGCAAGTGCCGGGTGCCGGGGGAAACCCCCAGACAGCCACAAGCGTCACGAGGCACCGCCGTACACACCCGTTGCTCGCATGTCGACCAGCGGGGCCACCGGCTGCCGCGGTACGGCTCCCCTCTCAGCGAAGGGTGGGGCGCCTGCATCTCCGCGCCGGCACTCGTGCCGGTGTGCGGGTGATCCCGTGGCAGAAGCTATCGGTGCGCGCTGCTCCGTGCCGGCAGCACCTCGCGTGCTTCCGCGTGCTGTGCAGCGCGTGCCATGACGGGCGGCGCACCCGCCGTGCATCCACCCCCTACGCCGCGTGCGCGCACGCCTCCGGGCGTGTGTGCGTGCGCGGTAGGATGCGAATGGGTCGCGCACCTGCGCGTCCCGCGGCGGGGCCTGTGCCACGTGCACAGGCGTGCTGCGCCAGTCTCCCCACTCGGTGGTTTCTGTGCAACGTTGGGCAACACACGCGACAGGGGGGGGAGAGGCACACGCCCGCCCCCCGCCGCATAACACCGTACAGCCATGAGCAGCTGGCGGCCGCCACGCCATGCAGAAGAGGGCTTATCGCACACACGAATCCGTCACGACGACGCGGTGGTGCGCGCTGCCGCAGCCGCTCCGCCACGCGTGGTGCGCGGTGCGCTGTGTGTGCTGTGCCGTGTCGGGTGCTGGGTGCTGCTGTGGTGTGTAGCGTGTGCGGGTCGCCTGTGCTCCGCGCGGCGACCGTGTGCATGTGTGTCTGTGTCCCCTGTGTGCCAGCGGTGTGCTGGCGCCCGCCACTCTCGTGCGCGGCGCCGTGGCTGCGCACGCGCGCCTGCTCCGCGGGCCCGTGTGTGCCGCAGCAATGCCTGTGCGGCGGTGTCTTTCCAATCCCGAAGCACCGCGAGGCAGCTTGGACACTCCCCCACCTCTGCGTGTCAACGCAGCTGATCTCTCATCGATTCCGCTAGAAGTTGCGCTGTACTGCGCATGTTTGGGTCCGTGTCACTTGCCAGGGAGTATTGATGGGGTCTGTGCTCCGTTGCCGTATTGTAGGTCTATGACCCTGCCTCGGTTTCTTGGTGAGGCTGTGGGGGGTGTCGTGCAAGAGGGTACCTCTTCACTTGAGAACGCTCTGCTCGAGTGTCTTGTTGGTTCTTGGCGTATGTGCTCCTGTTGGCGCTTCGATGTGGCCTGCGCATTGCTGTGTGGAGAGGAGCAGCGGCAGCGGATGGGAAGGAATGCCAATGCCTTTGCAGGCGCTGTGGCGAGTGATGAACCGAAACCATCGTGGCAGGTAGACGGCGTTTTCACGCCAGCTTGGTGTGACGATGTGGCGCGACGCAATGTATCGCAAACGGCACCCCAGCGGAGGTCACAAACAGATGTACTCGAGCAAGCGCAGAAACAGGTCTCCATATTCTCTAGCTGCTTCGCGCGAGCATTGCCGCGTTCACATGCTGCTCGCCTCAAAGGCATGACTCAGGCGATGGTCTTGCAGCTAGGCGCTCTATGCCTCCCTTTCACGCTGTTTCTTCACCTCACTTCTTCGGCACTCTTCACTATAAAATGCGTCTGCGATGATTGGTAGGTCCTCAGCTTCAGTCACACGCTCAACACTCCCGGACAAAGAGCAGACACATACACTTCAGCCGCCTGTTGCTGCTGCACAGAAGTGTCGCTGCCACTGGTGTGTACTCACTTGAGCGTTTTTTTTTTTCGCGCATCACCAACGGCATTCACGCAGACGCACTTGCTCTGGCGCACGTGTGACATTATTCATGGCGTCCTCCGTTTTTCTGCGTGAAGACATCAAAGAGGTCTTCAGCATTTACGATGAAGACGTTTCGGGTACCATTAGCATGCAGGATGCAGGGCGTGCTCTCTACACCGTTACCGGTCAGCGGGTGGCGCGATCGGAACTTCTGAAACTCATCGCCTTTGCTCAGGACGCTGTGGCGAAGCAGCAGCAGGATCTGCAGAACCGGCAGGATCAAGTGTCGTCTCAGCGGCGTTCTGTGATAACGAGCGCCGGATCGAAAAATTCACAGGATGCAACTACAGCCGCGAATGGCGATGCGACGCGCTTCGCTATCAGCACCCGCTCATCTAGTCGAACAGGCGAATCCATTAGCAACTTTAGCGTGGGAGAATCGTCCCCGACAACTCAGCAGGCCACTACTTCGACAGTCGCGGCATCAGCAGCAGTCTTTCCCGCCCCCCCCTCCGCGGCCGCTTCGGTGAGTCAAATCCGATTTGTTTCACCTCACTCTCACTTGCTGGATAGCAGCGAGGGCATCGATCTCGACGTCTTTGAGCAGATTGTCCTGCGCAAGCTGAAGCACCGCAGCTACGAAGAAGAGCTGGCGTACACCTTCGCGCTACTCGAGGATAAGTCTTACCCTGGCTGCATCACGAAGCAGAGTGTGCGCCGCATTGCCGCTGAGACGGGAGAGCCACTGACGGAGGCGGAGATTGCGGAGATGTTCGACCCACTCGTTACAGGGGTGTCAACCGCTGCGGTGGATCTCTCAACGTTCACGGACCTTCAGCTGAAAGCTCGCAAAGCAGAAGACTCTTAACGTGCAATCACATACGCGCTCAGCGAAGAGTGGTGTGCTTGTGCGCAGAATCTGAAAACGAGCACACATGTATGTACGCTACCTTAACTCCCGCGAGCACATACAGAAACAACTGTGCGCCATCCCTCGTCTGCACGGTGCACCATTGGCACCGATTGGGACAGCTTCTGCGTCTTTTTTTTTTCTCCTGCCTGCTACGCGCGGCTTCCTTGGAAGATACACAACTGCCAAAATAGGTAGTGTCGTCGTTGAGTGTCTTTGCGGGACCGCGCAGCGCGCGTTGGGAGAGCGCACCGCGTCAAAGGTGCATAAACAGAAAACGGAAGCAGATCAAGCGCAGCAAACAGAAAAGCTACGGTAGGCCCGGTTGTCAACAGGCATGCACGCATTTGCAGGTGTGTTCAACATGTCTTTGCCCGATAACTTTGCGCTCTTTACTCTGCAGGCGATGCGGCAGCGACGCCCCGCTCGTGGTGGTGTCGAAATCTTCACGAACGTCTTTGCACACTTTTCGCTAGCGGACATCATGCCTCATCAGCGAAAGCCCTTCAGTTGGTCATCGTACTCCTTCTGCGCCTTCTCCCTCTCGTCGTTTTTCATGTCGGCGTGTTTTCCGTATCTCTGTCTTTTGGATTCTCTCTGCAATACTGCGCACGAGAGACGTGGAGAGGAAAGAGCCCCCATCCCCTCCCTTCCTCAGCGGCTGTGCACGTGCTTTGCCTGCTCACACACACACACACGCGCATCATCTTCCTTCTCCCCCCCCCCACCCACGGCATTGTGTACTCTTTCGAATATTCATACGGCCCCCGACGCCACGACCGCATCGGTGTACCTCCTTTTTTTTTCTGCTGCTGCAGGCGACCACTCCCCCTCTCTTGTTTGGTTTCGGTTTGCGTTTTTGTCGATTGCCTCGGCTCTCCTTGTTGTGTTGCACTTTATTGGGTACTCAGCCGCCCCCCCCCCCCCGCCCTTCCCCGCGATCGGCATCCATCAAGATGGGGAAGCCTTCGGATCCCGCACCGCCCAGTCGGCGGTGCGCCGAGTGTGAGCGTAGCTTCGGCATAACACTGTGGAAGCACATCTGCGATGTGTGTCACCGCACCGTTTGCGACGACTGCGCCCCTCGCAACACCGAGAGCGTTGATGCTAAGGGCGAAAAGGCGATGTTGCGGGTGTGCAAGGCATGCGGTACCACAGGGCACCGTCTAGGCAGCGCGGCTGGGGGCAACTCCGCTGCCAATGGCGCACAGGGCACAGGCACTGCTCGCCCAGACCCACATAGTGAAGCTGAGAGAGAGCGCCGTGCGCGCATCATCGAAGAGCGCAACAGGGCACAGAAAAACCGCGGACGCCCTCAACGCGCGGGCGGCGAGGATGACTCCAGAGCTGCGGTTGCGAGTGAACGGCCTGCTCCACCCGCCCCGGCACCCTCATCTCCCACATCGGCCCCGCCAAGGGCGTCTGCCTCGCCTCCGGCCGCTCCGCCGCCACTGCCCGCAAACTCTGGCAGCCAAGAGCGTCTGGTCAACCCTGCCCTAGAGGCGGCGATGCGACGCCAGCAACAGCAGCAAGCGCACGGTCGCGCTGCACCTTCTTTGCCGGCGGCCAACATGTCTCCCGAGAAGACGCGTCTCCTTTGCGAGATCGAGGCGCTCCTGGCGAAGCATCTCGAGGATCCGCCGTTTGGCTTGCGGGCAGCGGATGAAGCGAAGCTGCACGGGTACCTTCAGTTCCTCAAGAAGAAGTACCATTTGAGCGAGTAACTGGGGAGAGTGGTTGGGCGCTTTCGGGAGTGGGGTCGACCGGGTCGGCTTGCTCTCCTCGCGAGGCGGCCTAGTGGCGTGTGAGCCTGCGTGCGCACGTTTAGGTGCAATGGTGTCTTCTTCGCGTTTTGTCCTTCAACGTGTTCGTGCATAAAATGCCTGTGTCCATGTTGGGGTGTGGGAGGGGGGGAAGGCGGATCGCTGTGTGGCTCTGCCCTCTCCTTCCCTGTCTGCGTTTCTCTTGATGCGCACCACTCTTTGTGTTTGCTCGCACATGCTCGCCAACGACCTCCACCTCCTCTTCCCTTGCGTGCACCTCTGGCTGCGAGAGCACGACCACTATCACCGTAATCACCATCAACGCTTTGCGTCACCTCTCCTCTTGAGTGTGAGGAAGGCGTGATGTCTCCTCCCCCTCCCCCCGCCCCCACCACCTAGGCGAAGAAGGGCGAGGCTGCGGAGCAAAACAGAAAACAAAGAGCTCGTGGGAAGAGAGAGGACGGCGCAAAGTGCATGTGCGTGCTCGCGCCTCGTACCAACGCTCAGCAATCGCCTGCTGTCAGGTCCTAAAACAAGCCTCTCCTGCGCTATAGCGTGCTGCTATTACGCATGCAGCGTGGCGAATATGAAACCTCCGAGCAATCGAATGCCCGCGCGCCCATGCCACTCTTCTGCCCTTTGCCTGCATCTCCCCGTTGCCCTCTTCTTATCTCTCTTTCCCCCTTCGCCCTCTCGGTCTTTGGGTCACCTCCAACAATGCGTGGCTTGACGCATCGAATTTGAAAACGAATGCAGGCTCCGCAAGCATCGAATCCAGCTGGCAGACTCTACTGTCAGCGCTGTTGTGCACTGAAGCCAAGCACTGCACGCGCAAATACAGCAACGCCCTGATGTGTTTATGCGTGTTAGCGGCTTGGACACACTGCCACCACCGCTCCACCCTTTGATCTCCTCTCTTCCCCCCCCCCTCCACTTCCCCCCACTCCTCCACGCACCTTAAGGCAGACGGGCAATAGCAAGGGCGGCAACAAACTTAAATCCCACGCTGTGCGCCCATTTTGTCCTCACTGTGCTCACCTGCTCACTCTCTGGAAAGCCGCATAGCAACAGTTTAGGGACAGGTGCGCCAAGATACACGCAAGCAGCTCTGTGGAGGCACGCACGGCGTTTCACTTTTTCCCTCTTCCTTGTCCCGTTGAACCTGAGATGGAGGTGCATATTTCGCAAGCAAGCGCAAAAGAAACACCTTCGTATTGGGCGCAATGCAGGATTGGCAGATCGCAGTGCTCGTCGTGGTCATCGTCGTCTTCGTGGCGCTGGCGACGCCGCTTATCTTTCTTATTTACCGCGTTGGTGTCAACCGACGCCGCTACGCCGATAGCAGCTGTTGCGCCAAGCATGACATCGTTGACGCCGGAGATGCCTTTGGCCAGCTGTTCCGCGGTGACCCGCGCATTCATCCCAGCACCCATCTGCTTTACTTTCTGGACTTTCAAGGGGAGCTGCACTGGATCGACTTCAATAAGAAACCGGCAGCAAAGATCGACACCGAGTCGGCGCTGCAGCAGTATATCTTCGAAGCCTTTCATCCTATGGTCGAAGAGGGAAACAGGGTGGTGCCTTTACCCCCTGAGATGTTGGCTCTGTCGTACATGAACGATCAGCAGACGCTGCTAGTGCTGGATCTGAATCGCCTGCTCGCCCGTGACGCCGAGTTCGGTGCACGGATGCGGCACACCGCAGAACGCCCGTTGCTGTTATCGCGACTTGTGGCAGACGTCGCCGATGGGGCCGTGTTCACGGCACTAAGTCGTTACGGCTACACTGCTGGGGACGCTTCCGTGCCGCCCGTCACTCAAACAAGCATGCAGTGCCCGGCACTTGTCGCGGCGTCACCACCGCAGCAGCATCAGCAGCGGATTGAAGTAGACCTTAGCACATCTCGTGCAAATCCAATGGCCGCAGCTCCAGCAGTTTCAGCCTCTATGCCCGACACGCACGTCCCTCCGCCGACGGTCCGGCCTCCCGTCGCTCCCCATCTGCCCCCGCCATCGAACTTCAGCTCTCCGTATGCGTGCGACGCTTCCGGCATGGCTCCCACACCTGTCATTCATCCGTGCGATACGCATCACATCACGACCAGCACCCCCGTCTCCATCACCGCAGCCTCTTACATGGTGCTGAACGCCAACGGCAGTCGCACGGAGCTTGACGCGATGAACACAGCGAGGATTGAAGGGGCGCGGCTCCGGTGGGACCGACGACAGAGCCTTGTGGTGCCGTTTATGTCAGGGGTTTTGTCGGGGTACCACTGCGTCATTGATCCGGTCACGGAGGAGGCGACACTTTCCACGGAGTCTGCAGCGCGCGCCGCGAACGTCAACGGCGTGGAGTCCATCGTGTGTCAGCGTGCCGACGCCCTATACTACACCGTCGAGCGCGTGAACTCGACGCAGTGGCTGCCATTTGACAAGGCCTTCTACCTCCCGGCTGGGCGGTGGTGTGTGCGGGCCCGCTCCACGCTGTACTGCGACAACAGCACCCAAACCACCGCGAAGGTCTTCACGGTGAGTGTGATTTGATGTGTTTAGGAAAAGAATGGCGGGAGAGGGGGAGCTGCACGGGATTATGCACGCCGCCTCCTGATTCTCCTGCGTCCCTACCTCTTTCATGACACTAAACGAACGTGCTTACTTACTGACATGGGTGTCAACTATATTGCCTGCCCTCCTTCTTTTTCCGTCATGCTTTGAAAGACTGCTAAGGTGGCCGTCGTGACAGGGGGACACACCTCACTGCGTGGCATCTCAGGATTCACTGCCCCCGCTCTATGTGTGGGGAGGCCAAGCAGCACCCCTCAACCCCGCCCCCTCGATCCCTGCCAAAATGCGAAACCACCCCTGTTGGTGGCAGGGTCATGCGCCTACGACGTGGGGGGAGGTCAGAGCGATGCATCGCTGCTGATGTCGGCGGGCAGGTCCTGGATAGCGTTGCGCCGGTGCGAGCTGCGACACTGCACACGTGTGTACCATCCATGTGATGAGGCAGAGCGTCGGCGTGGCTCAAACGTACCTCGCCCGGCCACGGCGAGGGATGCACCAGGTGGCGGAAGGCACCATGGGATCGGCTGTGGGGCGGCCTGCGAGGCGGTGTGTGGGCATAGTTTGAGGCAGGGGTCGTGCTCCGATGACTGAGTCAACGCACGGCTTGTACCGCGTGTCTGCAGCTGCTTCGCACCACGCCGACCGGGGGGGGGGGGGGGCCTGTGACAGGCCAGGTAGACTGGAGTGGGAACTCGTGCTGCATTGCCGAGCGAAGACATTTTTTCATTACAAAGCTGAGGTGGCAGACGCTGGCAGTCTGCCGTATTACTACTGCTACTACGACGTCGACGGAGCTGTGAGTGCCTCGTGTGATTTCTAGGTGGCTGCACCGAAGCTCACCTTTCTTTCCGCGTTTCTTCCTCTGTTTTCGTTTTGTCTCTGTGGTCTGCTCTCAGGTTTGAAGTCGTGATCGCGGGAAAGTGTTTCCCTGCTTTGATGGATGTCCTGCTCACTGTGCGTGTACCTGTGATTCTGTGTGTATAGGTATATATATATATATATATATATATATATATGTATGTATGTATATGCATATGTATGTATGTGTGTATATGTATGTATATGCATATGTATGTATGTGTGTATATGTATGTATATGCATATGTATGTATGTGTGTATATGTATGTATATGCATATGTATGTATGTGTGTATATGTATGTATATGCATATGTATGTATGTGTGTATATGTATGTATATGCATATGTATGTATGTGTGTATATGTATGTATATGCATATGTATGTATGTGTGTATATGTATGTATATGCATATGTATGTATGTGTGTATATGTATGTATATGTATATAGGTAGGTTTGTGCATGTGTATGTGTACACTCGTTCACTTGGTATCTGGATGCGCGGTTCGTTCTTATTGCCTTTTTGCGCTCTGGGGAAAGCAGAGGGGAGGGGGAGGGGGAGGGGAGGGGAGGGGGGGATCTGTCGGCGCATGAGGGGGAAAGGACATGCGCCTCGCTTCTTTCGTTTCGTCCATTTTCTTCTTCGGCTGCTTTCCCCACACACAGACGCAGACCCCCACCCCTCCTCTTTTTTTTCGCTAAACGACAAATCCTCGGCTCACTTCTCTGATGTCTTCCCTCCGGTCCTCTCATGGCACATGCACGGCATATACGAGGATGTAAAACGGCAACGAAAACAATACTCATTAGAAAAAGGGACGTGGCACGCCGTTCTGGCCGTATTCGATGTCCTGGCGGCCTGCGGTCGTATCTAGCCTGCGCACTTTCCTGACGGCTCTGCTACACAGGTGCTGCTGCACTGGCGCCGAAAGCCCGCAACGGGATAGTTCATGTACGGACTGGAGGCGTCAGAAGAGACTTTATCATCACACCGCATCCGAGATGCGGACGTGAAGACGAAGAAAAGTTGCTTGAACCGCCCTTGGCTTGTTGGAGCGTGGTACGTGCGTGTGCATGTGTGCTACCATGAGACGCCCTGGATCGCCGTAAACATTCTTCTCGTGCGCGCTTGTTTCTTCTCCCTCACCTGCGACCCACGAGAGCATATATATCGCAGCGTTCTCCTGTTGTACTTGTATGTGTGCGTGGTTGTAGATGTGCATTCAAGGCGCTGCAGGAGCGTTCCCTTCGCTGAAATCGGACGCAACGAAAGAGCTCGTCGCACAAGCGCAGCACGTGGCCGCACGGCGCTGGAAGAGAGCAAGACCAATACGCGACGCGTAAGGGCATGTTGCAGGGCATTTTGGGGGCCTTGCCAAGCACAGGCATCCGCGAGGCGGAGAATGTACTTCGGCAGAGTTGGTCATCGCTTCTAGAGCTGAAGGATGAGGCGCAGGCCCGGTTCTGCGCCGATGCAGAGTCCTTCCTCAAGGCGCAGCTCACCAATAGACCAGCGCCGTCCGATACCTTGGCCATCTTTACTGCAGTCTATGTGACCGCGGTGCGCGCCATCCACTCTGGCCTTGCCGCGCCAGTCCGATGGACCAAGGCGCAGGACAGCCCCTTCCGTCGGTCGATGCAGGTTGAGCGCGCGCTGCCTTCACGCAGGGAGGCCGCACGAATTGTCGCCAGTGTGTGCGAGCGGCTTCTGCTCGCCAACGCCAAGGTAGCGGGTGCGTACTTCAGCAAGCTGCTGCGTGAAACGGCCATGGGGGTACCTCTTCTGGCCCTTGTGCTACGTGCGTACGGCGAGGCGGCGGTGGAGGTACCGTCGGCCCATTCAGAGGACCCACAGTTCCTCCAAAGCTGCATCCATCATCTCGTTTTGGCAACATACAAGTTTACCGTGGCCATGCTGGCAACGCTCTTACTATCGCGCATCCAATCCTCCTGCACGTCGCCCGCGTGAGCGGTCGCACTCAGGACGCAATGCAGCTCTTGTGCCGTCCGATCTACTCCGTCAACCCAATGCTGACGGGTATCGGCTTGTCTGACTACGTCGCCTACCATGCTGAGGCTGCGCTCCTGCTTGCTGCACCCGGGCAGTACGAGAGCGCCATGTACGCCCTTGTACCAGTGAGCCGGCTCTCTCCAACGCACGGCACACGGGAGGGAAAAATAGGAAGCCGTGGCGGGGCCGGCGAAGGAGACCTCCCACCGTGGTCAAACGAGGTCGAGGATGAGGAGCTGACGTGCGCGATGTCATCCCCCGCAGTGGCGATTGCGCTGCCGACGCCAGCCGGGCTCCCGTCACCGGTGCCGATAGCGCCCTCCCTGCGCAGCGGTCGGTGGTCCTCTACCCCTGGTACCGCACGGAGTGCGTCGGGGAGACGCGCAAGTACACTGGCAGCACCGATGCCAAAGACCGAACCGCTGAGGCGAATGCCGTTGTGTGGCGTGACATCTTGGTGCCGTCCGCGATCGAACGCGAAATGGATCGCCGCGCTGTTACGTGGGCAAACCGTTTGGGCATCGTGCTGCTCGCTGCGGCCTTTGGCGGCGGCAGCCCACGCGGCGTGATGGCGCTCACAGCGTCGGTCGGGCGGCGTATCGTGGATGACGAAGAGGCGTCGTCCATATGGACTGGCATGGCGTCGGCGATCGCTGGCCACGTGTGCTTTCCGCATCCGCTGTTTCGTCTCCTGGCGGAGACAACTCCCGTGTCGCTCCGCTCCTTCGTGCACGTCGTCACGACCGACAAGACGACGAGTGCGCGGGCCTACGCGGACCTTCTCGTAGCAATCGCCCGACGCGATACAAACAATGCTCATCAGTGCCTCGGCAATCCCGCCAATGTCGCACTATTTACAGCAGACCTCACGGTGGATGTGGTCAGGGCAACGGTGCTGCGTGAACTTCCGCGACACATTCTACTGGATGTGGCGCGCATGTACGCTCATGTGCCGATGCAACTGCTGTTGGACCGGCCACAGCCCGCACGCACGGCCGCTAAGGCCAACGGCGCGACGCCATCGAATGAAAGAGCTGAAGATGAAGAGAGGCAACTGGATGCCGCCACTGTGGACAGCAGACACGCGCTTGTGCAGCTGTTGGTCAAGATGTGCGCCACCGGAGATTTGGCGTCATGTCACGTGTGCGTCACTGCAGCTCCCGCTGCTGATGCGGCCGTGAAGGAACATGCAACTTGTTACCCCGTCGAAGAGGTGGCCAGGCAGTTGAATAGCGGCACAGCCTCCTTTTGTGTGTCCACTGCCAGCGTGAAGTGGACGCTGCCGTCCTCAGCAGCGCGCTTGCAGCGCTGTGCTCAAGTTGTGCAGTTCCACATCCATCAATACCCGAGCGCCAACCTCGACACCTCTCTTGTGCCGATGCTGACCCAGCTGCAGGAGCTCCAGAGGGTCGTGGATGCCGACGCCGAAGAAATTTGTGACATGGGGATCGTTTAGGGCGGGGAGGGGACGCACACGGTATCGTGCCGGTTGAACGGTGATGGTCGTGTGTCATGTGTCGTCTTTTCTCTTGTTGGTGCTCTTCTTTTTGCTTCTCGCGTTCAACCAACTATGTTGTGTGTGTCTAGCGAACGCCCTCGCTGAGCGACTTCCACACACCACGTAAGCGTGCGCGGGCGTACGCGCTGCTGGTCATTCGCCTCTTGTGTTCCTCCGCTGTTTCACGTTCTTTTTTTTTTTCACTGGTCTTTGGTGGTCTGCGAATGGGCGTGGGTGTGCGCATGAGTGCATTGGTGTCTATATCGAAGGGAGGGAGTGTGACCATGCATGCGCTTCCGCATTCGTTCTCGCTTAACTTCGAGGTTTGCAGCCGTCAGCAGTGATTTGTCTGTGTGAGGCTGCATACAGGCAAGCACCCCGTTCGCTTTCTTGTGTGTGGGTGTGGCGTTTATCCACTTTTTCGTCGCCGTTCTCCGCCCTTTCTCTCTCTCGTCCCGGATGTCGTGTGGGGGCACCTCCGTGCGTGGCCTCTCAGGCTCCGGTGCCCCCACACGACATCCGGGTGACGGGGGTGAAGGAGAAACACAAACGGAGTGGCGGAAGAAGCGCTGCCAGGTGTCGGCCACCTTTGCAGACCAACGAAAAAAAGAGAGAGGATACCCTACGTAGACACCACGTTTCTAGCGCGGGTGTTGGTGTGTGTCTTCTGCGTCTGTGCCAGCGGGAAATGTGCGGTGGCCTCTTTTCCTTTTGGCGCGGAGTGGGGTGCGGAGGGGTACCGCAAGTATACTTTGAGCCGCAGTAGTAGCACCCTCTCTTTGCCACAGTGGACACCGACTCTGCTGGAACGGAAGACTCTCACTACTCCTTCTCTTTCACACACGCATGTGTCTCTTCGGGCACGCGCTGATGTGGGGGGAACCTTGGATGGAATCGATCAATGTACCTGACCGCACTGCTGGAAAAGCGAAGCAAAATTTGTCATCAGAGTTGAGCCCACAAGTGGAGAGTGCCGCTTCACCGCCATAACACGAAGACGCGCAAAAACGTCCCGCGAAACCTATCAAGCTCTCCATGCAGCCACACAAACTATCCCCCTTCCTGGCCAGAAACCCCCTCTCCCCCACCCCTAGTTCTCCCTCTATTGAGCAGGAAGCACCCATCTATACAGCGGCGTGGCTTTTTTGGCGGTGATGTAAGTCGGGAATCTGGTGGACGCGGAAAGAAGCACTTGCTGGACTTGGCTAAGGGTCTATTGTAGCCTGGAGCCATCTGACTCCCCCCTCCTCGTCTGTGTCCGACCGCCCACAAGCAAAGGCACACCTTCGTCTATTCTATAGCTCGACGTTGGCGTAAAACTGAGCATCAAAGGCACGAAGCGTCGCCCCTACACAGCTCTGCGCCATGGCTGCAAGGACGCCTCTTGCGCGCGGTGCTCTGGCATGGCGCTCGGTGCTTGTTGCTCTTCTGGTGGCCCTTGTGTTGGTGATGAATGTGGCGAGGCTTGTCTCAGCGTTCGGTCTCCACTCTGCGCGACGCAGTAAGCCGTCAACGGCGTCTGAGACAAGTTACCCCGTGCATCCCCGCGTGAACATCAACTGGACGCAGCAGAGCCGGAACTCCAATATAACCAAGGCGGAGCGCAAGGAGATTCTCAAGAGCAAGCTGGTGCTGACGAAGCTGGTGGTGCTCAACCGCCACGGCCACCGCGCACCGAACGCGCCGTTCTGGAAGATGTGCCCAAATGACATCAACAGCAAGAAGCGCTACGACGTCAGTGCCGAGGACTTGACTGGGCTCGGCATGGAGGAGGAGTACAGCTTTGGCCAGTATGTGCGACACACCTATCATGCCTTTATTGGCGACAAGTTCAACCGCATGCTGCACTACTTCCGCGCTGTTGGCGAGCCGCGCATCTTGCAGTCGGCGATGGCGATGGCCCAAGGGATCTTCCCGGATGGATTCGGTCCGGGCGGCTACTTGCCATCGCGGCCGCAGTTTGTGCCCATCTTCTCTGATATGGACACGCACGAGTACCTGCTCGATGACGTGCCGTGCTTCCGGCGGGCCGAGAACGACTCGCATCGGTGGATCGACGAGCGCTATCAGAACTTTATCGATGACCCGAACACGGGTCGTGTGCTAAAGATGATAAAGGAGGTGTGCGGCGAGTACATCGGCGCGGCGGAAGGCTACGCCTACATCAAGACTGTGGCAGACGGTCTCACGTTCAACAGCGACATCGGTCTGAAGGTGGCCAAGGGCAGGCTGACACCGGAGATGCTGTTCAGCATTCGCAACGTCTCGCTGCAGCTCCTCATGCAGCGCCTGTACGACACAGATGAGCAACAAACGTACATGGCGGTCGACCTCCCCCGCAACATACTGCAGACGCTTAACCACACCCATGTCGGAGATACCCCGGAGCAGCTGAACGACTTCACCGACACGCGGCAGGAGTCCACCTTTTACGTTATGCACCGTGAGGCCCTCTACGCCTTCGCACAGTTTTTTGGATTTCAATACAACGTAGCTGGGTTGCCACCAGGCGAGTTGCCCGTGGCGTCCTCCATCATTATGGAGAAGCTCATGCCTCATCGCGACCAGTACTCCCACAAAGCCTCCCACATCTACATCCGCATAACGCTCTGGACGCCGTACAATGGCATCTACACAATACCCATCTCCACCTGCCGTATCCCCGAGCTGTGTGAGCTGAAGGAGCTGCGGTACATCCACGACACCCGCGTGAACCGCACGGGTACATGGGAGCAGCTGTGCAACTACGCGCCGCAAGAAATCGATCACACGACGGATATTCGTTGACGACAAAGAAGGTAAAGGGAAAGAGAGATGGTGGTGTCCGAAGCAGCGCGATTGGAAAGCGATCTGGGGAGAAGGAGATAGCGTGGGCAGCGTACTGTGTTTCTGTGCTGGGTGTGGTCATCATGCTTTTTTTCCGCTGTTGCGTGGATGCTAACCGCTCAAGCGTTCATCCTTCCCCTCCCCTACACCCACGTGCCTCCGCACCCAGCATGTAGGGTTGTGGACGGTGTGTCCTTTTTTGTCTTTCTGGTTTGGTTTTTTTTTCGCTACACCAACTCCGCTTGCTGCATCAACCCGCTCTCCCCTCCCCTCTCTTTTCCTTGCTACTTTCATTGCCCTTAGCCTCGGTGCTTCCCATATTTCTTTCCTCATTCTTTCACCTGTTCCCCACCACCACCCTCGTTGACTGTTATCTCCCTTTATTCTTCTACTTCTTGCCTTGCAGCCTCTTATCGATCACAAGCACCCTGTTACCCTTCTCCTTGTCGCCCATCGCCCCGCTTCGCCGCGCACTTTCCCCTTCTTCCCTTCACCGGTGCTCATTCGATGCACGGACGGAGACAGGCAAGACGTCAAGCGCCAACTCGTTTTGCTGCCGTGCTTGTGGAGACTCACTCTCCTCTGTGCTGCTCTGCAGAACTCGGCTTACACTATGTCGTCTACTTTGCAGGCAAGAGAGCATAAACACCGAAAATGGGGACTCGGGTAAGAGGAGCCTAGTAAGACCCAAGTCGTGTTGGTGTGTTTTACGTCTGCGACGCACGTATTGCCTACACCTGTGAGTGGTGTATTCGTTGCTGACCTTTCTTTTGGCCTGTGTGTGTGTGTGTGTGTGGTGATCGTGCTGTGTCTGAGTCTCAGAGGGGTCTTGGCGCCGAACACAAGCGCGTAAAGGGGGGCACAAATCGTGTTTTTTTTGTTTCTCTCCGCTTCTTCACCCGCCCCCACCCATCCCTCCGTCGGTGGAAAGGGGACTCGTACGCGTGTCTGTGGGTGTGGGTGTGTGTGTGTGGGTGTGTCTTTGGGGCGCCTCAAATGAGGTAGAGAGACTGCACGTGTTTGTTTGCCGGTTGATGTATGTTGATGTGCACGGGGGAAGGAAGGGGTGAGGACACACTCCTTCCACGCGCACTTTCCACTTCCGCCCCACCCCTCCTCCAAACCTCCGCCCATATCACGTATGTAATAATGAAGCGCAGGAATGGGTGTGGAGAAAGATGATCGATGACAGAGCAAAGAAAAACGGAAAGAAAAAGCAGAAGTAACTCGAGCAACAAAACAAAAACAAACGAAGAGAAGCATAATGGTGGAAGAAGAGTTGACATGCACATGCGCGTCCACTGTAGAGCATCGTTGTTTTTTTTTTCTTTGGGGGGGACAGGAGAGGGGGGTCTTCTGCCCGCAAGAATCGAATTCGAAGAAGAGAAAGAGCGAGCGAGACCTTCACGCTAGCTCCCCAACACTCTCTTCCCACGCCGCCCGCCTTGCAAACCGTCTCATGGGGAATAACTCCCACTGTGGGCAGCATTCTCTTGTCTCCCTCCGACGCTTCACTAGCAAGACATCATGTGACTTGCCGTTATCTTTTTTTTCTCTCAACGGCACGCTGAACCACGAGCAGCTCGACAGCTATACGCATACACAGGCGCAGCTCACCTGCCTCTGCTGCACCACGGCGACCTCCACGAACCAGGCCAACCAACACTGCTTGGAGTCGTTCAGCCCCCTGCAGTTCCACTGCATACAGCGCAGGCTAGGCACAGGATCAAGCCCGACATCGCCGCAACGAAGCACAAGGAGAAAAAAAAGGAGCAGCAGTTGCGCATATTTGCCGGATCGTCGGCACAGCTCGGAGTGAGCTGGCCCAATCCTCATCATGGCCGCAAGTCTCTTTGGCACAGCGCCAGCCCAGACTTGTCTGCCGGCACCAGGAGTCCGCAGCCGTACCCGAGGGCATGCGTTGCAGGCTCGTGGCGTTCCTACAGAGTGGGCACTCAACCCAGATACCACGGTCGGGTGGCCGGCATCGTCACGGTTGCCGTGAGCGCCATAATGCATGCAAAACGAAGACCCCTTCTTTGGTTCTTACTTTCCCTGTAGCCCCTCTTCCCTCGGCCCACCCTCTCCATTCCCTATCTCCCTCCCTTCTCCCCGCGCGGTGGTGAGGGTGAGAAAGTGTCACACATCGCGTGTCGAACTCGTGGGTGCGCGTGTCTGTGGGGGCGGGTCATTTGGGTACCCTGCACCCTTCCCCACATCTGAGTAGCTCACGGCTGTGAGACGCTACAGCTCGCCCATCGCTCTCCTTCTTTGCTCAATAGCCTTTGGCGTTAGCCTTTCCTCTTCGCTCGTTTTGGTGCCATGGATCCATCGAAGCGCATATGTCTCAAGAACCTGCCAGAGGGGTGCACCAAGCGCGAAATCGCCGAGCTGGTGCGCAACCGCACAGGCACACCGGTCCACAGCATCGACCTAGGCCTCGTCGCCGACGGGAAAACGCGGCGCTATGCCCATTTTTCCTGCGAGGGCGCAAAGCATGTTCTGGAGGTGTTGAGCGCTGGAGTAACGTTGCGCGATTCCACCATCTACGCGCATCCTGCCAAGACGCACTACTCGTTCCGCTACGCTGAGGCTCGCCGCAAGCGAGAGCGGGAGGAAGCGGAGGAAAAGGCGCAGCTAGAGGCGTTTTGGGCTGCCGCGAGGCAACGCTTTCTGGACCGCACTAACGGTGGAGAGCTGCCCCGGAACAAAGTGCCCAAAGACTTCTACGCGGCAAAGCGCAAGTATGCGCGCATTGCGGCCGAGATTGCCCAAGTGTCGCGCAACGCGCACGCCGCCGCCGGAGGTGACGCCGCCTATTCCGAGCACCCACGCGGCGCCGCCCACGCGACGCCGTCCTTCTCAGGCGCAGACTTTGGCACGAATAGCGCTCCTCGGGCTGCTTCCAAGAATCACGCCACCTCAGGTGGTGGTGACGCCAATGCAGCAAAGAAGTGCGCATCGAGGCTCACTGCTGCCAAGTCTAAAGCACCTGCTGCCGCACCGTCACCGCCGCCGCCGCCGGAGCCAACGAAAGAGGAGCGAAAGCTGAGCGGCCTCCAGGCGAAGCTAGCTGCACTTAAGGAGAAGCTGAAGAAGTGAGGCAAGGTTGAGATCAATGTGCGCTTGCGTTGTGGGGTGTGGTCTCGCTGCTCATCTTGACTTGACGCGAGTGCGTCTCCTCTACTTTTACTTTTTTCGGTTGTACACTTGAGTTAGCATGGGGGTTCATGGATGTCTTGTGTGCGTGTGTGTGTGTGTGTGTGTGTGTGTGTGTGTACCTAACTGCGAGTAATGAGTTGTGCGCTCACCCACGCAATCGGCCCATGCTGGGAAATCAGTTGCCCCTGTCGTCGCTTTCGAGTTCGTGATGCGGCGATGAGAGCAGCCACGCGTGTGGCTGGACGGATGACTTCTCTTTCCCTTTATCCCCTCTTTTTCACAAGAGGGTGTAGCTGATTGTGGGGCCAACGAGGCCGACGTGGTGGCGTGTGCGCCGCCCGTGTTTCTCTTTGCGTTTGGTCCTCTCGCTCTCTCCTGTCCCCCGTCTGTTGCCGTGCAAGGCGACATCATCACCACGCAGCCTCACATCAATTTCGCCTTCCTCCTGGCCCTCGCCTCTTTCCACCTCTTTCCTTCACGGTAACCAACTTCCCCTCCCCTCTCTCCCCGGCCAATACCGCACAAAGCCTATCGCCTCTCTCCCCACGCACCTCACCGCCTTACTCGCGCGTGGATGGTATCATAATTGAGCATTGAAAAGAGTGCCTCACCATTCTCGATATTGCGTGCTACTTGTGTCGCTGCCAAGCAACTGCTTCACCCGGGAGGAAGCTGCGCCCGAGGGCTTGTCCCTCATCCTTGACCTTGCTTTTCTTCGCAACACGCGCAATGCTGCCGCCGCAAAACCAGACGAGCCAAAAACAACGTTAGCAGACACGCAGCGGTGCTTTATTCCCCTCACTCCTGTCCTCTCTTGTTGTGTGCTGCGTTTTTTTTTTCTGTAGCTGTGTGTCTGCTTGCGGGTGGCGCGTGTCTTGTTCGAGAAGCAGAGGGGCAATCAACGATACATTCCCTTCTTGGGTCTTTGTTTTCTCGAACTCCTACGGCCCGTAGTGGGAACGCCTGTCGCACGGTGTCCTGCAGCCCCCTCCCCCTCCCCCTACCCGCTGTACACTCCAATATACACGGACATACACAGTTACGCGAGTACCCATACCTGCACATCCCCACCCACGCACGCAGACACGCCCACACACAAACATACACACTCGAGCGCGCGCACAGTAAGCAGAGGAAGAGACTGCAGTGCCAACCGCCTCATCCACAACGACAGTAGCAGGGAAAGAAGCAGCGGTGTGTCAACCTCCTTTTCTTTTCACTCTCGTGTGTGCTTGTTTCCTCAACGCCGTCAGCGATCTTCTCCTTTACTCTGCTTTTTGTTGTTATTTTCTGCGTGCCTGTGTGAAGACAGATCCACCTTTTATCTTTCAGCATCTCTCGCTCGCTTCCTCACTCGTCGTTCTTCTTCCGGGTTCTCCCTCTCCCCTCCCTTCACTATTGCTCGCTCCGTATCATAACGATCTTTCTTTGTCTCGGTGGTGTGTGTGTGGTGTGTGTGTGTGTGTGTGTGTGTGTGTGTTGTGTGTGTGTGTGTGTGTGTGTGTGTGTATGTGTGTGTCATTCTCTGTGTGAACGATAGTGGGAAAGAGAGAGGCGGTGCGTCTTGAGGCTCGTCTTTCACGGAGCTTACGAGGCCCTCCTCTCCGTCCTGCGGCTTGTCGTCGCTGCGGAGAGCTTTCGAAGACGCGGAGAAGATAGAGGGGAAGAAGCTATTCTGCACAACACATCTCTTGCTAGCCTCTCCCTCCTCCTCCTCCTCTTGTGTGTGTGTGTGTGTGGTGTGTGCCACGTTTGCACGCATGTTCTAATCCCACTTTTGTTTTGTCAGGCTTCGCCGTTTCTTTTTGCTTTCCGCTCCCCACCCCCTCACATGAGCATCGTTTTAGATCGCTCTCTCACGCTACGTCCTTTTCTTTCTTCCTGTGTGTGTGTGTGTGTGTGTGTGTGTGTGTGTGTGTGTGTGTGTGTGTGTGTGTATGTGTGCCTGGGGAGAGGAAAAGGGAGGGGAGGGTAGGCTTGTGTATTCGGTGCCGTGAGGCGTGCGCTCATCTTCGAGCTTATCGGAGTAACGTTGCGCCTACCGTTGGTGCTTGCGTCCATTTGTTTTTCTCCCCTGTGGTGGCTTGGTACTGCATCTCTCATCTATTTTCTGTCTCTTCTCGTCTACTGGGTCGTCATCCATAGACTAACGCGTGCGCCTCATCGCTGCGCTCGCTCATCGCGCCTCCCCTATCCATACCACCTCACCCTTAGCGCATACCTCGCTGGCACCGCATGCCGATAGCCGCCATGCTGACAAAGGGCGCGGACTGTGAGAAACCGCAGCAGCAGAAGCTTGAGGAGGACATCAAGTCTCCGTGCACTCCCTCGTTTCACTGTGTCTCTGACGAGGATCCAAAGAGTGCCAGGGCAACCAATTATGGTTGCGCAAAACCTCTTGATTGGTCACCGCAGACACCAGAGACGCCACCGATGAGCGTGGCGGAGCTGAGAGTGACGACGGTGGCGGATACGTCCGAGACGGAAACGACTTCCGAGAGTGTGACACATGGAAACGAGCTGCGCGCAAACGAAGGTGAGTCGAGCGCATCGGGGACCGTAGAGAAGCCCGCTGGTGGCGTCGCTGCTGCAGGAGGCGCTGCACCCGCAGCGGTACCGCAGAAGACAGAGGAGAGAGGATCATCAGTGCCTCTCAAACACGAACGGTCGTATGGGACCTCTGGCGCCGTGTCATCCTCTTCCTATCACGTAGATGCACTCGGCGATCTCGCTGGCAGCGTCCGGCAGCACCATCCGACCTCCACACCCACGGTGGACACCAGCAGCAGCAATGGTATCGGCGACGCGACAAAGCACGCGGTAGCGGCGGGGCACGTCGATGGGCCACTGCCTCCGCCACTGAGTGGCGTCTTCTTTCCCTCCACGGCCTGCGATGCGGTGACGACTGCCTCCTTGGTGACCCTTATCTCCTCCTACTGCGACGTTGTGACGCTGGTGCAGCTCATGCGGGTGAACCGCTCGGCGCACCTGTTGGCAACGATTGATGCCGTGTGGAAGCCTCTTCTGGTGTCCATGAACCTGCCACCCTTGCTAGCCGCCTACGAGCGGGACAAAGACTACTACGACTTCTTTGTCGAAGACGTCATCACCACACGTGCTCTGCACGGACACTACACATTTCAAGCCGCAAACGCCGCTTCAGGTAGCCGTGAAAGCGTAAGCACCACGAGCGGGTCAAGGTCCGCCGTCATGAACCGCGACTACGTGTCACGGGACGAGGACTCCCTCCAGGATGATATCTTCAACATTGCTTCACTGCAGCTGCTCATCTCCGCTGCCTCGCTGGGTCAGTCAAACCACCTTATCGGTCGCGTGCAGCTACTCATCACGTATAAAAATGAATCGATGGAGTGTTGCAAGGCTCATGCCGCTTCTCCGTTCATCGCCGCTGCTTCTCCCTCTGCTGCAGCGCTTTTGGTACGATGAAGCGCGGGCCCGTCTTCACGGTGGCCGTCGCGACGGTGACGAAGCCGTGGGCGAACGAGGGCTTTCAGCACTTCAGCGAGCACAAGAATGGGATTCGGCTAGTGATGACACCGGTGCTGTGGGAGGGCCAGAGCCCTGGCTCGCAGATTACGGAGAACGACATTCTCGTCGTAAGCCGCCCCAAGCCGGTGCCCTCCTTGATCACATCGACGACTGGATCGGCGGCGGCAAACAGCTCTCTGGACGCCCCTACAGCATCACGCGGCTAGTGCGGGTAGTGGTGGCAATGAGTACACAGTGCATGTGGCATTCATGGGCCGGAGTCGAGGCTGCTGTCGAATATTTGTTGGCTTCTGTTTTGCTTCCTACCGCAGTATTCTGACGGCAGCAACACAACCGAGGGCCGCGGTACGTGTCGAGAAGGCAGCTCCACGGAGGGAAGGCAGAGACAATGAATGGATGTGCGTATACCTGCATCTCTGCGGCACGCATCTCATGCCCTCGAGCGAAGGGAAGAGCGACGGTAGGTAGTGCGGTGTTGTGTCGGTGACTGCTAAAATATATCGCCCCTGCCCTCTCCTCCCCCTCTCTGTCCATGAGCATCCGGGCCTCTGCCAATACCTGCGCATTGGATCCGTTTGCCAACTACACGCATGATGTTAGCAGTCGCGGACAGGTGTGTCTAGGTGTGTGGGCCTTTCGCTGTTGGGTACCCGCGTGTGCGCGTGTGTTCTGTGAGCCCCCTCCCTCCTCTCTCTCTTTCTCCCTCGCTTCTGGCACTGTTTCTCCCTGTTCCCTCTCTGCGCGAGCGCCTTTGTGTGGGTATTTTACGCTGCAGCGTTGCATGTCAAGGAAGGCGGAACAGCCCACACACGCGCGCGCGCGCGCGTTTATCGAGCCTCAGCGTCGTCTTTCACGCTGGTGAGAGGGACAAAGGGGCTGGCCTTGAGCCTGTGCTGGTTGGGGCAACGAAAACAGAGGCGCGCTGCACAGCTGCTGTGCTCCGCGAGTTGTTCTCCCTTTTACTCTCTCGCCCTTTGCAAAATGCACTCTGTACCGTGGACAATCCGCACAGCCGACGCATCCAGGAAGGCCAAGGCGGGGACGAAGGGGTGGCCGCGTGCAGAAGTGCGTGTCACTGGAGTGCAAACGAAGGCCATAGTGGTATCCTCGCACTGCATCGTGTTACTGACTCCCCACTCCTCTCTCCCCGCTATGTGTGGTCTCCGCCACCGTCACCACGACTTTCCTTAGTGTTTCGTGTGTGCCTATCAACTCTCTCTTTTGCGTGTGTGCGCACGCATCTACTCCTTGCCCTCCTCCCTCCACCCCTCAACCCCCATCCATCGGTGTGCAGCATCATACATGCACGTCAGGTGGGACAAGCGCCATTCATAGAGTACACACGCACACCGATACGCGGGTGACGAGTTCGTGACTGTGTCTGCGCGAGTCAGGCATCGATCCTCACGTACGCCAACGTCTCGCCGACGAAGAGCGCGAGCGGGCCATCAAGGCGCACAGAAACAGATACTGCGACACCAACACAGAAGAGACTGTTTCAGTGCCTTTTTACTATTTCTTTTGCGGATGAGAAGCTCTGTACTACGCGCACACACGCATCCGCATACGTTTTCCATCGCACACCTGCTTCACTAACGCACATGCGGGCAGGCATGGGCTCCCACAATACAGAAAAGGAAGAGGCGAGAACGGGCGCGCACGTGGAAGGGGCCGGCCTCGACGGAGAAGCGTGCTGCGCTCCCCATCAGCCGCTGCGCGTGCGGACCATTGAGATCCTGTGGCACTTCAATGAACGCAACGAAGAAGCGGAGCTGCTGGGCCTGCAGAGCAGCGTGACGGAGGGCATTACGAGCGTCGACTACAACCCTCGTGGCCATCGCATCGTCACCACCGGTGGCGATGGCAACATTCGCCTGTGGGAAGTGCGCGTCAAAGCGGTCGACGCTTGGCTAGAGAACACCGCAAACGACATGCTGGCGTGCTGCCGCCACCTGTGCCGCATGCACACCTCTTGGATGCCGCTCACAGCGCGGTGGTCGCCGCAAGGAGAGATGATAGCAAGCGCACACTGTGACGGCAAGGTGTGCCTGTGGTGGCGCGACCCTGCCGGTGGATCAGCGGCCGCAGCAGAAGCGAGTGACGAAGGCAGCTGTGGCAGTGCTCTACAAGGGGCGTCTGGCGACTCGGACAGCGACGTAGAGGAATGGAAGGCATACCGCCACCTGACTGGGCACATCAGCGATATATACGACATCTGCTTCTCCGCTGATTCCCGCTACCTGCTGAGCGGAGCTGGTGACGGCAGCATTGTCATTCACGATCTGCAAGGCTCCACAATGCCGGTGCTACAGCTCACCAACCTGCACACGAAGTTCTGCCGCGGGGTCGCGTGGGATCCGTGGACGCGGTTTCTTCACACCTTTGGTTGTGGGCCGTCACTGCTGTGCTTCACGCACGTGCCGAAGAGCGAGGGCCACCACCGCCGCATGCACCTCGCTGGCCAGCGCAAGTGCCAGGGGAACTACATTGGCGAGTCATGTGCCCTGTCGTACCGCCGCTTGTGTTGGTCGCCAGATGGCTTGCTGCTCGCTGTGCCGTACGGCAAGGTGACGAGGGCTGGTCAGCAGCAGGCGCCGAGCACAGCGAACCTGCTGGCCTTCATCGAGGCAAAGGAGAAGGCGGAAGCGACGTTGCGGGCAACGGAAGACCATCCGCAGGACACCTCGTCGTCGACGCACAGAACGGAGGCTGCCGGGGGTAAAAACCTCCACGACGCGCCTGTGACAACCATTGGAGATGCTGGCGACGATGCGCTGGATGACATGCTTCACTGCGTGTATGTTTACACTCGAGGGGCGCCGGATAAGATCGTCTGTCGACTTGGGGTGCGCGGGTTCAGCGAAGTGCGTGGCGTACTGTGGGCGCCGTGCTTCTTCGAGCCGCTGCCCGCCGACGAGGTGCTGGAAGGATGCTCGCAGCAGCCCACGGCCCTTTCGACCGCCGCAACCGATGGCGCGGCGGCTGAAGCGACGACAACACTGTCATCCGCGCTCCCGCACAGCGCCAGCGCCGCAACGGCAGAGGCTCTGCCGTCGCAGCTGGCAGCGCTTGAAGCGGCACGTCAGCGCCGCGGCGCCTGGGGGCCGGCGGAGTACCGCATGGCACTTGCCGTGTGGACCTCAGATGCTGTCATCGTCTACACCACAGACAGCAGCTCTCGCCACAGCGACTTCACCGACTTGCACATGCGCAGCATCACCGATGTTGCTTGGAGTCACGACGCGTCCCACCTCTACACCGCCTCCCTTGACGGGTACATCAGTGTCATCGCGTTTGGCGATTCTCTGACAGCGGCGCATCGACTACCGTACTTCTCGGCATCGCCGGCGGTGCGCTCGTTGTGTGGGCTCCTGGAACGTATTGAGCGAGTCGGCGTCGGCGTTGAGGCCGGCCGAAGCACCGGCGCATTCTCGGCTGGAGCCGCGAGAGGGTACAGAAAGGCTGGAGGCGACGCCTCTGCCGGTGCAGCAGCAGCGGCGGTGGCTAAGACCAGTGTAGCTGTGGTACGGAAGAAGAGGAAGGTCGAAAAAACGAGTGGTGGCGCCGCGGCACCGTCAGTGATGGCCACAAAGGAGGTTGATATGCAGCAGCTGGAAGCCCTCATCTCGGACATGTGAGCAGGGAGGTCGTTTTTGTGTGTGTGTTTGTGGGAGGAGGTGTGGTTCTGGATGTCGCAAGCTGCGCGACCTACGCCCCTCCCCGACCACCAGCCGATCTCTCTCTCGCACTGCCACTCCTAAAGATGCCTCACTTCTGCAAGACGCATGTGCTACACGTGAACAGAGACCTGTAAGGTAATATGGTACGTTAGGCCGAGAGGTGCTTCAGCATGTGACTGTCCTCGCGACTTGCCTCTCCTGTTCTTCTCGGGATGCGCGTTGTTAACAGAAGCGGAGTGGCGCAGAAGCACACCGATACGCACGTGCCTTCCTTCTGTCCGCCGTATGCTGTCGTTGGTTTGTGGCCTGCTCGCGAAGGCGTTATCCTCGCGGCGACCCGTCTTGGGTGCGGCAAAACAAAACAAGAATGGGGCTGGCGATGAGCCGGTAAAGGTGCGCGTGCGTTGTGCCCAAGGAGGGGTCTTTGCTGCCACTCCGCATATGTATCTAGGCTGTCTTGCACCTTGCACCCCCACTCAGTGGCGGAGGTGGACGTGGTCCGTCATCATGGGCGGAGGGCATAGCCTTTACTCCTCTGTTTTGACGTTTTGTGTGACCCGTGGAGACCCCACCGCACATGGTGGGTGAAGCTGCCTCTCTTTCCGCACACCTTTACTCCATCGTCTCGTCCCTTTTCTGATTCAGATCGCCATGTTTAGCTCGACTTCCAATATTGCCCCGCGACAGCTCGGCAGTGCCGGCCCTGGCGGCGACGACGCCTCAGCCTTGCGTGTCATGCCCTCCGCAGGTGATCCCACAGACGAAGTGCGTGCCTCACTTGCCAGCCTTACGGCGCGGGCTCAGAGGCTTGTGTCCGAAAGAGACGCTGAGCAGCTCCTGCGCAACGGGTTCGGCCTTTTCGAGGCCTCCCGCAAGGCCGCGGAGGAGGCGCGGCACCAGGCGAACAAGTGCCAGTCCACGAGCGAGGGCTACGCCCCGGCGACCCACGCGTCGGTGGAGTTGTTCATGACTCAGCACCTCGGCTTCGACGCTCAAGCGCAGCAGCGTCTGCTGCGGCAGCTGCAGCACCGCCACGCTCAGCTTGGTGTGGATCTCGGCCCGATCGACACCCTACCGGGCGCCGAGGCCTCGGGTTTCACGGGGATCGCGGACGTGGACGCGGTGGTGGCAGAACTGAAGAATGATATCTTGCTCGACGTCCAACACGCCGTGCACCGACGTCAAACGAGCATCGTGCGGGACCAGGTCGACACCCTCTTCAAGGCGGCCTGGCACCCCTTCTATGTTCGAGTCGCGGACGACTACGAGGCGCTGTCCATGGGGGCAAACGAGCTCGCCGCTGGCAAGGCAGGAGCCAGTGGTCGCCTGTCCTCCACGGGTACCGCCGCCCCGTCCGCGAACGCATTTGGCGGTGTCGGCAGCGGCACTAGCAGTTCCCTGGTGGACATACTCAATAGCGGCTCTTCGTTGGCCACAGAGTTGAACCGCCGCGTCGCCGCCTTTGCCGCCATTGTTGAGGAGTACGCGCCAGCGCAGTGGATCACGCACTTCACCGCATACGTCACGGAGACGTCGCTGGACGGAGCGAATGACTTGACGGTGCTGTGGGCATCAATTGTGCAGATTATTGAGCCAATGCAGCGGCGCGGCTCCGAGGCCGACATCCTGTCCTACGTAGCCAGCAGCCGTCGCGTGATGGAGCGCAAGTCGCTGAGCCGGCTGCTCGAGCGGGTGTTGCGCATGGACCCCATGCGCTTCGAGGAGGTGGAGAACATGAGTGCGTCGCACCTGATGGACGTAATCGCGCGCTCGTGCGGTGCGACGAACCACTGGATGCACGCCTTCGTCTCGATGCGGGTGGGTCGCTACGATGTGGCGCAGCTGGCGATGGATGCTATTGGGATTCAGTCTGTGCGCGATGCAATGGCGAAGATGGCCGCGACCCCTCCTGCCGAGCGCAACGCTATCCCGCCCGCGTCCGATCTTCAACCTGTCTACGCCGAAGCGAAAACAAAAGAAGACCCATATCGACAGGCCGTACTGATGGTGCTGCTCGCTGGCCGCACGGGTGAAAGCCCGGCAGCTGTCCTGCGCACTATCCTGAGCCTCGCACAAAGGGTGACGGACTCTCTGGAAGACGCGCTATGGCTAAGACTGTCATGCATTCGCGGTGTGGACAAGTCGGCGCAAGTTACACCAGTTCAGAGCCTCCGCACGCTCCAGCGTGCAGTTCTCGATGACATGCAGGATCTGGTGAGCATCACGCAGGGAAACGCGTGCCGTCTGGCATCGTTTCTCATCCACGCCTTGCTTCCCTCGACAGGTCTGCGGCTGCTGTTAGAGAACAACATCACCCACGTGGACGGCTTTCACATGGCGTTGTGCTTCAGCGCGCAGAATCTCTTGCAGGGCAGGCTGCACTCTGCGCTCGAGGCTCCAATCGACATTGCTCGTCACATGAACCGCTACTGCTCCGTGGTGTTGCTGGGCGTCGATCGCCGCATTCGTGCCACCGTGTTTGCAGGGACAGCGATCTTCGCCTACTTCCACAAAAGTGGTTTGACGGAGGCGTTTGTGGAGTGCTGCTTGAAGGATACCATTTGTGCGCGGCTGCTGGGCTCGCGCAACGCCGTGGGCGGGCAAGATGCACTGCTCCTGCGGGCCGGTACTGGCGCGCTTTCAGAGGAGCTGCTAAAGGCACTCATGCAAGTCGCGGAGGCTGCCTCGGCTCGAAGCGAGGTGGCGAAGGCTACTCACGTTCTACTGGCGGTCGCCTTCCTCGCAAGCCAGCTCTGCCGGCCAGAGCTGCAGCAACGGGCTTTACGGCGCGCAGTACAGATGATGTCGCCAGCTCTCGCTCAGGTGCTGCATCTTCCATCGCGCAGCAGCGTCGTGTCGGACGTTCTGTCGCGGGCGGCGCAGTTGCAGCAGGCTGTGAACGCTGTCCCGCACCATCTGAGTGAGGAAGCCATCAGCGCGCAGGACTACCAAACTTTTGCGCTGCTGTGCCGCATGGCGGATGTGTATGCTTTTAATGTTAGCGGCAACCCTAGCGACGCCGTGGATGCGTTCCTGCAGCTGCCGTTTGTGCCGCCGCCAAAGACCGCTGTGACGGGCGGGGTAGACGACTATGTTGAGGCCTACTGCAACGCACCTGGAAGCGTGCAGCTAGGCGCAAGTGCGGCGCTACGGATTGCCATCTCAGCAGCAGGGCAGCTTCTCCAGCACTACGCACGCAACAGCACCGGCGGTGGCGCTGACGTCGATGAGAAGAGACTCCGCCTGCTGCACCGAATGCAAACCGTGCTCGAGTGGGCTCGTCAGTGCTGCGCGCGGACCAGTGTTGCATACCCGGCTGTCGCAGAGGAATTCGAACGGGCGTATCTGTGCTAAGAAGGTGCGCGGGGGTATTTGGCGCGCGCACATCGCGTTTTCCCTCTCCCTGATCTTGTCCCTTTCCCATTGCGCAGCACCGCTTCTCACGCACGCCCCTTCGTACCACAGTGTTTCTCTTTTCCCTTTGTGTGTGCGTGTATCTTTTCTGCTCCAGTCGCCATGATCCGTCATCTGCACGAGTATGCGGTGGGACAAGGCTGGCGCGCGCCCTGTCTGTGTGATGTGTGATTCGCGTGTATGTTGTATCCGTCCCCCCCCCCTCCCTCCCTCCCTCCCTCTCTGTGAGTGTATGTTGTTTTGGACTCATTGTGTACGGGGCATCAGAGGGTCGCTGCCCGGGAGGTGTGGAAGTCGGGGTACCGAGCCCAAAAGGGGGTGAAGAAGACGAGTAGGTATATATAGATGCGTGTGTGTGTGTGTGTGTGTGTGTGTGTGTGTGTGTTTGCGTAAAGACTTTAGACAGAGACATCCCCTCGTGTGAGGGCCGTCGTTCTAAGATGCAAGTCAAACCAAAAGAAAAGAGAACTCATAGCGACATATAAAATAAATGCAGTTGATGCGTGGATGCTTCGTCTCTCAGCATGGTACTTCACGCAGGCGGGTGTCGGAAGTACGCTGTGTGTGGGGGGGGGGAGGTAGAGGTGAAGAAAGGGGAAGCAGCACGCTCCACCACCACCACCACCTCTCCCCACCCTCCCGCTCAGCGGCCGATGTCGACCGCGCTTTTGCGTTGTGCTCAGCCGCCCTCGTTCCACTCTGGCGCGCTGCCTCCGTCTCTTTTCCTCATCCTCTGTGGACCTCCCGCACACTTCCCCTCCCTGCACTCGTGTGCGCGTTCTCCCGCTCCTCTTCAGTCCTCTGATTGGCACGTGGACGATGCCGCGGGATACGGATCGGGAGCGGCTGACGGCGTTCGCCAAGGACTACGCTCAGCTGTACGCGCGCTTTGCGAACCACTTCGCTATCCCGGAGACAGCTACCATCGACGGTTTTGCGGAGCTGTTTGATGCGAGCCACATCGAGTACCTCCACTACTGCGGCAGCACGACGCTCGAACGTCCGTTCTTTCCCGCAATCACACGTGAGCTTCTCATGCTGAGCTCTGCCTACCTGTCGATTCCGGAGGCGGTGGCACCGCGCGGGGCTCGTACGTTTGGGCTGCTTCTGAGTTTCTTCATCTATTCCACTCAGCCCGCACGACAGCGGCCCAAGGTGCCGGCTAGTGTCGCCAAAGAAGGAACGCCTTTGCCGCCAGTCCAAACAACTGCGTCGTTTGTGGAATCCGCACTACCCCGCAGTGGAGGACCGCGAGCGTCCCGCATCGCGATGATGGCAGACAGCCTCACCAGCTCAAGCACTCAGCAACCGCAGTCTTGTAGCGCAGCAGAGGGAACGGCAGCCACTGCACCACCGTCTCCGCCTGTCCCGTCGTCCCTGCGTCTTCCGATGCAGCCAGTGCCAGTGAGTGTCAGCTGCATGCGCTTATTGCTCTCCCGTCTGTTCATTGACGCAGGATCGGGGGTCATGTCTGGGCAGCCCTCTGCAGGAGCTCCGCCTCTACGCACAGCAGTGGCAGTCGCACCAGCGTCCGCCTCGCCGGCTCAGCTGTCCCATACGGAGGCCAAGGTGGTGCTGGCGCTGCGCCGCGCCACTGGGTGGCATATCGAGCCCTACCTGCAGCAAGGAAAGCACATTTCTGCGCTCTTGTCCGCTCACCAGGCGTGCGGGGTGCCGCTCGTGCAGCACGTCACGCCTGTCCCGCGCTCTCTCTTTGCGGCTACACTGACAGCACGTTCGATGCTGAATGCGTCGGCGGCACCAGAGGAGGTGGGCGGACCCGACAGCCTCTTTCGCGACCCGGACTTTGTGCGACTGCGGCAGGGGTACGAAGCGGCGCGCCGGCGACTGCTACTCGGGGAGCGCCGGTGAGCACTGCGAAGGAAGTGCCGTTTGTTTCTTTTTTGTTTTGTGTTGTCTCCCTCTGGCAGTGGCACGGGAGATCTCTTCGAACAGCGGCGCACTCTATCGTTTCCCGCTACTGCGGCTCAGAGTGTATGAGCCACATTCGCAGAGAAGGGCACCACGAACTTTCCCTCTGCCTTTCTTTGACGCGTTGATGTCGTGGTCCGCGTGAGGCCCTCTAACAGGGGCCTCAGTGACGCGCTGAACGAAATGAAAAGGGAAACGAGTACGCGTGTGTTGCGTGTGCGCGCGGCGGCCGTGTGTCGAGCACCGACCATCACGTGCCATATTCTTCGATCAACATGTCTGTCAATTCAGTTCATAGGCCCTTCCCTCCCTTTTCCACCCTGTCTTCACCTGCTTCCAACTCTTCTCCGCCTACACCTCCTCCCCTCCACGTGACCTTGAATCACCATCGTCTTTGGAACACGCGCAACAGATTGTGTATCCGCTCGTGCATCCCCTGTGGCGTGAGCAACGAGCCTGCCCACCTCTACTTCCTCCCCCTGCCCCACAATGACCCTCCGACGTGTTGTGCTGCGAGGGGGGCAATCTTCCCTGTTGCCTCTGTTGGGCAGCATGCGATGCGCGCGGAAGCAGCACAACACTTCGGACCCAGCGCAGATTCACTCGAACAGAGACCCAGTATCTTCTTCCTCGTCGACTGGCCCGTCACCCACGCTTGGGGTCGCAGGCGCACCGAGCTCGGCTGGTGGCCCCCGAGAGGCGAACCTGCTGTTCGACATGCTCGGAGAGCCTGTAGCTCCGCCGTGGAAAGCTGTGCTGCAAGACAACTCACGAAACCCCAGTGCTTGGCAGCCACTCCGCGGTGCATCGTCAGCGCCCTCGACTGATGCAGGCGCAGAGGGGCGGATCGCGGATGCGTCGGCGCCAGCATGGTCTCAGCACATCCAGCAGGTAGTCCGGCATGCAGTGCTCGACCCTTTGCGCAACGCACCCTCTCACATCAACGGCAGCGAATCACATGACGAAAAGCGCCGCGAGAGTGTCGCGCCGCCGTCGCAGCTGGACTTGTCGGCGCAGTACAAGGTGATAGTTGTGGACGCTCTAGGGATGCCAGCCGATTTGCCGAGAGGTGCCCCACAGAGCTTTGAGGACCTGCTCGAGCTCTCGCCGTCGATCCTTCGGACGCAGCTGCAGAAGCTGATGGAGCGCAAGCGCTACCGCGCCCTCACCCCTGTGCAGGCCGCCGTCATACCGCTTATGCTGGAGTACCGCGATGTGCTCTGTATCGCGCCCACGGCAACTGGCAAGACCCTCTGCTATGTCTACGCGACTCTTATGCACCTCCTGCTGAAGGACATAAATGATCGACCAGCCGCAGCAGCAGCAGCCACCGCGGGCGACGAGGGCGGCGGTGTCAGCCTGAACCGGCGGCAAGTGGAAACCTTCCTGCAGGAGAAAATCGACAAGGGAGAAGTCTGCCCCTACTGCGAACTGAGCCTCAGCGAGGTGCGCGTGTGTCCAATGACAGGCTTCCCGCACCCTTCCGCGTCCGAGCTCAAGACCGACCTCGCTCTTCGGTCAAAGGAGCGACGTGCGATGCGGCTGGAAGAGCTACAATCCTCGGTCGCGGAGCCGCGCGTGCTGGTGCTGGTGCCGAATGGTCAGCTGGCCTCTCAGGTCTCCGCCGTGTTCCGCTCTCTTCACTGCGACTATAGGATCCACTGCATGGTGCGCGCCTCCAGCGCAGAGGAGCAGCGCAAGTACCTGCAAGCGCTGGAGGGCGGCGTCGACGTGCTCGTCGCCTCCCCAGAAACCATACTGCCAGCGTTGTACAAGCATAAACTGTCCCTGAGGAGAGTGCAGACGGTGGTGATGGATGAAGTGGACGATATCGTCTCTGTGAATCACTTCGAACCCTTGAAGATCATCCTCGGCGCGCTGCCAAAGGGCGTGCAACGGCCGCAGCGACTTCTGTTCGGTGCCTCGCTTCCACCCGTTGCCTATGAAATGATCAAGACAAAGATGCTGCTTCCCTCTCACAGATTTGTGCTCGTCGACCTCAAAACCCCGGCAGAGCTAAGTCGTGCTGCTCCTTCTGCTCGAGCGTCGTCACAGTCGTCCTCGTCTCCCGACAAGCCAAACGCAGGGGACGCCGGCGATCCCCCTGTAGCAGCCTTGTCTGCCACCGTGACGGGAGGTTTCTTGACCGCGCGCACAAATCTGCGCCACCTCGTATTCATGGTGGGGCGCGCCGAGAAGGTGCAGAAGCTCGCGTGGCTGTACGAGACCGGGAAGCTCAACCCGGACCAGCGCACCCTCATCTTCTGCAACTCACGCCACAACGTCGCCTACGTGTGCGACAAGATGAAGGAGCTAGTTTCGCAGGTGAACTTTACCACGCTGACCTCGCACGCCTCGTCGTCGGCGCGGGAAGGTGTACTGAAGATGTTCCGAACAGGGGTGTCGACCAGCCTTATCTGCACAGACCTGCTGAGTCGCGGAATCGACTTCCAGGCGTGGTCTACGTCGTGCATTACGACATGCCAACGGACATGGAGACCTGGACGCACCGGTGCGGTCGCTGCGGTCGCGGAGGCTCTCTGCAGGGCAGAGGGTACATCTACACCTTTTTCCAGCCGGAGAACATCAAGCTGGCAAAGCCGCTGGTTGGGTATCTCCGCCAGCACCAACAGCTAGTTCCGCCGAGGCTTCGCGAGTACGCGAAGCAGTCTTTCATCGATGTGTTCAACAACTCGCTCTTCCACCATCCGACGCGGCCGCGCCGCAAGGATGATCCGCAGAACAGCACGCCGGTTCTCGGCCGAGGCACGCGACGCTTCCCCGACTACAAGCAGGGCACCATTCACAAACACTTCCGGCCACATTGACGGTGGAGGTGCGGTGTATGACTGACGTGAAAGAAGCATTATGAAGAGGAAACGCATGCTTTCGATCTATCGGCCGTTGTCACCTCCAGCAGCACTGTCGCCGTGTCTTTTTTCCGTTGCTGAGTCCGAACGTCTGCGCGACACGTCTGCAGCTGTCCGCCCTCCCCCCCTTCCCCTCCCCCTTTTTGTTCACATACACGCAAGCGCACACCTTCACCGTGACTTGCGTTTAACTCCCTCCCTCCCTCTTCGCTTACGCTAGCGAGCAAGCAAAGCAAGCCGCAGACGCTCATGAACTTCTCGCCGAGCGCACATTAGCGACTATAAGAGGGGCGCCTGTTGTAGGTGCACCGCGCCTCGCCCTCTCCACGTTCTCATGCGCAGTGCAGATGACAGCTCGCGGATGCCACCGTGTCCTTGTGCACTCTCTCAGTAGTGGAACAGTGCTTTGGGTGCCTATGTCTTTTCCTTGGAGAGGATGCACCCCGCATGTGTCTCCTCACGCAGCCCTGTCACATCACCTGTCTACCCCTTCTTTGATTATGTTAAGCTGTCTCTGAGTACAGATCCTGAGTCGGTCTCGCTGGCTCGTCATCCATCTCTCCTCCCCGCCCACTCCCCGACCCCTTCTCTTTCCCCATTCCCTCTCTCGCTAGCGTGCCTTTTCTGTTTTCGCCACTGCAAGAGTCCCATAGCCTCAGCCATCACCACCACGAACCCCCCCCTCTCTCATACACGTCGTGCTTGACAGCCCACATTACACCCTCTCCCTTTCCTTCCTCTCGTTATTCCCACCCCTCTCTCCGCCTTAACCCTCGGCACTCGATGGAGTACGCGAAAAGGCAGGTGAAGATCCCACCCATCCACAAGCTGCGGCCAGGCTGGTCTGCAGTGGCGCTGCACACCGTCATTTATCTTCTTCGCCACGACTTCTTCACAGCCATTGTTGCCACTTTTGTTGTGCAGCCGCTTTACCACCGGCTGATTCTTCAGAACACCTATCTGCAGCGGCTCTCTGACCCCGCCTTCTTCACGCTGGTGTTTGCGGTGCTCTGCCACTGCGTTCCGTGGGCCTTCTTCAACGGCATCTTCCTCTTCTTTGACAGCCTCCACCCCCAGTATGGGATCGAGGGCCTCAGAAACAACGCCCTGCTGGCCCCGCTTGGCCGCAGAATGGCGGTGTACAAGCTTCCCCGGAAGTCGCAGCAGCTGCCATCAGCAGCGCTCATCTTCAGCACCATGTTAAACACCGCGATCAATCACTACCTGGTTATTCCAGTTGTGCTCTATGCGTACCTGGTGCACACAAACTCGTGCGCTCTGCGTGCCCCACCGCCGGAGACAGTGATTGTGGGCTTCACACCAGAAGACGTAGTCAACTACATGAGCGGTCGAAACCTGAGGCAAATTCCGATTAGCCTTGTCACCATCACGTCGCACTTCCTGATCGCCAACGTAATTAACGAGATGGGCTTCTACATTGTCCACAGCATCCTGCATTCGAGCCCCACGCTGTACCGTGTGTTTCACAAGAAGCATCACATGTACACGGGCACCATCAGCATTGCTGCAGAATACGCCACGCCGTTGGAGGAGATTCTCGCAAATGCGATCCCCACTACTGCGTACTTTGCGTTTATGTTTTTCCACTACACGCGCGAGGAAGCGTCGAAGTCGAGCTTCGTCACGTCAGCGCGGGCGTGGCCTCTCTTTATTACATGGATGTGGGCGCGCCTCTGGGAGACATACGAGGTGCATAGCGGTTACTGCTTCAGCGACACGTGGCTAGGCAAGCTTGGCCTACTGCATGGGCACCGTGCACGCTTCCACGACTTCCACCATACGCACAACGTCTGCAACTACGGCAGCGGCCTCTTCATGGACGCGCTGCTCAATACGATGGATCCATACCTGATCTACCGCTACCCAGACAAGCACCCGCGCACGACGACGCTGAAGGAAGAAGATTTGAAGAAGCCGCGCGATCTGGAAGCGGGCAGTGAAGCGGTGGACCAAGTGCGCGCGTGTTCGCAAAGGCGCTGAGGCACAGAACGACTTCACGGACAACATCAAGTCTGCTGTTGCCCGAGTATTGAACCTTCCCGGCTCACTTTCTGTTTTTGTTGTGTTTTTCTTTTTCTACAGAGGCAATGCTCACAGAGTCCTCCAGTAGTTTTTTGTTGCTGCTCTCCTTTTCTCCTGCTGATGCCGGCCACCCGACCGTGGTATCGGGGTTGAGTGCCCACTCTGTAGGAACGCCACGAGCCTGCAACGCATGCCCTCGGGTACGGCTGCGGACTCCTGGTGCCGGCAGACAAGTCTGGGCTGGCGCTGTGCCAAAGAGACTTGCGGCCATGATGAGGATTGGGCCAGCTCACTCCGAGCTGTGCCGACGATCCGGCAAATATGCGCATCTGCCTGCTGCTTTTTTTTTCTCCTTGTGCTTCGTTGCGGCGATGTCGGGCTTGATCCTGTGCCTAGCCTGCGCTGTATGCAGTGGAACTGCAGGGGGCTGAACGACTCCAAGCAGTGTTGGTTGGCCTGGTTCGTGGAGGTCGCCGTGGTGCAGCAGAGGCAGGTGAGCTGCGCCTGTGTATGCGTATAGCTGTTGAGCTGCTCGTGGTTCAGCGTGCCGTTGACACGAAAATGTCCGTTTTTCTGTGCTTAGCCGATGTTTTCGGTGTTCTCACTCACAGGTTACGACCCGAATGGCCATCCTCAGTCTTTCACTCACTCGTCCTCGCTGTGTGCTATCTTTAGTTTGCTTGTTTCTTCTCACGTCCTCTAACTCACGCAGACAGACGCTATCCCTACGCCACCCCTTTTTGCTGCTGTGCTCGCCGTGGATGTGTCCGTGTGCGCATAGATGGGTTGACGCTTTCTGGCAGCACCTCAAGACGAAAGAGAGCACGCGTAGGAGGGAAGCAATGGAATGGACTCTCACCTACGCACGCACATACTCACGTGTGTATCAACTGTGAGCGAAGCGAGTTACGAGGACGGGTCATTGAAGAGGAAAACAACGGCTTGTAAAGAACAGGAAACGGTGTATCAATCAAAGACAGTGGCCCGTGTCTTTGGCGGACCGCGTTTACTCTCCCAATACGTCCCTTGTACGTCACTTTTTCCTTTCATTTTTTTTTTGCATGCCGGTGTGTGTGTGTGTGTGTGTGTGCGGGGGTGACGTCATGTTCACCTGCCCCCCCCCACCCCGAGCGAGCTTCTATCTGGGTACGCTTGCAAGGCTGTGGACGCTGCACTATCCTCCTCTATGCTTTACTATGAAGACGAGTAGCCGCCCCGCACCAACACCACCGCCACCACCCCGTTGCACACACTGCTTTGCTTATATATATACTTAAGGCTCCCCCTCCCCTCGTCTGTGCCGCTTTAGTGCGTGGTTTTCTCTTCACAAATGCGTGTCTGTACATAAGCATTGTAGGTGCTGTGTGCAACGCCGGAAAGAGCGCTATTGCATGACGTAACCCGCCATCTTATCCTCGCTCTGTATCCCTCCCCCCCTCCCTCCCTCCCTCCCCCTCTCTCTGTTCGTCTCTGACGACGTGGGACACCTCAGCGTGTGATATCTCAGGATCCAGTGCCCTCACTCTATGTGTGGGGAGGCCAAGCAGCATCCCCCGTATCCCTGCCCAAATGCCGAACCACCTCTGGTGGTGACAAGGTCATGCGCCTACGACATGGGGGGAGGTCAGAGCGATGTATCACTGCTGCTGTCGGCGGTGATGTCCTGGATGGCGTGGCGTCGGAGCGAGCTGCGGCAGTGAGCACATCTGTACCATCCATATGACAGGTAAAGTGTCCAAGTGGATCGAACGTATTCCACCCCCGGCCCTCACTGCCTGCTGGTGATGGGGAGCCTGCGCCACGGCGGGTGGGCAGAGTTTGAGACAGGGGCCGTGCTCAGCCGACGGAGTCGGTGCGCATGGCTTGTACCGCGTGTCTGCAGCTGTTTCGCACCACGCCGACGGGGGCCTGTGACAGGCCGGGGGTAGAGTAGTGTTTGGCTCATGCTGTATGGCAGAGAATGGATACGCTGCGAAAACAAAAAAAGCGAAGAGGAGTACTTTGTTGGACAAGCGGTTCCAGCTCTCGCTCTTCCTTCTCTGTGGGTGTCTGTGTCCGAATAAAGGACCGAGCGTAGAACGTGGTTTATCTTGCTGATGACTCGCTTCTTCTGGGTAGTGAATAATGCTAACAGAAAAGAGTGGAAGCACCGACATAGAAAAACACGGTGTCATGTACAACACAAGGTTCATGTGGGTTGTGTATGGGAGTATGTGTCTGTGGGTGTGTGTGCCTAGGCGTACGTCTGCATGGTTTGTCCCTCTGTCGTGCATGGAGATACACTGCGTGCCTTCTCAATGGCACTGGTAACCCTCGTGCGCGTTACTAACCTGCCTCTCTCCCTCCCTCTTCGCTGCACTACCGCGCGCGCTGCCTGGCCCACACAACTTTGTTGTTGTTAGAGAAAGGGTATCACCAGTGGTGCAGTAGCTAAAGAAGCCAGCGGGCAACATCACAGAGGTACAGAAACACATACGCCTCTTCCTCATACATCGCCAGGTATCCCTGCACCTTTGGACTCCAACACACCCATTTCCTGTCACCCCTCCCCCCCCCCTCCACCTTTCTCCACTCGCCCATCCCAACCACCTCTGCCGCAGTGCACACCATGTCGTGTGAGCCCAATAGCCCGGTGGTAGACACCACAACCGCCGCTGCAGCGCCGAAGTTGATGACGCTCAAGGAAGCAATCGACCGGGATGGGGTGCCGGCCACGTCCAGCTCGAAGCAGCGTCGGCTGATGGACATTCATGTCACGGCGTACCCGGGTTTAGTTAATCAGCACATGCTTCCAAAGCACAACACAGCTGTCAATGATTTCTCCTCGATTGATCCACTGCAGTACCGCAAGGCGCACACAGTGCGCAACAACAACGCCGCCAGCTACAGCGAGAAGGAGGAAAACGTGCTAGATATGCTCACCACAAACCAATGCATCAGTCGCATGACCCGCCTCGGCATGCAGCTGAGGGAGGAACGGGCGAAGAACCCTAAAGGCATGCCGTCGATCAGCAGTCTTGCGCCGCGTGGCTACCGCAGCCGCTTTCTCTCCCCGAGCTTCGACGAGCGGTCTACCTATCGGTGGGACTACTGCCAGTGGGAGCCGGACGGCTTTCACGACACGGTGCGCCGCGAGCTCCTCGCCGCATACCGCGACGACTGGACAGAAGACGAGAAGGCGGATGTGGACATCTCCATGAAGATTCCGTACTTGACGATGGCGGTGTCTTCGGACCGACTCAAGGACAAGGCTACGATCTACCGCAAGGACTTCATGGAAAACGCAACTCAAGCTGACTACCGATCGCTGTCCTACAAAACCAACCTCGAAGACCTCGGCACCTCGTACGCCTACTCCGCCTACTCCATCGATGACCCACGCCGCAAGGTGCTCTTCGATGCGTCCGTCGCCGCCCTCAAGACACCGCACAGTGTGCTGGAGAAGACGTACAGCCCGCGCAACTCCTTCCTTGAGAAGAGCTTATCGACCAAGCAGCAGTCCTCAGCACGTGAGGAGCTGGACCGCCTGCGTACGATGCGGCGGGAGGCGCTGCACCTATCCGCGGCGAAGCGCAGCGCCGCTGAGTCTACCGATGACGGCACGGCGACGAAAATGGTGGTGATTCCCGGCATCAAGGGTTCTGGCTACCGTCGCGTGCCAACGGGCAACGACTCGTACGTGTGCCTTTCACGTGACCACTTCTGCTACCAACAGGTGGACAACTTCTAAGCCGTCATCATCGTGTACCTTACAGCCTGCGCCGACTGTGCGTGTGTGTGGGGGTCGTCTCTTTCTTCTTTGTTGTTTTCAGATGTACAAGACCTTTGTTTCTTACTGTGTGGGCGTGTCTGCGCTGTGCTCACGCCAACGCAGATACGCACGCACAGTAGAGCGAGAGATACGAGGAGCGAGAAAGAGCTAATCGGAAAAGATGCGTTGCTCTCCGTTTCTCTGTGTTGAAGCCAAGGAGTGATCTGCGCGCCATCTCTCCCCACCGCCCCCTGAACTCCCTCCTCGATCCGTGTGCACCCTATTAAACTGGTTATGTGCTTCTCTCTCCTTCTTACTACAATGTACTCGAGAGTGCACGGATGGGGAGATCCGGGCAGCAGCCGACGGGCACACGATATAAACGCATATGTGGTTGATCTGTGTGTGTGTGTGTGTGTGTGTGTGTGTGTGTGTGTGTGTGTCGCTTCTCTTTTGTTAGAGCCGCCTTCACATCACTCAGCCATCCATGCAGTCCTTTCGTGGTTCTCCTATCGACCTCTTACTCTCATTGACCTCGTCCGTGTCCCCCATCCCTTGCCTCTCTCTCTCTGACTGAAGCGGAAAAGAAGCAGTGGGTGCAAATCATGTTACTCTGTTGAATGCGCCACATGGACCCTCGCGCTGGAAGAGAAGACGTGCGTTTCTTGTGCTTTCCGTGTATGGCTACGAGCATCGTTTCTACAACAGTTTTTGTTGCCTTGAGTGTTCACATCACCATCTGTCATTTTTGCTGCCATGACGAGCACATCAGTCCCCGCCCGCCTCTTCTACCGACCTCTCTCCCTCCCCACTCTACCCCCTTCTTCTCTCTCACTCCCACGTCTCTGGTGCAGACGTGGCAGGACTCGGTCTTGCAAGATTAACAGCCCATCTACTGCTCCCCCCCCCCCTCCTCCTCCTCCTGCGTTTTCCACCTAACTTAATGAGGGCGACAAGGACACTAGTCGTATTCAAGCGGTTCGTATCACAAGAGAAGCAGGTTTTTCTCTCGAGGGAGCCATCGCTGGTTGTGGGGTCAGTCGGCTGCCTCTGCCCTCCTCTCCTCTTCTATTAATAGGCAATGAGCTCTGCAGAGATGCTGCTGGATGCGACTTCGCTAACACCCTCTCTCTCCCAACTTCTTGCCGTCGACTCCGTTTCTAGCGTGCTTGTGTATCTTGTGCAAGACGCCATCGTCGATGACCCCGATGCGCGGTTACAGGCACTCAGTGAGGTGTTAGCTCACGTCAGCACGTCGCCGAAAAGTGACAGCGCTGTTTCTGCAAACGGCCTCGGCGCTGACGGCACCAGCCCCTCTTCCGCCACGTACACGCGCGCGCATGGCGCAAGGTGGAAGTGGGCAGATGTGGTTATGCGCGGGGTAACCGACCCGTGGTCGCGCATCCGATCTCTGGCTGCACCGGTGATGGCGGACCTACTAGACGCGGAGGTCCAGCTGGTACTGCAGCGCCCCGACAGTAGCTCCAGCACCCACCCCAGGTCATCCAACAGTACGCCACGCTCCTCCTCGGTCGCGAGGACGATGCCACGTAGCGCAAAGAAGGGCTGGAAGAACGAGCTGACGGCAACAGAGTCTTCGTTGCCGGAGAGCGTGTCGGCGCCGCTCGAATACGTGTGGCACCGGTGGCGGGGTACGTCGCTCTGGTATGAGCAAGACGGCATTGTACGTATGCTGGCGAAGCTGTACAGCCGCAGCGGCACCCCTTCCGGAGACGCCCTGCGCACAGACGAGGCGGGGCTGCACTGTCTGCTCTTCAATGTCATCTTTCCTGCGCTGCGCAATCCACAGCTGCCCGTGCGGGAGTCTGCAGCGCTTCTGCTGGGCATTCTCGCTGACCGGCGGAGCTCCACCTCCCTCTCCCCGGCCATCACTTCCTTCGTCGTAGACCACGTGTGCCGCACTATAATGCAGGTGCCGACGCCAGCCCGGAGACACTCACCCGAGACCTTGGTTTCCGTGGAGGACACGCGCGTCTTGGAGGGCAACCTACTCGCTCTGAATGAGCTAGTAGATGCCGACGTTATCCGTGTGGAAGACGCCGACGTGATGCCGCTTCTGCTGCGGTTGTCAAACTACCCGGCCTCGAGTGTTCGCCAATACGTGGCTCAGATTCTTCGGCCGCCCTCCCTGTACGTATTCACCTACCTGATGCAGCGGCTGTGTGAGCACCAAAACCGCATGCTGCAGCACGCCGAAGGTGACGGAGACAGCAGTAGCAGCGTCCCAGGCGGTGGCGAAAACGATGACAGCGATGAGCTCAGCTGGCAGCGTCTTGAGACGCTGATGATGGCCCTACAGCAGCACCTTCTGTACCTGCATACCACGTCGGCGACGATGCAAGACCTGTTTCACGTCAGCTCCGATACGAAAGGCATCCTGACTCCCGTCGTGTTCGAGACGTCGCTGTCGGTGGTGTTTCAGGCGACGCACTCGCCTCGCTTCGAGGTGGCGCGGATGGGACTACAGCTGTTCCCTTTGCTGCTGCAGCTCAGCCTCCGCTTCTGCCCGCCCGTGGCGCTGCCGCGCGTCTGCGAGGCGTGCTGCGGCTCTGATGGATGCGTGCAGGCGGAGCTGAATAGGATTGCCGCGTGCGGGGCCTTCGAGACCTTGGCGAAGGCGCAAATGTACGTGGCCACGTTTGTGGTGCCGGTGATGTGGTGGTTTCTGACGATCCGGCGGTTGGTGGCGGAGGTGAGAGAAAAGATGACGCCGTCGCCGACGACGGGGGCGCCGGGCGAGACGCGCGCGCAGGTAGAAGATTTAGTGCGACCGTACGCCACCTTGGAGCAGATCCTGGTCGCGTCGCAGGCACACCTCAGCGGAAAGGTGAGCAGCAGCGCGGTGTTGCCACGGCACACGGCAACGTGTGCGCTGCTGCCTCTGGTGACGTACTTTGCGACGGTGATGGACCCGGAGGAGTGGCACCTGTGCGTAAACGAGCTGCTGGCGCCGAGCTGGTGGGCCGGGCTGCTCGCGGATCAGGCGCGGCAGGAACAGGCGCGCGTCGGGCCAGACTTCGTGCGCGCGGTGCACAGGCGCGGCACGAGTAACGAAGTACGGCGCGTCGTCGAACTTGTGCCGACGCTCACAGCGGCCCTGGCCGACGCGCCGACGCATCAGCAGTGCCTCCTTGTGGCGATGATCCGGGTGGCAGTGGTGGCACACACGGCGCGCACCGTCGCGGTGGAGGAGCACGCGCTGTCTTTTCTCTACCACGAGGCGTACGCGGCGCCAGCGCTCGTCGAAGGCGGCGATGCGGTGCCACTTGGCCACGTGTGGCTAAAGCACTTTATGCCGACGCAGGACGTCATCCCGACAGCAGCGCTGTGGGGCGAGCCAGTGCAATCGAGGGGCGGGTCGATCGTTCTTGTCGACAGTAACTCGACCGTCTTTGAGGCTATCGAGAAGAGGTGCTACCAGGAGCTGTACCAGTCCCCTCAGACGGAGCCGGTGGTGCTGCGCGAACTACGATCGCTCATGATGAGCCTGTCGCACCCGAGCATGAGCGTGCCGAGCGGGACGCACGTGTACTGGTACGCCGCCGCCCTCGCCGCGGTCTTCGGGCGTCTGGAGAAGGTATGCCCGCAGTGGCGGGAGACGGACACCGCGGCGACGCCGGCAGCGACAGCAGTTGTCAGCGGCTGCGAGGACGACAACGAGTGCTGGGACGACGATGAGGACGGCGCCGCACAAGGCATCTACGCGGCTGAGGAGGTGCGGAACGCAAGGGCGGTGGTTTTGGTGCTGCGCGAGCGCGCGGCGGCGTCGATGGAGGCGCGCGACATGGCGGCTGCCGAGGACCGCTTTCGCACCGAGTTCGCCGTCCTCGCGGCTCTCTGAACGCCGAAAAGGAAGAGGGCCTCGTGGCTGCGTTGTGTATGTGTGTGTGTGTGTGTGTGTGTGTGGCTGTTGTTTGATCGATGTCAGATGAGGGTATTTATCCGACTGTGACTGTGCTCACCACCCAGCCCACATAGGCGCTGTCAACAAAGAAAAATGCCCAATGATCGACGTGTTCGCCACACCTCGGCATGCGAGGGGATTGCACGTCGTGGCGCTTTGTTCTTATCCTCGCCCCTTTCAATTCTCCTCCGCCGTTCTTCCTCTTCCTCACAAAAATAGGCCCACATGTACCTGAGGGAACCGTCTCATACCGAAGCGCAGTTGGTCTAGTGGTAGAATTCTCGCCTGCCACGCGGGAGGCCCGGGTTCGATTCCCGGACTGCGCATACTTTTCTCACCTAACCCAGGTGAGCGGCTGCTCGGCTCGATGGGGGGGGGGGGCGCCGGCCTGACGAGGCAGCGCCTCAACCCTAGATCCGCCGAGGGCCTCGCCCCTTTCCGGCGAGTTTTGGAAGCGCGCAAGCGCTATTTTTTTTGTGTGCGTGTGGTGGTGGCGGCGCCCCCTGCTGTCCGGCGGGTGGCGCGGCTCCCGTGGCGGTGGCTCGGCCGCGCTGCGAGGGTGCGCCCGCGCCCTGGGGCCACGGGGCCGTGGAACCGGCGTCCGCCAGAGCGCGGCGGCCCGGGAGCGCCGGGTGTGCGTGCGGGCGGCGGCTTGCGACCGCGGGGCGCCGCCACCCCCGGTGCGTTTGGAGGCGGCGGCGGCGTGAAAGGCGGTCGCGTGCGCAAGAACATCGACCGCCCGGCGCCGGGCTGCGGGGGTGATGGCTTTTAACTAACGCTATATAAGTATCAGTTTCTGTACTTTATTGGTATGCGAAACTTCCGGAACCCGTCTTCCGGCAAGATTTTGGAAGCGCGCAAGCGCTATTTTTTTTGTGTGCGTGTGGTGGTGGCGGCGCCCCCTGCTGTCCGGCGGGGTGGCGCGGCTCCCGTGGCGGTGGCTCGGCCGCGCTGCGAGGGTGCGCCCGCGTCCCTGGGGCCACGGGGCCGTGGAACCGGCGTCCGCCAGAGCGCGGCGGCCCGGGAGCGCCGGGTGTGCGTGCGGGCGGCGGCTTGCGACCCGCGGGGCGCCGCCACCCCCGGTGCGTTTGGAGCGCGGCGCGCGGCGGTCGGCGTGAAAGGCGGTCGCGTGCGCGGAGAACATCGACCGCCCGGCGCCGGGCTGCGGGGGTGATGGCTTTTAACTAACGCTATATAAGTATCAGTTTCTGTACTTTATTGGTATGCGAAACTTCCGGAACCCGTCTTCCGGCAAGATTTTGGAAGCGCGCAAGCGCTATTTTTTTTGTGTGCGTGTGGTGGTGGCGGCGCCCCCTGCTGTCCGGCCGGGTGGCGCGGCTCCCGTGGCGGTGGCTCGGCGCGTTGCGAGGGTGCGCCCGCGTCCCTGGGGCCACGGGCCGTGGAACCGGCGTCCGCCAGAGCGCGGCGGCCCGGGAGCGCCGGGGTGTGCGTGCGGGCGGCGGCTTGCGACCCGCGGGGCGCCGCCACCCCCGGTGCGTTTGGAGGCGGCGGCGGCGGTCGGCGTGAAAGGCGTCGCGTGCGCAAGAACATCGACCGCCCGGCGCCGGGCTGCGGGGGTGATGGCTTTTAACTAACGCTATATAAGTATCAGTTTCTGTACTTTATTGGTATGCGAAACTTCCGGAACCCGTCTTCCGGCAAGATTTTGGAAGCGCGCAAGCGCTATTTTTTTTGTGTGCGTGTGGTGGTGGCGGCGCCCCCTGCTGTCCGGCGGGTGGCGCGGCTCCCGTGGCGGTGGCTCGGCCGCGCTGCGAGGGTGCGCCCGCGCCCTGGGGCCACGGGCCGTGGAACCGGCGTCCGCCAGAGCGCGGCGGCCCGGGAGCGCCGGGTGTGCGTGCGGGCGGCGGCTTGCGACCCGCGGGGCGCCGCCACCCCCGGTGCGTTTGGAGCGCGGCGCGCGGCGGTCGGCGTGACAGGCGGTCGCGTGCGCGGAGAACATCGACCGCCCGGCGCCGGGCTGCGGGGTGATGGCTTTTAACTAACGCTATATAAGTATCAGTTTCTGTACTTTATTGGTATGCGAAACTTCCGGAACCCGTCTTCCGGCAAGATTTTGGAAGCGCGCAAGCGCTATTTTTTTTGTGTGCGTGTGGTGGTGGCGGCGCCCCCTGCTGTCCGGCGGGGTGGCGCGGCTCCCGTGGCGGTGGCTCGGCGGCGTTGCGAGGGTGCGCCCGCGTCCCTGGGGCCACGGGGCCGTGGAACCGGCGTCCGCCAGAGCGCGGCGGCCCGGGAGCGCCGGGTGTGCGTGCGGGCGGCGGCTTGCGACCCGCGGGGCGCCGCCACCCCCGGTGCGTTTGGAGCGCGGCGCGCGGCGGTCGGCGTGAAAGGCGGTCGCGTGCGCGGAGAACATCGACCGCCCGGCGCCGGGCTGCGGGGGTGATGGCTTTTAACTAACGCTATATAAGTATCAGTTTCTGTACTTTATTGGTATGCGAAACTTCCGGAACCCGTCTTCCGGCAAGATTTTGGAAGCGCGCAAGCGCTATTTTTTTTGTGTGCGTGTGGTGGTGTGGCGGCGCCCCCTGCTGTCCGGCCGGGTGGCGCGGCTCCCGTGGCGGTGGCTCGGCCGCGCTGCGAGGGTGCGCCCGCGCCCCTGGGGGCCACGAGGCCGCCGAACCGGCGTCCGCCAGAGCGCGGCGGCCCGGGAGCGCCGGGCACGGGGTGTGCGTGCGGGCGGCGGCTTGCGACCCGCGGGGCGCCGCCACCCCCGGTGCGTTTGGAGCGCGGCGCGCGGCGGTCGGCGTGAAAGGCGATCGCGTGCGCGGAGAACACCGACCGCCCGGCGCCGGGCTGCGGGGGTGATGGCTTTTAACTAACGCTATATAAGTATCAGTTTCTGTACTTTATTGGTATGCGAAACTTCCGGAACCCGTCTTCCGGCAAGATTTTGGAAGCGCGCAAGCGCTATTTTTTTTGTGTGCGTGTGGTGGTGTGGCGGCGCCCCCTGCTGTCCGGCGGGTGGCGCGGCTCCCGTGGCGGTGGCTCGGCCGCGCTGCGAGGGTGCGCCCGCGCCTGGGGGCCACGGGCCGCGAACCGGCGTCCGCCAGAGCGCGGCGGCCCGGGAGCGCCGGGCCGGGGTGTGCGTGCGGGCGGCGGCTTGCGACCCGCGGGGCGCCGCCACCCCCGGTGCGTTTGGAGCGCGGCGCGCGGCGGTCGGCGTGACAGGCGGTCGCGTGCGCGGAGAACATCGACCGCCCGGCGCCGGGCTGCGGGGTGATGGCTTTTAACTAACGCTATATAAGTATCAGTTTCTGTACTTTATTGGTATGCGAAACTTCCGGAACCCGTCTTCCGGCAAGATTTTGGAAGCGCGCAAGCGCTTTTTTTTGTGTGCGTGTGGTGGTGTGGGGCGCCCCCTGCTGTCCGGCCGGGTGGCGCGGCTCCCGTGGCGGTGGCTCGGCGCGCTGCGAGGGTGCGCCCGCGCCCCTGGGGGCCACGAGGCCGCCGAACCGGCGTCCGCCAGAGCGCGGCGGCCCGGGAGCGCCGGGGCGGTGTGCGTGCGGGCGGCGGCTTGCGACCCGCGGGGCGCCGCCACCCCCGGTGCGTTTGGAGCGCGGCGTCGGCGTGACAGGCGGTCGCGTGCGCGGAGAACATCGACCGCCCGGCGCCGGGCTGCGGGGGTGATGGCTTTTAACTAACGCTATATAAGTATCAGTTTCTGTACTTTATTGGTATGCGAAACTTCCGGAACCCGTCTTCCGGCAAGATTTTGGAAGCGCGCAAGCGCTATTTTTTTTGTGTGCGTGTGGTGGTGTGGCGGCGCCCCCTGCTGTCCGGCGGGGTGGCGCGGCTCCCGTGGCGGTGGCTCGGCCGCGCTGCGAGGGTGCGCCCGCGCCCCTGGGGGCCACGAGGCCGCGAACCGGCGTCCGCCAGAGCGCGGCGGCCCGGGAGCGCCGGGCGCGGGTGTGCGTGCGGGCGGCGGCTTGCGACCCGCGGGGCGCCGCCACCCCCGGTGCGTTTGGAGCGCGGCGCGCGGCGGTCGGCGTGAAAGGCGGTCGCGTGCGCGGAGAACATCGACGCGCCCGGCGCGGGCTGCGGGGGTGATGGCTTTTAACTAACGCTATATAAGTATCAGTTTCT
>RZOE01000110.1:0-16990 GCA_003992445.1 Leishmania aethiopica | reverse complement strand
CCGGCGCCGGGCTGCGGGGTGATGGCTTTTAACTAACGCTATATAAGTATCAGTTTTGTACTTTATTGGTATGCGCGAAACTTCCGGAACCCGTCTTCCGGCAAGATTTTGGAAGCGCGCAAGCGCTATTTTTTTTGTGTGCGTGTGGTGGTGGCGGCGCCCCTGCTGTCCGGCGGGGTGGCGCGGCTCCCGTGGCGGTGGCTCGCCGCGCTGCGAGGGTGCGCCCGCGTCCCTGGGGCCACGGGGCCGTGGAACCGGCGTCCGCCAGAGCGCGGCGGCCCGGGAGCGCCGGGTGTGCGTGCGGGCGGCGGCTTGCGACCCGCGGGGCGCCGCCACCCCCGGTGCGTTTGGAGCGCGGCGCGACAGGCGGTCGGCGTGAAAGGCGGTCGCGTGCGCGGAGAACATCGACCGCCCGGCGCCGGGCTGCGGGGGTGATGGCTTTTAACTAACGCTATATAAGTATCAGTTTCTGTACTTTATTGGTATGCGAAACTTCCGGAACCCGTCTTCCGGCAAGATTTTGGAAGCGCGCAAGCGCTATTTTTTTTGTGTGCGTGTGGTGGTGGCGGCGCCCCCTGCTGTCCGGCGGGGTGGCGCGGCTCCCGTGGCGGTGGCTCGGCCGCGCTGCGAGGGGGCGCCCGCGTCCCTGGGGCCACGGGGCCGTGGAACCGGCGTCCGCCAGAGCGCGGCGGCCCGGGAGCGCCGGGTGTGCGTGCGGGCGGCGGCTTGCGACCCGCGGGGCGCCGCCACCCCCGGTGCGTTTGGAGCGCGGCGCGACAGGCGGTCGGCGTGAAAGGCGGTCGCGTGCGCGGAGAACATCGACCGCCCGGCGCCGGGCTGCGGGGGTGATGGCTTTTAACTAACGCTATATAAGTATCAGTTTCTGTACTTTATTGGTATGCGAAACTTCCGGAACCCGTCTTCCGGCAAGATTTTGGAAGCGCGCAAGCGCTATTTTTTTTGTGTGCGTGTGGTGGCGGGCCCCCTGCTGTCCGGCGGGGTGGCGCGGCTCCCGTGGCGGTGGCTCGGCCGCGCTGCGAGGGTGCGCCCGCGTCCCTGGGGCCACGGGGCCGCGGAACCGGCGTCCGCCAGAGCGCGGCGGCCCGGGACGCGCGGGTGTGCGTGCGGGCGGCGGCTTGCGACCCGCGGGCGCCGCCACCCCCGGTGCGTTTGGAGCGCGGGGCGACTGGCGGTCGGCGTGAAAGGCGGTCGCGTGCGCGAGAACATCGACCGCCCGGCGCCGGGCTGCGGGGGTGATGGCTTTTAACTAACGCTATATAAGTATCAGTTTCTGTACTTTATTGGTATGCGAAACTTCCGGAACCCGTCTTCCGGCAAGATTTTGGAAGCGCGCAAGCGCTATTTTTTTTGTGTGCGTGTGGTGGTGGCGGCGCCCCCTGCTGTCCGGCGGGGTGGCGCGGCTCCCGTGGCGGTGGCTCGGCCGCGCTGCGAGGGTGCGCCCGCGTCCCTGGGGCCACGGGGCCGTGGAACCGGCGTCCGCCAGAGCGCGGCGGCCCGGGAGCGCCGGGTGTGCGTGCGGGCGGCGGCTTGCGACCCGCGGGGCGCCGCCACCCCCGGTGCGTTTGGAGCGCGGCGCGACAGGCGGTCGGCGTGAAAGGCGGTCGCGTGCGCGGAGAACATCGACCGCCCGGCGCCGGGCTGCGGGGGTGATGGCTTTTAACTAACGCTATATAAGTATCAGTTTCTGTACTTTATTGGTATGCGAAACTTCCGGAACCCGTCTTCCGGCAAGATTTTGGAAGCGCGCAAGCGCTATTTTTTTTGTGTGCGTGTGGTGGTGGCGGCGCCCCTGCTGTCCGGCGGGGTGGCGCGGCTCCCGTGGCGGTGGCTCGGCGGCGTTGCGAGGGTGCGCCCGCGTCCCTGGGGCCACGGGGCCGGGAACCGGCGTCCGCCAGAGCGCGGCGGCCCGGGAGCCGGCGCGGGTGTGCGTGCGGGCGGCGGCTTGCGACCCGCGGGGCGCCGCCACCCCCGGTGCGTTTGGAGCGCGGCGCGACAGGCGGTCGGCGTGAAAGGCGGTCGCGTGCGCGGAGAACATCGACCGCCCGGCGCCGGGCTGCGGGGGTGATGGCTTTTAACTAACGCTATATAAGTATCAGTTTCTGTACTTTATTGGTATGCGAAACTTCCGGAACCCGTCTTCCGGCAAGATTTTGGAAGCGCGCAAGCGCTATTTTTTTTGTGTGCGTGTGGTGGTGGCGGCGCCCCCTGCTGTCCGGCGGGGTGGCGCGGCTCCCGTGGCGGTGGCTCGGCCGCGCTGCGAGGGTGCGCCCGCGTCCCTGGGGCCACGGGGCCGTGGAACCGGCGTCCGCCAGAGCGCGGCGGCCCGGGAGCGCCGGGTGTGCGTGCGGGCGGCGGCTTGCGACCCGCGGGGCGCCGCCACCCCCGGTGCGTTTGGAGCGCGGCGCGACAGGCGGTCGGCGTGAAAGGCGGTCGCGTGCGCGGAGAACATCGACCGCCCGGCGCCGGGCTGCGGGGGTGATGGCTTTTAACTAACGCTATATAAGTATCAGTTTCTGTACTTTATTGGTATGCGAAACTTCCGGAACCCGTCTTCCGGCAAGATTTTGGAAGCGCGCAAGCGCTATTTTTTTTGTGTGCGTGTGGTGGTGGCGGCGCCCCCTGCTGTCCGGCGGGGTGGCGCGGCTCCCGTGGCGGTGGCTCGGCGGCGTTGCGAGGGTGCGCCCGCGCCCCTGGGGCCACGTGGCCGCGGAACCGGCGTCCGCCAGAGCGCGGCGGCCCGGGAGCACCGGCGCGGGTGTGCGTGCGGGCGGCGGCTTGCGACCCGCGGGGCGCCGCCACCCCCGGTGCGTTTGGAGCGCGGCGCGACAGGCGGTCGGCGTGAAAGGCGGTCGCGTGCGCGGAGAACATCGACCGCCCGGCGCCGGGCTGCGGGGGTGATGGCTTTTAACTAACGCTATATAAGTATCAGTTTCTGTACTTTATTGGTATGCGAAACTTCCGGAACCCGTCTTCCGGCAAGATTTTGGAAGCGCGCAAGCGCTATTTTTTTTGTGTGCGTGTGGTGGTGGCGGCGCCCCCTGCTGTCCGGCGGGGTGGCGCGGCTCCCGTGGCGGTGGCTCGGCCGCGCTGCGAGGGTGCGCCCGCGTCCCTGGGGCCACGGGGCCGTGGAACCGGCGTCCGCCAGAGCGCGGCGGCCCGGGAGCGCCGGGTGTGCGTGCGGGCGGCGGCTTGCGACCCGCGGGGCGCCGCCACCCCCGGTGCGTTTGGAGCGCGGCGCGACAGGCGGTCGGCGTGAAAGGCGGTCGCGTGCGCGGAGAACATCGACCGCCCGGCGCCGGGCTGCGGGGGTGATGGCTTTTAACTAACGCTATATAAGTATCAGTTTCTGTACTTTATTGGTATGCGAAACTTCCGGAACCCGTCTTCCGGCAAGATTTTGGAAGCGCGCAAGCGCTATTTTTTTTGTGTGCGTGTGGTGGTGGCGGCGCCCCCTGCTGTCCGGCGGGGTGGCGCGGCTCCCGTGGCGGTGGCTCGGCCGCGCTGCGAGGGTGCGCCCGCGTCCCTGGGGCCACGGGGCCGGGAACCGGCGTCCGCCAGAGCGCGGCGGCCCGGGAGCGCCGGGTGTGCGTGCGGGCGGCGGCTTGCGACCCGCGGGGCGCCGCCACCCCCGGTGCGTTTGGAGCGCGGCGCGACAGGCGGTCGGCGTGAAAGGCGGTCGCGTGCGCGGAGAACATCGACCGCCCGGCGCCGGGCTGCGGGGGTGATGGCTTTTAACTAACGCTATATAAGTATCAGTTTCTGTACTTTATTGGTATGCGAAACTTCCGGAACCCGTCTTCCGGCAAGATTTTGGAAGCGCGCAAGCGCTATTTTTTTTGTGTGCGTGTGGTGGTGGCGGCGCCCCCTGCTGTCCGGCGGGGTGGCGCGGCTCCCGTGGCGGTGGCTCGGCCGCGCTGCGAGGGTGCGCCCGCGTCCCTGGGGCCACGGGGCCGTGGAACCGGCGTCCGCCAGAGCGCGGCGGCCCGGGAGCGCCGGGTGTGCGTGCGGGCGGCGGCTTGCGACCCGCGGGGCGCCGCCACCCCCGGTGCGTTTGGAGCGCGGCGCGACAGGCGGTCGGCGTGAAAGGCGGTCGCGTGCGCGGAGAACATCGACCGCCCGGCGCCGGGCTGCGGGGGTGATGGCTTTTAACTAACGCTATATAAGTATCAGTTTCTGTACTTTATTGGTATGCGAAACTTCCGGAACCCGTCTTCCGGCAAGATTTTGGAAGCGCGCAAGCGCTATTTTTTTTGTGTGCGTGTGGTGGTGGCGGCGCCCCCTGCTGTCCGGCGGGGTGGCGCGGCTCCCGTGGCGGTGGCTCGGCCGCGCTGCGAGGGTGCGCCCGCGTCCCTGGGGCCACGGGGCCGCGGAACCGGCGTCCGCCAGAGCGCGGCGGCCCGGGAGCGCCGGGTGTGCGTGCGGGCGGCGGCTTGCGACCCGCGGGGCGCCGCCACCCCCGGTGCGTTTGGAGCGCGGCGCGACAGGCGGTCGGCGTGAAAGGCGGTCGCGTGCGCGGAGAACATCGACCGCCCGGCGCCGGGCTGCGGGGGTGATGGCTTTTAACTAACGCTATATAAGTATCAGTTTCTGTACTTTATTGGTATGCGAAACTTCCGGAACCCGTCTTCCGGCAAGATTTTGGAAGCGCGCAAGCGCTATTTTTTTTGTGTGCGTGTGGTGGTGGCGGCGCCCCCTGCTGTCCGGCGGGGTGGCGCGGCTCCCGTGGCGGTGGCTCGGCCGCGCTGCGAGGGTGCGCCCGCGTCCCTGGGGCCACGGGGCCGTGGAACCGGCGTCCGCCAGAGCGCGGCGGCCCGGGAGCGCCGGGTGTGCGTGCGGGCGGCGGCTTGCGACCCGCGGGGCGCCGCCACCCCCGGTGCGTTTGGAGCGCGGCGCGACAGGCGGTCGGCGTGAAAGGCGGTCGCGTGCGCGGAGAACATCGACCGCCCGGCGCCGGGCTGCGGGGGTGATGGCTTTTAACTAACGCTATATAAGTATCAGTTTCTGTACTTTATTGGTATGCGAAACTTCCGGAACCCGTCTTCCGGCAAGATTTTGGAAGCGCGCAAGCGCTATTTTTTTTGTGTGCGTGTGGTGGTGGCGGCGCCCCCTGCTGTCCGGCGGGGTGGCGCGGCTCCCGTGGCGGTGGCTCGGCCGCGCTGCGAGGGTGCGCCCGCGTCCCTGGGGCCACGGGGCCGTGGAACCGGCGTCCGCCAGAGCGCGGCGGCCCGGGAGCGCCGGGTGTGCGTGCGGGCGGCGGCTTGCGACCCGCGGGGCGCCGCCACCCCCGGTGCGTTTGGAGCGCGGCGCGACAGGCGGTCGGCGTGAAAGGCGGTCGCGTGCGCGGAGAACATCGACCGCCCGGCGCCGGGCTGCGGGGGTGATGGCTTTTAACTAACGCTATATAAGTATCAGTTTCTGTACTTTATTGGTATGCGAAACTTCCGGAACCCGTCTTCCGGCAAGATTTTGGAAGCGCGCAAGCGCTATTTTTTTTGTGTGCGTGTGGTGGTGGCGGCGCCCCCTGCTGTCCGGCGGGGTGGCGCGGCTCCCGTGGCGGTGGCTCGGCCGCGCTGCGAGGGTGCGCCCGCGTCCCTGGGGCCACGGGGCCGTGGAACCGGCGTCCGCCAGAGCGCGGCGGCCCGGGAGCGCCGGGTGTGCGTGCGGGCGGCGGCTTGCGACCCGCGGGGCGCCGCCACCCCCGGTGCGTTTGGAGCGCGGCGCGACAGGCGGTCGGCGTGAAAGGCGGTCGCGTGCGCGGAGAACATCGACCGCCCGGCGCCGGGCTGCGGGGGTGATGGCTTTTAACTAACGCTATATAAGTATCAGTTTCTGTACTTTATTGGTATGCGAAACTTCCGGAACCCGTCTTCCGGCAAGATTTTGGAAGCGCGCAAGCGCTATTTTTTTTGTGTGCGTGTGGTGGTGGCGGCGCCCCCTGCTGTCCGGCGGGGTGGCGCGGCTCCCGTGGCGGTGGCTCGGCCGCGCTGCGAGGGTGCGCCCGCGTCCCTGGGGCCACGGGGCCGGGAACCGGCGTCCGCCAGAGCGCGGCGGCCCGGGAGCGCCGGGTGTGCGTGCGGGCGGCGGCTTGCGACCCGCGGGGCGCCGCCACCCCCGGTGCGTTTGGAGCGCGGCGCGACAGGCGGTCGGCGTGAAAGGCGGTCGCGTGCGCGGAGAACATCGACCGCCCGGCGCCGGGCTGCGGGGGTGATGGCTTTTAACTAACGCTATATAAGTATCAGTTTCTGTACTTTATTGGTATGCGAAACTTCCGGAACCCGTCTTCCGGCAAGATTTTGGAAGCGCGCAAGCGCTATTTTTTTTGTGTGCGTGTGGTGGTGGCGGCGCCCCCTGCTGTCCGGCGGGGTGGCGCGGCTCCCGTGGCGGTGGCTCGGCCGCGCTGCGAGGGTGCGCCCGCGTCCCTGGGGCCACGGGGCCGTGGAACCGGCGTCCGCCAGAGCGCGGCGGCCCGGGAGCGCCGGGTGTGCGTGCGGGCGGCGGCTTGCGACCCGCGGGGCGCCGCCACCCCCGGTGCGTTTGGAGCGCGGCGCGACAGGCGGTCGGCGTGAAAGGCGGTCGCGTGCGCGGAGAACATCGACCGCCCGGCGCCGGGCTGCGGGGGTGATGGCTTTTAACTAACGCTATATAAGTATCAGTTTCTGTACTTTATTGGTATGCGAAACTTCCGGAACCCGTCTTCCGGCAAGATTTTGGAAGCGCGCAAGCGCTATTTTTTTTGTGTGCGTGTGGTGGTGGCGGCGCCCCCTGCTGTCCGGCGGGGTGGCGCGGCTCCCGTGGCGGTGGCTCGGCCGCGCTGCGAGGGTGCGCCCGCGTCCCTGGGGCCACGGGGCCGTGGAACCGGCGTCCGCCAGAGCGCGGCGGCCCGGGAGCGCCGGGTGTGCGTGCGGGCGGCGGCTTGCGACCCGCGGGGCGCCGCCACCCCCGGTGCGTTTGGAGCGCGGCGCGACAGGCGGTCGGCGTGAAAGGCGGTCGCGTGCGCGGAGAACATCGACCGCCCGGCGCCGGGCTGCGGGGGTGATGGCTTTTAACTAACGCTATATAAGTATCAGTTTCTGTACTTTATTGGTATGCGAAACTTCCGGAACCCGTCTTCCGGCAAGATTTTGGAAGCGCGCAAGCGCTATTTTTTTTGTGTGCGTGTGGTGGTGGCGGCGCCCCCTGCTGTCCGGCGGGGTGGCGCGGCTCCCGTGGCGGTGGCTCGGCGGCGTGCGAGGGTGCGCCCGCGCCCTGGGGCCACGGGCCGGGAACCGGCGTCCGCCAGAGCGCGGCGGCCCGGGAGCACCGGCGCGGGTGTGCGTGCGGGCGGCGGCTTGCGACCCGCGGGGCGCCGCCACCCCCGGTGCGTTTGGAGCGCGGCGCGACAGGCGGTCGGCGTGAAAGGCGGTCGCGTGCGCGGAGAACATCGACCGCCCGGCGCCGGGCTGCGGGGGTGATGGCTTTTAACTAACGCTATATAAGTATCAGTTTCTGTACTTTATTGGTATGCGAAACTTCCGGAACCCGTCTTCCGGCAAGATTTTGGAAGCGCGCAAGCGCTATTTTTTTTGTGTGCGTGTGGTGGTGGCGGCGCCCCCTGCTGTCCGGCGGGGTGGCGCGGCTCCCGTGGCGGTGGCTCGGCCGCGCTGCGAGGGTGCGCCCGCGTCCCTGGGGCCACGGGGCCGTGGAACCGGCGTCCGCCAGAGCGCGGCGGCCCGGGAGCGCCGGGTGTGCGTGCGGGCGGCGGCTTGCGACCCGCGGGGCGCCGCCACCCCCGGTGCGTTTGGAGCGCGGCGCGACAGGCGGTCGGCGTGAAAGGCGGTCGCGTGCGCGGAGAACATCGACCGCCCGGCGCCGGGCTGCGGGGGTGATGGCTTTTAACTAACGCTATATAAGTATCAGTTTCTGTACTTTATTGGTATGCGAAACTTCCGGAACCCGTCTTCCGGCAAGATTTTGGAAGCGCGCAAGCGCTATTTTTTTTGTGTGCGTGTGGTGGTGGCGGCGCCCCCTGCTGTCCGGCGGGGTGGCGCGGCTCCCGTGGCGGTGGCTCGGCGGCGTTGCGAGGGTGCGCCCGCGCCCCTGGGGGCCACGTGGCCGGGGAACCGTCGTCCGCCAGAGCGCGGCGGCCCGGGAGCACCGGGCGCGGGGTGTGCGTGCGGGCGGCGGCTTGCGACCCGCGGGGCGCCGCCACCCCCGGTGCGTTTGGAGCGCGGCGCGACAGGCGGTCGGCGTGAAAGGCGGTCGCGTGCGCGGAGAACATCGACCGCCCGGCGCCGGGCTGCGGGGGTGATGGCTTTTAACTAACGCTATATAAGTATCAGTTTCTGTACTTTATTGGTATGCGAAACTTCCGGAACCCGTCTTCCGGCAAGATTTTGGAAGCGCGCAAGCGCTATTTTTTTTGTGTGCGTGTGGTGGTGGCGGCGCCCCCTGCTGTCCGGCGGGGTGGCGCGGCTCCCGTGGCGGTGGCTCGGCCGCGCTGCGAGGGTGCGCCCGCGTCCCTGGGGCCACGGGGCCGTGGAACCGGCGTCCGCCAGAGCGCGGCGGCCCGGGAGCGCCGGGTGTGCGTGCGGGCGGCGGCTTGCGACCCGCGGGGCGCCGCCACCCCCGGTGCGTTTGGAGCGCGGCGCGACAGGCGGTCGGCGTGAAAGGCGGTCGCGTGCGCGGAGAACATCGACCGCCCGGCGCCGGGCTGCGGGGGTGATGGCTTTTAACTAACGCTATATAAGTATCAGTTTCTGTACTTTATTGGTATGCGAAACTTCCGGAACCCGTCTTCCGGCAAGATTTTGGAAGCGCGCAAGCGCTATTTTTTTTGTGTGCGTGTGGTGGTGGCGGCGCCCCCTGCTGTCCGGCGGGGTGGCGCGGCTCCCGTGGCGGTGGCTCGGCGGCGTTGCGAGGGTGCGCCCGCGCCCCTGGGGGCCACGTGGCCGCGGAACCGTCGTCCGCCAGAGCGCGGCGGCCCGGGAGCACCGGGCGCGGGGTGTGCGTGCGGGCGGCGGCTTGCGACCCGCGGGGCGCCGCCACCCCCGGTGCGTTTGGAGCGCGGCGCGACAGGCGGTCGGCGTGAAAGGCGGTCGCGTGCGCGGAGAACATCGACCGCCCGGCGCCGGGCTGCGGGGGTGATGGCTTTTAACTAACGCTATATAAGTATCAGTTTCTGTACTTTATTGGTATGCGAAACTTCCGGAACCCGTCTTCCGGCAAGATTTTGGAAGCGCGCAAGCGCTATTTTTTTTGTGTGCGTGTGGTGGTGGCGGCGCCCCCTGCTGTCCGGCGGGGTGGCGCGGCTCCCGTGGCGGTGGCTCGGCCGCGCTGCGAGGGTGCGCCCGCGTCCCTGGGGCCACGGGGCCGTGGAACCGGCGTCCGCCAGAGCGCGGCGGCCCGGGAGCGCCGGGTGTGCGTGCGGGCGGCGGCTTGCGACCCGCGGGGCGCCGCCACCCCCGGTGCGTTTGGAGCGCGGCGCGACAGGCGGTCGGCGTGAAAGGCGGTCGCGTGCGCGGAGAACATCGACCGCCCGGCGCCGGGCTGCGGGGGTGATGGCTTTTAACTAACGCTATATAAGTATCAGTTTCTGTACTTTATTGGTATGCGAAACTTCCGGAACCCGTCTTCCGGCAAGATTTTGGAAGCGCGCAAGCGCTATTTTTTTTGTGTGCGTGTGGTGGTGGCGGCGCCCCCTGCTGTCCGGCGGGGTGGCGCGGCTCCCGTGGCGGTGGCTCGGCGGCGTTGCGAGGGTGCGCCCGCGCCCCTGGGGGCCACGTGGCCGGGGAACCGTCGTCCGCCAGAGCGCGGCGGCCCGGGAGCACCGGGCGCGGGGTGTGCGTGCGGGCGGCGGCTTGCGACCCGCGGGGCGCCGCCACCCCCGGTGCGTTTGGAGCGCGGCGCGACAGGCGGTCGGCGTGAAAGGCGGTCGCGTGCGCGGAGAACATCGACCGCCCGGCGCCGGGCTGCGGGGGTGATGGCTTTTAACTAACGCTATATAAGTATCAGTTTCTGTACTTTATTGGTATGCGAAACTTCCGGAACCCGTCTTCCGGCAAGATTTTGGAAGCGCGCAAGCGCTATTTTTTTTGTGTGCGTGTGGTGGTGGCGGCGCCCCCTGCTGTCCGGCGGGGTGGCGCGGCTCCCGTGGCGGTGGCTCGGCCGCGCTGCGAGGGTGCGCCCGCGTCCCTGGGGCCACGGGGCCGTGGAACCGGCGTCCGCCAGAGCGCGGCGGCCCGGGAGCGCCGGGTGTGCGTGCGGGCGGCGGCTTGCGACCCGCGGGGCGCCGCCACCCCCGGTGCGTTTGGAGCGCGGCGCGACAGGCGGTCGGCGTGAAAGGCGGTCGCGTGCGCGGAGAACATCGACCGCCCGGCGCCGGGCTGCGGGGGTGATGGCTTTTAACTAACGCTATATAAGTATCAGTTTCTGTACTTTATTGGTATGCGAAACTTCCGGAACCCGTCTTCCGGCAAGATTTTGGAAGCGCGCAAGCGCTATTTTTTTTGTGTGCGTGTGGTGGTGGCGGCGCCCCCTGCTGTCCGGCGGGGTGGCGCGGCTCCCGTGGCGGTGGCTCGGCCGCGCTGCGAGGGTGCGCCCGCGTCCCTGGGGCCACGGGGCCGTGGAACCGGCGTCCGCCAGAGCGCGGCGGCCCGGGAGCGCCGGGTGTGCGTGCGGGCGGCGGCTTGCGACCCGCGGGGCGCCGCCACCCCCGGTGCGTTTGGAGCGCGGCGCGACAGGCGGTCGGCGTGAAAGGCGGTCGCGTGCGCGGAGAACATCGACCGCCCGGCGCCGGGCTGCGGGGGTGATGGCTTTTAACTAACGCTATATAAGTATCAGTTTCTGTACTTTATTGGTATGCGAAACTTCCGGAACCCGTCTTCCGGCAAGATTTTGGAAGCGCGCAAGCGCTATTTTTTTTGTGTGCGTGTGGTGGTGGCGGCGCCCCCTGCTGTCCGGCGGGGTGGCGCGGCTCCCGTGGCGGTGGCTCGGCCGCGCTGCGAGGGTGCGCCCGCGTCCCTGGGGCCACGGGGCCGTGGAACCGGCGTCCGCCAGAGCGCGGCGGCCCGGGAGCGCCGGGTGTGCGTGCGGGCGGCGGCTTGCGACCCGCGGGGCGCCGCCACCCCCGGTGCGTTTGGAGCGCGGCGCGACAGGCGGTCGGCGTGAAAGGCGGTCGCGTGCGCGGAGAACATCGACCGCCCGGCGCCGGGCTGCGGGGGTGATGGCTTTTAACTAACGCTATATAAGTATCAGTTTCTGTACTTTATTGGTATGCGAAACTTCCGGAACCCGTCTTCCGGCAAGATTTTGGAAGCGCGCAAGCGCTATTTTTTTTGTGTGCGTGTGGTGGTGGCGGCGCCCCCTGCTGTCCGGCGGGGTGGCGCGGCTCCCGTGGCGGTGGCTCGGCCGCGCTGCGAGGGTGCGCCCGCGTCCCTGGGGCCACGGGGCCGTGGAACCGGCGTCCGCCAGAGCGCGGCGGCCCGGGGGCGCCGGGGGTGCGTGCGGGCGGCGGCTTGCGACCCGCGGGGCGCCGCCACCCCCGGTGCGTTTGGAGCGCGGCGCGACAGGCGGTCGGCGTGAAAGGCGGTCGCGTGCGCGGAGAACATCGACCGCCCGGCGCCGGGCTGCGGGGGTGATGGCTTTTAACTAACGCTATATAAGTATCAGTTTCTGTACTTTATTGGTATGCGAAACTTCCGGAACCCGTCTTCCGGCAAGATTTTGGAAGCGCGCAAGCGCTATTTTTTTTGTGTGCGTGTGGTGGTGGCGGCGCCCCCTGCTGTCCGGCGGGGTGGCGCGGCTCCCGTGGCGGTGGCTCGGCCGCGCTGCGAGGGTGCGCCCGCGTCCCTGGGGCCACGGGGCCGTGGAACCGGCGTCCGCCAGAGCGCGGCGGCCCGGGAGCGCCGGGTGTGCGTGCGGGCGGCGGCTTGCGACCCGCGGGGCGCCGCCACCCCCGGTGCGTTTGGAGCGCGGCGCGACAGGCGGTCGGCGTGAAAGGCGGTCGCGTGCGCGGAGAACATCGACCGCCCGGCGCCGGGCTGCGGGGGTGATGGCTTTTAACTAACGCTATATAAGTATCAGTTTCTGTACTTTATTGGTATGCGAAACTTCCGGAACCCGTCTTCCGGCAAGATTTTGGAAGCGCGCAAGCGCTATTTTTTTTGTGTGCGTGTGGTGGTGGCGGCGCCCCCTGCTGTCCGGCGGGGTGGCGCGGCTCCCGTGGCGGTGGCTCGGCCGCGCTGCGAGGGTGCGCCCGCGTCCCTGGGGCCACGGGGCCGGGAACCGGCGTCCGCCAGAGCGCGGCGGCCCGGGAGCGCCGGGGTGTGCGTGCGGGCGGCGGCTTGCGACCCGCGGGGCGCCGCCACCCCCGGTGCGTTTGGAGCGCGGCGCGACAGGCGGTCGGCGTGAAAGGCGGTCGCGTGCGCGGAGAACATCGACCGCCCGGCGCCGGGCTGCGGGGGTGATGGCTTTTAACTAACGCTATATAAGTATCAGTTTCTGTACTTTATTGGTATGCGAAACTTCCGGAACCCGTCTTCCGGCAAGATTTTGGAAGCGCGCAAGCGCTATTTTTTTTGTGTGCGTGTGGTGGTGGCGGCGCCCCCTGCTGTCCGGCGGGGTGGCGCGGCTCCCGTGGCGGTGGCTCGGCCGCGCTGCGAGGGTGCGCCCGCGTCCCTGGGGCCACGGGCCGTGGAACCGGCGTCCGCCAGAGCGCGGCGGCCCGGGAGCGCCGGGTGTGCGTGCGGGCGGCGGCTTGCGACCCGCGGGGCGCCGCCACCCCCGGTGCGTTTGGAGCGCGGCGCGACAGGCGGTCGGCGTGAAAGGCGGTCGCGTGCGCGGAGAACATCGACCGCCCGGCGCCGGGCTGCGGGGGTGATGGCTTTTAACTAACGCTATATAAGTATCAGTTTCTGTACTTTATTGGTATGCGAAACTTCCGGAACCCGTCTTCCGGCAAGATTTTGGAAGCGCGCAAGCGCTATTTTTTTTGTGTGCGTGTGGTGGTGGCGGCGCCCCCTGCTGTCCGGCGGGGTGGCGCGGCTCCGTGGCGGTGGGCTGGCCGGCGTGCGAGGTGCGCCCGCGTCCCTGGGGCCACGGGGCCGTGAACGGCGTCCGCAGAGCCGGCGGCCCGGGAGCGCCGGGTGTGCGTGCGGGCGGCGGCTTGCGACCCGCGGGGCCGCCACCCCCGGTGCGTTTGGAGCGCGGCGCGACAGGCGGTCGGCGTGAAAGCGGTCGCGTGCGCGAGAACATCGACCGCCCGGCGCCGGGCTGCGGGGGGTGATGGCTTTTAACTAACGCTATATAAGTATCAGTTTCTGTACTTTATTGGTATGCGAAACTTCCGGAACCGTCTTCCGGCAAGATTTTGGAAGCGCGCAAGCGCTATTTTTTTTGTGTGCGTGTGGTGGTGGCGGCGCCCCTGCTGTCCGCGGGTGGCGCGGCTCCCGTGGCGGTGGCTCGGCCGCGCTGCGAGGGTGCGCCCGCGCCCCTGGGGCCGGGGCCGCGGAACCGGCGTCCGCCAGAGCGCGGCGGCCCGGGAGCGCCGGGCGCGGGTGTGCGTGCGGGCGGCGGCTTGCGACCCGCGGGGCGCCGCCACCCCCGGTGCGTTTGGCGCGGCGCGCGGCGGTCGGCGTGAAAGGCGGTCGCGTGCGCGGAGAACATCGACCGCCCGGCGCCGGGCTGCGGGGTGATGGCTTTTAACTAACGCTATATAAGTATCAGTTTCTGTACTTTATTGGTATGCGAAACTTCCGGAACCCGTCTTCCGGCAAGATTTTGGAAGCGCGCAAGCGCTATTTTTTTGTGTGCGTGTGGTGGTGGCGGCGCCCTGCTGTCCGCCGGGGTGGCGCGGCTCCGTGGCGGTGGCTCCGTGGCGGTGGCTCGGCGGCGTTGCGAGGGTGCGCCCGCGCCCCTGGGGCCACGGGGCCGCGGAACCGGCGTCCGCCAGAGCGCGGCGGCCCGGGAGCGCCGGGGTGTGCGTGCGGGCGGCGGCTTGCGACCCGCGGGGCGCCGCCACCCCCGTGCGTTTGGAGCGCGGCGCGCGGCGGTCGGCGTGAAAGGCGGTCGCGTGCGCGGAGAACATCGACCGCCCGGCGCCGGGCTGCGGGGGTGATGGCTTTTAACTAACGCTATATAAGTATCAGTTTCTGTACTTTATTGGTATGCGAAACTTCCGGAACCCGTCTTCCGGCAAGATTTTGGAAGCGCGCAAGCGCTATTTTTTTGTGTGCGTGTGGTGGTGGCGGCGCCCCCTGCTGTCCGGCGGGTGGCGCGGCTCCCGTGGCGGTGGCTCGGCGCGCGTGCGAGGGTGCGCCCGCGTCCCTGGGGCCACGGGGCCGCGGAACCGGCGTCCGCCAGAGCGCGGCGGCCCGGGAGCGCCGGCGCGGGTGTGCGTGCGGGCGGCGGCTTGCGACCCGCGGGGCGCCGCCACCCCGGTGCGTTTGGAGCGCGGCGCGCAGGCGGTCGGCGTGAAAGGCGGTCGCGTGCGCGGAGAACATCGACCGCCCGGCGCCGGGCTGCGGGGTGATGGCTTTTAACTAACGCTATATAAGTATCAGTTTCTGTACTTTATTGGTATGCGAAACTTCCGGAACCCGTCTTCCGGCAAGATTTTGGAAGCGCGCAAGCGCTATTTTTTTTGTGTGCGTGTGTGGTGGCGGCGCCCCCTGCTGTCCGGCGGGTGGCGCGGCTCCCGTGGCGGTGGCTCGGCCGCGCTGCGAGGGTGCGCCCGCGCCCCTGGGGCCACGGGGCCGTGGAACCGGCGTCCGCCAGAGCGCGGCGGCCCGGGAGCGCCGGGTGTGCGTGCGGGCGGCGGCTTGCGACCCGCGGGCGCCGCCACCCCCGGTGCGTTTGGAGCGCGGCGCGCGGCGGTCGGCGTGAAAGGCGGTCGCGTGCGCGGAGAACATCGACCGCCCGGCGCGGGCTGCGGGGGTGATGGCTTTTAACTAACGCTATATAAGTATCAGTTTCTGTACTTTATTGGTATGCGAAACTTCCGGAACCCGTCTTCCGGCAAGATTTTGAAGCGCGCAAGCGCTATTTTTTTTGTGTGCGTGTGGTGGTGGCGGCGCCCCTGCTGTCCGGCGGGGTGGCGCGGCTCCCGTGGCGGTGGCTCGGGCGGCTGCGAGGGTGCGAGGGTGGCCGCGCCCCTGGGGCCACGGGCCGCGGAACCGGCGTCCGCCAGAGCGCGGCGGCCCGGAGCGCCGGGTGTGCGTGCGGGCGGCGGCTTGCGACCCGCGGGGCGCCGCCACCCCCGGTGCGTTTGGAGCGCGGCGCGCGGCGGTCGGCGTGAAAGGCGGTCGCGTGCGCGGAGAACATCGACCGCCCGGCGCCGGGCTGCGGGGGTGATGGCTTTTAACTAACGCTATATAAGTATCAGTTTCTGTACTTTATTGGTATGCGAAACTTCCGGAACCCGTCTTCCGGCAAGATTTTGGAAGCGCGCAAGCGCTATTTTTTTTGTGCGCTGTGGTGGTGGCGGCGCCCCTGCTGTCCGGCGGGTGGCGCGGCTCCCGTGGCGGTGGCTCGGCCGGCTGCGAGGGTGCGCCCGCGTCCCTGGGGCCACGGGCCGCGGAACCGGCGTCCGCCAGAGCGCGGCGGCCCGGGAGCGCCGGGCGCGGGTGTGCGTGCGGGCGGCGGCTTGCGACCCGCGGGGCGCCGCCACCCCCGGTGCGTTTGGAGCGCGGCGGACGCGGCGGTCGGCGTGAAAGGCGGTCGCGTGCGCGGAGAACATCGACCGCCCGGCGCCGGGCTGCGGGGGTGATGGCTTTTAACTAACGCTATATAAGTATCAGTTTCTGTACTTTATTGGTATGCGAAACTTCCGGAACCCGTCTTCCGGCAAGATTTTGGAAGCGCGCAAGCGCTATTTTTTTTGTGTGCGTGTGGTGGCGGCGCCCCCTGCTGTCCGCGGGTGGCGGCGTGCGCGGCTCCCGTGGCGGTGGCTCGGCGGCGTTGCGAGGGTGCGCCCGCGCCCCTGGGGCCACGGGCCGCGGAACCGGCGTCCGCCAGAGCGCGGCGGCCCGGGAGCGCGGGGTGCGTGCGGGCGGCGGCTTGCGACCCCGGGGGCGCCGCCACCCCCGGTGCGTTTGGAGCGCGGCGCGCGGCGGTCGGCGTGAAAGGCGGTCGCGTGCGCGGAGAACATCGACCGCCCGGCGCCGGGCTGCGGGGGTGATGGCTTTTAACTAACGCTATATAAGTATCAGTTTCTGTACTTTATTGGTATGCGAAACTTCCGGAACCCGTCTTCCGGCAAGATTTTGGAAGCGCGCAAGCGCTATTTTTTTTGTGTGCGTGTGGTGGTGGCGGCGCCCCTGCTGTCCGGCGGGGTGGCGCGGCTCCCGTGGCGGTGGCTCGCCGCGCTGCGAGGGTGCGCCCGCGCCCCTGGGGCCACGGGGCCGCGGAACCGGCGTCCGCCAGAGCGCGGCGGCCCGGGAGCGCCGGGTGTGCGTGCGGGCGGCGGCTTGCGACCCGCGGGGCGCCGCCACCCCGGTGCGTTTGGAGCGCGGCGCGACAGGCGGTCGGCGTGAAAGGCGGTCGCGTGCGCGGAGAACATCGACCGCCCGGCGCCGGGCTGCGGGGTGATGGCTTTTAACTAACGCTATATAAGTATCAGTTTCTGTACTTTATTGGTATGCGAAACTTCCGGAACCCGTCTTCCGGCAAGATTTTGGAAGCGCGCAAGCGCTATTTTTTTTGTGTGCGTGTGGTGGTGGCGGCGCCCCTGCTGTCCGGCGGGGTGGCGCGGCTCCCGTGGCGGTGGCTCGGCGGCGTTGCGAGGGTGCGCCCGCGCCCCTGGGGGCCACGTGGCCGCGGAACCGGCGTCCGCCAGAGCGCGGCGGCCCGGGAGCGCCGGGCGCGGGGTGTGCGTGCGGGCGGCGGCTTGCGACCCGCGGGGCGCCGCCACCCCCGGTGCGTTTGGAGCGCGGCGCGACAGGCGGTCGGCGTGAAAGCGGTCGCGTGCGCGAGAACATCGACCGCCCGGCGCCGG